>JASTWQ010000050.1:0-600000 GCA_035220615.1 Leptothorax acervorum | reverse complement strand
CTTTTTTGATCTTTTGTCTAGCTTTAATAATTTTTTAAATATCGGCCTGGACAAATTAAATCAAACACCCTGTATATGTACATATATAAGGTGTTATTTTAATTGACGCAGGTAAATATCTCGAAAAATATGGAAGATATGGAAAAATGTTTCAGATAAAAGTATGGTCTAAAGAGGGACACATAATTCCGATGTGAGTCATGTCGTAGATGTCGTCGTTTTCAAGAAATTTTAAAGATGACTACTTTCTTAAGTGGACCTGGTTTTTTCCCTTCAGATAAAAGTTGTAGATTTCGTCGAGACGTTTTTAAAACATTATGATAAAGCTCTCTTTCGTTAAGAATTTCCTGAGATATTTTAAATTTTGTCATAATATTTTTAATTTAAAATATGAAATATCTCGTAAAGTATTTACTTTTTGATGACTTTACCTTGATACTTTTATACGTAGAATAATGAAAGGATTTAAATAATAATATTAATTTTTACATTTACAATTTTACAAAATTGAATGCGTCTACAAAATGCAGTCACATTTTTAAAAATATTTTTTTTAAATTTTTTTTACAACAATCGATTCCTTTTATTATTCTACCTATGAAAGTATCAAGGTAAAGTCATCAAAAAGTGAATACTTTACGACATATTTCATATTTTAAATTAAAAATATAATGACAAAATTTAAAATATCTCAGGAAATTCTTAACGGAAAAGAACATTATCATAGTGTTTTCAAAACGTCTCGACGAGATCTACAACTTTTATCTCAAGGAAAAAACCCGGTTCCATTTAAAAAATTAGTCGTCTTTAAAATTTCTTGAAAACGATGACATCTTCGACATGACTCACATCGGAATCATGTGTCCCCCTTTAGACCATACAACTTTTGTCTGAAACATTTTTCCGTATCTTCCATATTTTTCAAGATATTTGCCTGCGTCGATTAAAATAACACCCCGTATATATGTATATACAGTATGTCTACACGCTATAACGCGCGTAATGACACACATTTATAATATACAATTAATGTAATTTATCAGAAATTATTATACTTTAGTCTAACAATCGTATCTCGTGTAAAAAAAACAATTAAGTTACTTGGGTTGCAAAGTATGAAGTTATTTAGCGCGTAAATCATTTTTCGATTACGTTCAATTCCACGTTGTAATGTATCATTTAGAATATTCCGCGCATAAACAAATTAATATAATATTACATTTGATGTAAAAATTTAACGTTGCAATGGTTCCTATTTTTTCAACTATATGTTTCATAATGATATATACATGTATATATGATCTACGAATTTACTGTAATCTCTTTGTATTATGAAGGAATAAAACATATCTCGCAAAGCTCATGTATATGTTTGAGGTCAATGCTATTTTAGCGCAAGATCAAATAAATGTAAACAAATGTTGTTACGTACCTATTTATGTATTGAAATTACACGAGTTGAACGACTTTCGCGCAGCATTCATTTAGTGATACCTTGCTACAACTGTATATAAATGAAAAATATATTCAACTTTGCTACAATAGTATAAGTGCAACTTTGCAATGTATAAGTTATACGATTCTTTGTTTTGTTTGTTTTTGTTTCGTTTTTATACGATTCTATTAAGATTATTAATTTCATTTCCATAGGAGTTTAAACTCAAAGTGTGTGTGTGCAAACGATGGCTTCGATAAAACCAGTATCGTTCGAGGAGGAACTGAAGAAGAATCCCAAATTGAAAGATGCAGATATAAAAATGTTGAGAGAATGGTGCGAAAAGCAGCCTCATCTGCCCAAGATATCAGACAGCGAATTAGCATTGTTCTTGCATAGCAATTATTATCGACTCGAACCGACGAAAACTACTATCGATACTTTTTACACAGTTAGGACTCAGGTACCTGAGTTCTTCTGCAATCGAGATCCTAATAACAATAAGGAACTTAAAAAAGCATTCAAAACGGTGTAAGTATATTTATAATCTTTTCCTTTTTCTTTTTAATTATTCCTTACATTCGATCGTGGTGTATTCCTTATACATGACAAATGGAAGCATTAATATTTCTCGCCGAGAATTTTCGCATACAAATTAGAGGTATGATCTTAATATCGACAGAACCGCCCAAATTATTGAAGGAACTACTAAAGAAGGCTATAAAATTATTTATGGAGCACTCCTAGACAACGATCCATCGCATTTTGTTTACAACGATGCGATGAAATTCCTAAATATGGTGATTGACCTATGGCTTTATACCGAGGGCACTTGCGAAGGCCACGTAATATTATTTGACATGAAAAACATTTCTTTTGGCCACGTCGGCCGTTTGAGTCCTATGGGCCTAAAGAAATTTCTCTACTATCTGCAAGAAGGATTGCCTGTCAGATTGAAAGGTTTACATTATATAAATGCTTCTCCGGTAATAGATATCATTGTAAATATGGTGAGACCATTCATGAAAAAGCAATTGCTGGATGTGGTAAGATTGAAATCATTACACACATTACTGATCAATTCCATCATCGCGAACTTATCCATCATTACATTAAAAGTGAAAAAGTGAAAAGATCAAAATCCTATTTGATATAAATATAGTTTCAACACACAACGCTGCCTCTTCTAAAATACAATTTTAAATGCTGATCAAGAGATAAATATTATATTTTATCTTCTTACGGCGTATATAATACACATTTTAATTATATTTATTATCTTTTTGGAAAAAATTTCGTACGTGGAACAGAATGTAATTTGATGTAAAAAGTATAAAAATCATTGAATTATTAGCGTAATCTACTGGGGATAGAACCCAATCCGGGTTAACCCAGTTACAAGCGAAATCGAGCATCTATTGGTCGATTTGCCCGAGCTGACCAATAGACGCTCGATTTCGCTTGTAACTGACAATGAGTTGAACCCGGATTGGGTTCCATCCAGTCAATTACACTATATGTTTCTATAAATTCTAGTTTCATGTACATACCACGAGCGACACTCTGGAGAAATTCGTACCGCTCAAAGTGCTTTCGAACGAAACAGGCGGTCAAGCCGGTTCTATACAGGAGTTACATGACAAACAAGTGAAAAAATTGGTAGATCATGTTTCTTGGTTCCAAGAGGACGAAGTTAATCATCGCGTTAATGAGTCACTACGACCGGGCAAGGCGAAGACAGCAACGGATTTGTTTGGTGTTGAAGGAAGCTTTAAAAAGCTCGAAATTGATTGATTGAATATTTAGATGTTTTGCAACACCAATGGTATATTTGATTTTATTTTTAGAATACGATAACACTAAATATTTGAACAATTTTAATGGCATTAAATACAGTATATAACAATTGTAACAATTACTAATAACAATTGTGCTGATTGTTGATTAGATTATATTAAGCATATAATAGATAGGTATATCATAATTGCATGCACGAATCACAAATTTAATTATATTAATTACTCTGATTATTTCACGTTATTACTTTACTTGGTGATCAGTTTCTTATTTGCGTTTTTTTATACATATAATTTTTTTCTTTTTTATAATTATATTAATTATCTAATCCTAATATTTAGTTACAGATAAAATTATATTATTATGTTAATTTCAACAAAGATTAATATTGAATTTAAACAATTCAAACATATTTATGTTAAGATAGTTTATATTCTCATTTGAAATGATCCTAAACGTCCTCACATACTGCGATATTTTAATAAATTGTGAAACAAACATTGTAATCTTAATTGTATTAAACAAATAAATAAGAAACAAAAAATTCTTTTTTGTTATTGTAAATTTATTTTTATTATACAGGGTGTCCCAGAATTGATAGTAAATAAAAAAGAGGCATATTCCACAGGTCAAAAGAAGGTAAAATTGTCCTATAAACATATGTCCGGAAACGCACCCCTTCTGAGCTACGCCGTCCCAAAATTTTTTGAAAAAACTCGAATTTTCTGTATATTGTCTAAACTTGGGCTTCAAATTTTAGGAAAATCGGTACATATCTTTGTGCGTTTTATTAATTTTTCTTGTCAAAAATTGATTAACAAGATTTCGAAGGGGGTTTTAAGGGGGAGGGGTCACATTAAAATGTAGATCGAGAAACTCAAATTAAAATCTTAATCTTAATTTAAAATATTTTATAATTAATAAAATACTTATATTTATATTATATTAATATTATTTAATAATTTTTATTCTAATTTTACTTATTTTAGCCTAATTTTTACTTATTATATCCCAAATTTATTTATTTTTAATTTCTTTATTTATACCGCGATTTCTCGTAAACGCTTGAGAGTCGCATCGTCTCCGTATAGCATCTGTTACTTCTATACGAACACTAAATTCCTACAAAAGTTCAGCAAAATCGGTGATGCGAAGGGTTGACCTTTCCCTTGTAAGTATTCTAAACAGATATATAAGTGTATCCTATATAGATATGTAACAACACTATGTATTGAGCTTAAATCTCCCAACTCCAAAAAATTATATTTTCGTAAAAGCCCCGTGCTTTGCAACCTTTCACAACGAGCGAACGCGACACGGAGAATCGATTTTCACATCTCTTGGAAGGCAGATTTCACATCTGACCTACGTCTGGCGCGAGACGTTCGATTTTCCATCGTTCTATTCCGACATGTCGATCTCGCATATGCAAGATTACATATACGTGCAGCGTATATACATATATAAAAAAACGTGTAGAATATTCTAAAATTATTATTTCAAAACGGATCGTCAACGTCTTCATTCAGTTTTTCACGAGCGCGTCAGAGATTTTCGTTTGATACTCCGATTGTATGGAATATGAAATATCAGTGCTGGAAGTACTCGGCGTATCGATATTGCGATACTATCGAATGTAACACTAATTCCCACGACGCTATATATTCGTGGTTCCACGCTGTGCGCGCCGATATCGACTGAAAACTGGTTAAATATAGCCTCGCGCGACCGTCGCGGCACACAAGTAGTGCACTCCGTCGCGATGCCAGACCGAGAAACAAACACGCGGTAACATACACGCACATGTTTCCCTCGCGCGTAGGTATACAAGCATTACAAACAGCCTGGTGCGAATGTCACCATCGCGCTTCCAAATCCTTTGTACACAAATTTAGTTATACCGAATCAGTGATATTTCACTCCGTTTATTCCGAAATCTGTAAGATTTGAGAAATTGGTCGTGCTTAGCATTCTAAATCAAATAAACTGCTGGCTAAACTGCAGGACGTAGGTACGGAACGCAACGATGCGAGCAACCATTCTTCTAATGAACATATTTAAACCATTTTGTTCTACATCGAGATTATCTTTGAATTAACCGCAATGCAATGTATAAGAAAACGAGAGAAAATTTTCCCTTTTTTCACAGACCAGCTAATAGAAACAGAGAAGAAAATAAGAAGAAAGAAAAGAAGAAACTAGTCTCATACAATGAAATTTTCCTATTCTTATACATATATAGTTAGAGGTAGTAAAATCCTTCTAGTTACCCACTCGTACACTGACTTCTATTAAGTTCAATTTAAATACATAAAGTGAGATTGTAGAGAAAAATATAAAAAGATATAAAATTGCAGTCTGTATAGTCTCTTTATTTTACGCGCGTAATGAATGAAACTTTGTTCGCCGCTAACTAAAAGCATTCGTATCAGATACCGTCATTGTACCCCTTTGTATCGTATTGTATATATATTTTCTGGCTATTATTATCCGGTGGAAAAAGAAATGTGCGTATGCGTCATATTTGGTGACCGTTGTTGTGCTTCTTTCCGATTCATCTTTTATATTTTCGGTGGATCGCAAAGGGGTTCGAAGCGTCAAGGGGGTGAGAAAGCGTTCCGATATCGACAGGAATATATATTTTGAGCGCATTTGGAAATGCCATGAATTTTATTCCCGTTCCCGCGCTGTTGGATAGCGAAGAACAAATAAGGCCGTTTAGAAAATAGGGTCTATATAGGGTGATTCACGTACGATGGATATACATAAATTTGAGAAGCTCATCTTCTATACGTTCTCTGTGATCATAAAGATTCACATAAACGTGCCCTCTTTTTCTGTGCGTCTTGCGAAAAGCGTCAAACCAATTGCGCTCTGCTCTTTGTCGTCGCACACAAATTTTAGAGTGTAAATGTGATAAACTGAGAAGAGAGTGGAAAAGGGAGAATGCACCGCAGTCGTGGATTTTGATACCGCGAGGAGGATATTATGACGTCGAGGAAACATCGTCGTACCCTGCGCGGGACATTTTGACATCATAATAATACTAGCGAGCGATCTTCGGCTTAGCACAGTCTACATACAGAATGACACAAATACTGGGTGTAACTAAAAATCGCACCGTTTCAAACAGCATATAATGACATTTTTATTTTCTCCAATTGTTTAGTATGAAAAAATTAAATTTATAATGACTTCAGTTATATCGAGATATTTAATTAACATAAATGTAGTCAAGTAAAAAAATGTATAATGTCTAAAAGAATTTTTAAAAATCTTAAAAATTCCTTGAAAGAGAGAGAGAGATTAAAACTGAAATAAAATTTTTATCAAGTTGACTTGTAAAAAATATCCATTGTCAAATTTCATATTTCCTGAATCACCTTGTATATTTCAGTTGCGTAATGTTACTTCTCCTTCAGATGTTCGCGCGACTGGAATGCAAACAAAGAATTTATTTCCGCAAAATTATTTCCGTCATCCGCTGACAACGAAATAAATAGAGTATGGACGAGCGCGAGGATATTACACAAGATACATCATAGCAGCAAGTATTTATTTCGGATATTAATTACATTCGACTCTTTCTTTAATCAAATTTAATCAAATACTTTATTATTAAATTTAAATTACACTACTATACATAGAAAAAGAAACATAAGAGAAAGAAAATAAAAGAAAGAAGCAGGAGAGAGTAGAAAAAAGGAGAATGAGCGAAAAGAGGAGACGGGAAAAAGAGATAAAAAAAAGGAAGGAAAAAGTAAAAAAATATTGCTGCGTATAATATAAAAAACATATATTTTTATGTATAAGAAGATTACAGGAAAAAAGTTTGATTATTAAATTCTTTTACATATTTTTAGTAGGTATATTTCAAATATCGTGTCTGGGATTCTTTGTATAAAATAACTGCAGTCACGCTTGTTCAGTCGTTATTTAGCTTATAATTTTAGAAAGCTAAAATGATGGAATATCGAAATTGCGTGAAAGAAAAGTATCGTGTAATCCACAGAATAAAACGGGTTTTTAAACCTTCGGAAGACATACCCTTCGGAGGACCGTGGCTAAGTCATTCTTGATTCCGTACTTCATTGGATAATCAAAAAGTCGCTTTGAATATGAATAACAGTGTACCTACATAAAACAGCAGTAAAAAAGCAGCAGTTTTCAAGTTTCTGATTTTTTACAATTTTGCAATATAAATGTACGAGTAATCTTCGAAAAATTCTAAGTAATCTTCGTTAGGCTTCGAGTAATCTAGTTATCTAGTCATCACTAGCCAAGGATTAACAATGCATAAATATTTACACAAATAGGAAGGCAGATATTCATCTGCTTTGAGAGTAAAATAATTATTGATCGTAATTCCTTGCAACGCACGCGGAAAGTTAAACTACATATATTTGAATTAACGTTAGAGAATTTTTTTCAAATGCCGCCAACACTTTTTGTCTTCGCACAGTGAACATCTATTTGACTAAAAAAATACGTACTACGCGCGGGTGCGTGTGTATTTTGATCCGCAGAATCGGATATTGATCTTTTAAAGCATTTTTATCTGCTTTCCACAAAAGCCGTACAGATACATACATGCATACGTATCATGTACGTGCATATCGCTCATTTGCTACAACAATGACATAACTAAAAAATTGTCATTGAATTGTTTGCAAAAGAATGGTGAGAATTCAATACACTGAATAAAAGAGCAATACATACAGCTAGATGCTTTTGTTCCTCTACAATCAATTATTATATCAAAGTCGCATTTACAAATAATATTACAAAATTTTAATGATTTAAAACATTTCAACTTATTTTCTGGAGAACTTTGTTTTTTTTTTAAGTTATGTAATTGTTGCAACAAATGAAAGCAATATGTATTATAGTAGTAATCCGTTCCGGGAACAATAAACTGATACTAAAAACATAAGAACTTTTTAATTTCCTTGTACTCGTATATATAGGTATGTATAATATATATTTATAATTCAGAAACAGTTTCCCAAATACAATACAATTATAGTACATCGGATGTAATCGCGTGCGTGCGACAAACGAAGCAGCGTGGACTTCCATCTTGCAATCGGGCAACCTTCCATCTGTTTCCTACAGACCTAGGTCGTTCGCCTGTACGGGTAAACCCGGAGAAAATTGAAAAATAGCCGCCGACGAAAAAGCACTGATTTATTTTGCGGCGATTCGCACTAATCTCCGTCTTCGGCTCAACAGTTATTTCATTCTCGGGCCTTCCTTTTCCGTTTCAATGCAATTTTTATCGCTAGAGTATATCAAGAGTAGTATTTTCTTAATCGTAAATTTCTTTATTAGGAATTGCAAAGAGATATATCCTAGCTGTCAGAGAGATTGAAGTTCCTAAAAGCGGAGATACCTCACAGATTATTGTAAGAAAATGCATGGTAAAGACGCAACAGGAATGGCTGTTATCTCGGGACGCGGTGACGCATGAAAAAGAAATTTGGACGTACTTTGTCGTTGCTCATACCGTTGATGATATCGAAGTTATAGTCGGCGTTTGATCGTCCAGGTGAAATAAGAAATTCTCGACGGTGATATCAAAAATCGACGCTAAGGAGTTTTCAAACGAGTTTTTGACGACGCCGCGCCGCGCGCCGCGCGCGCAGCACAAGGAGCGCGAATATACGGATTTGCGTCAGAAGGACGCGAAGTCGGGACTCGGGACGATGGAGAATGAGAGAAAGGGAGAGAAATGCACGGCGGGATAAGCGATGATGCTTCGTTTTTTTTTCGATACCGATGCGGCTTTCCATCGCCGTGTCGTTCGAGGTTCATATCAAAGCGCGCGCGACGATAGCATGTCGAGCCGCTCTCCGCGCGGGAAAAATCTCGTTTTATTCAATCCGATGGCAAGCGCCGACTGAGAGAAGCTGCGCATTTCTCGCAGATAGGATCGTTCTCAAAGCTAGACGCGACGATGATACTCTCTACTGCATTCGCGATACAGTTTTAATCGAACAAGTTGTTTCTCAAGCGAAAAGAAACCGTAGCCCAATTACATTTCCTGTTTTTAATTAATCCTCCAGAAGAATATATGTGTACATAGGCATTTTAAAAGCACAAAGAAAGTAAAAATGCGGAGATGGACCGTGACTACGTATGTACACAAGTACGATATTTGTTACGTCACAAAACACACGTATCACCAATAAAGAATCAATAAAACTCACTCGCGGCAATACCGCGTCTTGGCCAAGGACGACTCGTGGTGCTCCGCCGGGCTATTCTGCGAACAATATTTTAGCCTTGACTATATTTCGCTACTTTCGACACAGGTAACTTGATAAGAGCGTATTGAACTACCGCGATAATTTGTACGTCGCATTAAAATTACAACGCAAACCTACGGGTATTTGCCTTATCAGGAAACGAACGAATACATTAATACAGTCTTACAACTGGCAGCCGCTCGTCCGATCTCGCGAAAGATTATACATTGACGCGCATTATATATTCAGCGCGTCATGGAAAAAAATAATCGCGACTCTGTAGCTGACATAGAAAGGAAATCGATCGGCAAGAATTCGCGCCGTTTGTGGCTACAAGGTGCTAAGAAGCGAACGAAGGACGGCTACTATTTAAATTTCGACCAGCGTGTAAATCTTTGGCACGATCTTTCGACTTTAATTATCTTTGTCCGTTTCGAATAATGCTAATTGAAAACAACTTCGTCACAATTTGATTCAATCGTACGAGCGGCTGCGATTATCAATGATAGAATATACATACCTATATTTTCTGAATGTATTATATATGTTCATATATGTATATTTTATTTTTACTTTTTATTTTAGGAGACACGAATATCAAACGTCTTTGTGAGGTTTGTGAATAATGGAATATCGGAGAGTATATCGTTCAGTACAAGAACGATCATTTTGAATTGCTTATCTACTTGTGTGGCGTAGTGAGTCGCATTACGCGGGCACTTCCGGTAAGGTTCACCAAGAAGCAAGTTGCCAGAAACTTACTGGGCCCCCGTGGGCGATTCTCCGATTCCGAACTGCTGCGGTGGATAACATCTCGTCCCGGATATCAGCGACTGCTGTGCAGCTTTGCACGTCTTGCTCGCTCCTCTCTCGCGTATCGTCATTTGCCGCTTGCTGCGACGAAGTTGCGAGTCTCGAGTGACAAATTGGCGCAATTATTAATTAATCTCACCGGTAACAGGATGGGAGTGCAGATCGACTTTTATACCCAGAGGTGGAAAACGTAAACTGCGTACGTTTTTACTATAGTTATAAATATGTAATATTTGTTTGTACGTCAGAATACATAACGATAACAACAAATACTAAAACATTAATCGTTCCATTCGTCTCTCAGAGTTTCTCGTGCGCTGAAAGAGACGACAAATATGGCTGTACGCGAGCGTCGAGTGTCGAGTTTTGCTTTCGCGTTAAATTCTACGCTATCTAATTATGTCCGGCTCGTCGCATCGCTTTCGACTAAGTCGAGTCGGGAGTTGCTCGTATTTATTATGCGATTATACAAAGCAAAATAATTAAAGCGCCGCGAGAGTAATGGCGCCGTTCTCGTCGAGTAATATTACATTTATAATTTGTCAAATTTTGGTAGTTAAAATTTTTCAATAGAGGATGATATACCTGAATTTATATTTTTGTTATATGTATTATAAATTATTCGCGAGCTTGTTACATTTCTCAACGTAATAATTGCTCAATGCTTATTTAAAAATTTACATTATTATTAAACGATCTCAATATCATCCGCCAAAATGACGGAATCCCAGCTTTGCGACGCTATATGATTTCAATATGATCATTCAGCATCGAGACATTGATGCGAGTATTTCTATTAAAACACAATTTTTATGGTGCATTCTACAACATACTAACAGTATTGAAAATCTATCTAGTTTATTTATGCTATAGATTTTTAGTATTGTCAGTACAATTCGAAACACATCTATTCTTCGCGAAGGTATATGCATTGACGAAGAGGTCGCCACGTGACTGATGCGTTTTCCTGTAGCGATGGTAGCGATAGTCCAGCACCGATGGTCACGTAACTTAGCAAAAAGAGAGTAGGTAACGTGCACAAATTTCCATATATTACTAAACTGCTAACTCCTTCACTAAAAATAAGTTTGTCTTGCTCGCTTTTACGCTAAAAACGCTCGCAACCCGGCAAAAAATTTTTTGTATATGAATAGATATAAATATGTATAAATATATATATAATTATATATATTTATACATATTTATATTTATTCATATATAAAAAATTTTTTACCGGGAAGTGTCACTACACCGTTCAACCTATACTGCAATGCAACTGCTTCGAAAATATGGACAAAAAACAAAAGTGAGAGATATGTAAGAACAAGAAATATTTAATTCAATATAAACGTATTATATATAAATATATGTAACATACAATGAAACAAATAGCTGGACAAGAAATATTATTTGAGTTTTGGATATATACGAAATTTAAGGGAACTAGAATAAATTGAACTAGAATAAACATTATACGTTTATTAGTTTTCTTCCTTTTAATAAAATACCATCAAAATTTTAAGGAAAAACTATATTTTTAATAAAAAAACCGCCATTTTGTCCAGAATAAAAATATTGGTTTAGTTCTAGTTCAAATGATAGCCACACTTCTCTTATAATAGAATAAGAAAATTTTTAGTATTATTTACAGTTTTACATCGTCCATATACGTTTTTTTTTTGCGAGCTCCTAGTAACTAGCATATATAACATAAAAAAGAAGAACGTTTTTGTTACTTAAAAAATAAAAATATATTCTTAAAATAAAGCTAAAAGAGCATGCAAAGTTTAGCGTTATTTGTTTCCCTACAAAAAATTCCTGAAAAATACACAATCTTTCAAACCAGAGAGAGAATACTCTTAATTTATTATCTTTTACCACAATGCATCAAGAGCTTTCCCAAGTATTGTCCCTTCCATAATAACATTTTCAAGTAAGCCTACAGAAGAGAACTTAGAGTAAAAACGCAAATGATATTCTTCATACTCAAAGCTGATTAGTCGCTAAATTAAAAATGGCAATTGGTAAAAGTAGCAAAAGTCCTATATACGCACTGACAGAGACAGACTGATTAGGGTGATAAAGCGATAGGAATGGTTGCACTATGCAAGTGAAATATATACAAAAGATGGTAAGAGAAACGGGCTTAGAAATACTAGCTGTAAGATGAGAGGGGCGCAGGAAAGAGGACAAAACCAGTTGCGGGAATAAGAGAGGCATTGAGCGAAAGGGGGGGGTTCGTTTTGGAGCGACGCCCTTGTACGCTTCATCAATCTTCGCTTTGCGCGAGAGGACTAACGACGTTGCGAGATAAACGGAGTGACTAGGCAGCGAGGAATCTTGGTATTCCGGGAGGAACTCCCTTATCAGCGGGACGGAGTTTGTGAGGGTGAAAGTACGGTGCGCGGGGGTAGGAAAAGAATTTCAGCCAAAGCGCAAAAGAATCGCAGTTACATTCATTCCTTCAGTTCTGGGTATCTCTTTGCAAAAGCGATTTATTTTCAACGTTTAAAATCGGGCTCCCCTTTTAATGAAAACGTTTTCTTCAGCGCAATAGTGATTCCTTTTCTTTTTAATATTACCCAGACAGCACGCATGTCTAAAAAAATGTCTTAAAGATGTCTTTACGACATCTTTTAGACGCGTGCTGTCTGGGTAGCTTTTAAGTCGCGATACGAATTACGAATTACGAATGACGAATTACTACGCGAGTCAGTACCTAAATAGAAAATATCGACGAACCCAACGGGAGGTTTGAGAAAAAGTTCAAAAATATGTCGCGGAAGGGTGAGAGAACACTGCTATGAATCGCGATTTCCTTCGGTTACCCGCTTCGAAACTGAATGCCAACGCTGCTGTATAATGTGAGGTATAAACTCGCACGTCCGAAAGTATGGCTGCGCAAAGGGGTAGGAAGGAGAGAGAGAGAGATAGAGAGAGGTAAATACGGCGGGTGGGTTGTACTTGCAAGCAACCGTGGACACTGTGCCAGGTGGTGGAAAGGTAGATATTGCTATTCCGCAAATGCCAGCCAACGCCTTTCTTTTTCTCTCCCTGTCGTGCACGTAGACGCACAGGCGCAGCCTCTTAAAGACCCAGTGAAGTATTCTTCAGAGAGAAAGAACAAGAGGATACTAGAGGGTACTGCGAGTATCGACGGATTTTTCTTAAAGGGCATGCGTATATCCGCTGACGTTTTCATTTCTTCCCGGAAAGTCTATCCGAAATATCTCTCAAACCTATCATTTTCTTTTACATCAGGTTTGAATTAATAAAAAAATTGCTCATTATGCACTATCCGTTCCATCAATTTAGATTACACTTACAATTATCGCGTGCATTTACAAAGTGCATTATTGTCCAAAATGTTTCTACAAATGTATGACAACATCGCGAGAACGTGATGCGAATCCAATCTCTGAAGTTAATAGCTTGGCCAACAGCGGCAATTATCTTGGAGAAAACGACACTTTAACATATACAAATACCCAGACAGCACCATGTCCATTTTAGATATCATATCATAAGATGTCTTTAAGACGTCTTATGGTCCGATTTTGGATATGCGTGCTGTCTGGGATATATATATACATAGCTTGTTTAGATATTATATTGTAATCGCGTCATTCGTCACAACAATTAATTATATAATTAGGTATTTATAACTCGGGAGTTGTTCGTATTTTCATAGACACGAATGTCCAATTGTCCAACCTGTTAAATATATATCGGAATGATTTCACATATAGCTCGGGATGGAGGAGCATGATGTAACGGGATAGCCAATGCTGCAGCAAGCACAAATATTCTATTGTTTAGAGTGGAAGGGAAACTTCGGTGGGCCACATTTCTCGCGCGCCTACGCCCATGAGACACAACAGACAAACACAAAAGAGCACATTGCGTTTCTACGTGCGAGACAGCCCGGGGGTGCTGGAAAAGGGGAAGAGAGAGGGACGTGACGGAGAGGATAGCACAGAATATCTTTGTCGAGTCGTCGTCGCGCGGCAGGCAGCCTTTAATATATTTGACAAAGTTTGGGCTTTCGAGAGTGTGGATGCGAGGCTCGTAAATCCTCGCCTCTAAAACTATGCGCGGGCCGAGGATAAGTCTTCGTTTCCAAAACTTTTTCCCCCGCACCGGTATATCACTATCACGCTGGATACATTTTTACGATCCCTCGCGCTTATTAGCCGCTGTACCTTTTTGCGACACGCTTTTCTTTCTTCTCCATTCTGTTTCAAGCGATTGATCTGTTCGTCAGAGGCTGACCAGTGTTAATTGTTTCATTACACTCGATATTATTATAATATGTAACTATGAATAACGAATCATCTAAGTTAAATAAATAAGCAATTAAATTTTGAATTAAATATTAAATTTGCAGGCGTAAAACTAAATTAGATGGAAACGGTTTGCTCTGTACATATACGCTATTATATGCATCGAGCTTATAATTTAACTATATACGAAAAGTTTTAATTGACAACTATGACTGCCGAGAATAGAAAACAAAGTTCGATGCTTTTCGGGGAATATCCTGTCCCCATTGCGCGCATGAATTATTAAATTAGAACTGTAAACTGGGAAAAGTTTTTGGTATTTTGAAGATACATCCATATATGTATATTGTGTCCGATACGATACTTATACCTTTAAGGATGTATCGAAGGTACAATCCCTGCTAAAAGTTAAACTTTCAATAAAAAATTACTAAAATGAAGACTTTGCATGTATGTCAAACAACTCAAAATTTTTTATGTGTTAGAAAGAATTACCGTTAACTATACTGTTTGAGTATGTTTTTTTGTCATTTAAATAATTAGTATTGTTTAAACAATTTTTAAAAAAATGTTTTTTGCAAAAAGTTTTGAAACTTAAAATACAATATCAATTATGTATGTTTTACATAAGGGATAATGTTAATTTTATCAACTTTAAACTTAAATAACTCTTATAATCGTTTAGTAAATCACTTTAAAATTTTACATAGTATTTTTAATTTAATTTAGAAACATCGCACAGCCATTTCTAAATAGAGTATATTTGAAATACCTCCAATACATCCTTAAAATCGTAATAACTCGGCAACCGTTTAGTGGATTCCTTCCAACTTTTTTTCCAGCACATCAGGAAGACCAAAAGAACAATCTCACAAATTTTTATTGACTTCGTACTATTTTGAAAGATAGGTCCAATACATCCTTAAATTTTAAGTTATTTAGTCCCTGATGGTAGATGACACCAGTATCTATACTGTCGCGTTTAGCAACGCTAGGTAACGTCCCTATACACTTTAAGATTCGACACGAACCCTTTGGAATCCTTATCTTTTATACATTAGACTGTTATACATTTCTAGGCTAACATCTTAAGTTAAATTTACTTTGATAATTATAGTCACATCATTAATTATATTGTTTACAAAACTATTTTGTATGCTTTTATTTGAGTTTTTAATAATTTTTTTTATTCTATCGATTAAATTAATCATCGAATAAGTTAATCAGAATTAATAATTAACCTTCGTTCAACGATCTTTTATTTTTGTATATTATATTAATAAAAGAATCGAAAGACATCCGATAAATTGAAAGAAAAATAAAGATTTTGTTAATTTCAAAACTTTCATAGAATCTGTAGTTGAAATATATCCATGGACTTTATATGTGGCATCATACATGTAAAGAGGATAAACACGTGTCTTTAAACACTTACAATTTTTGGCCAAAAAATGAAAATTTGACCGTGTCTCGTGATCCCACTCTGATGTGTCCTGCGCTGAAATTACAAATGGCGTCAAGGCAATTGATTTCCAGGGATTTATCTTGGAAAACGAGAGGGCGCGCCGTCTGTCTCGCTTTTCGTTCGACCGGCAAAGCAGGCTTTGCATTTGTACTCGCGCGCGTCATCAATTTCAACACTCATGCATCGCATTGCGTTACGCCGCTGAGGAACAGCGTCGTGCCCGCGGATGCAATTCGCCCCAGGGCGCAATCAATGCGGCGTGGGTGGCTTGCAAATTCCACGACTGGTAGAGCGAGTGAGGGTTGTTAGGTCGGAGCGAAGTACATTCGTTCACCGACCAGGACGAGGCACCTTACCATTCGATTGTTCCCCATGTTACCCCTGCAGCCGACTTTGCTTTTGTACCTGGCCGCCCACGACTCTGTTAAATATTTACATATCCCTCTTAAGAACTATCTCAATGTCGCTTAGACAATTATCAGACTTGCGAATATGTTCGCCGTTTACACCGGGGCTATTATGGAGGATTAATGTCCAACAATCAGTTGCGTTAAATGATTTCGACAGGCGATGATTTTTCAATGACGCGCTTCCATCCATCGAGTTGAGATGTACATACATACCGCCGACTATCATTTCCGGATAATCGCGGCGATACCGTTTGTAATTTGTCACTCGGCGCGGCAAATAAATTGTATCGATTCGATCAACTGTGCGTTTCCGCGGGCGAAATGAATCGCGACGCGCCAACAATGACAGAATCATACGTATCCGAGGGTTTTACCATCGGCGACGTGGGCTAACAATGCGATGAAGCGCCGCTTTGTAATATGGTTAACGAGTGACGTCATTTCCGTCGCAAAACGCAGGACACAGAACATTGACGAGCACTTCCGCCATGCGATCCGCAGTCGCGATCGCATTAACAAGCAACTTTTTGTCCGTTCTACGTGGTAGGGTTTTCCTTGTTCGCATGTTTTATAATTACGATGGTATGTACACAACGATTTAAAAAACAACATAAAAAACTTTTTTGAAATATTCGTTTTTAAAGCCGAACTATCAATCCAAATCTCTACAACCTTGCAGAAAATGTTAAAATGTTAAGCTCAATGTTACAGGTATATAAATATAAATATAGAAGTTAAAAATAAAGAAGTTGAAAAAAAAAACCATATCTAATTTTAAGATATTAAAACTTATTATTTCAATATACACTTTTTTAAATAAGAAAATCCCTTGCGATGGACTGTTATTTGGAGAATATCGTGATATTCGTAATTGTTAACAGGTGCGATTATTAATCGTGCAAAGTGATCTAGTTTGCTCCGCCAAATGCTCGGTCAGTCAATCGGAAATGTCACGTGTGGACTTCTCAGCGCACATCGAGGCAATAAACCGTGAAAAGCTTCGTCAGAATTGACCACATCCCTTTGATGACATTTTTCAAATAAATTACTCGCAACATTCCTCCGTTTGCACTGCCGCTGAAAGGGGATGAGGCGGCAGGCTGTGTGTGTGTATATATGTGTGTGTGTTTGCGCGTGCGGGCGCGTGTGCGAGACTCATCAAATATTCGATATATTGCTCTAGTACCAATAAAAACAGTTGAATCTATCCCATTTCCAGCCTTTTTGTTGTCAATTTAAATATATATATATTGAAATCAATTTTATTGAAATAATCCATATTTGCAGACGTATAAAGATCGAACATATATTTGATATTTTCTTTAAAGATTCCAATTTTTGCAGAAAAATTAGAAATACTTGTTAAATATTTCATCGATTGATCGATTCAACCCCAATATTAATAATCGCAATATGTTTTACTTTTTATATATTTTATATATTTGTGAATTTAAATAAACACACATAAATACGGAATAACTGTCAATCACGCAAATATAAAAAAAAAGAAAAGAAAAATCGATTCTAACGGACAATTACACGAATCAACTAGGTTTTACATCAAGTTACATAATTCTCGGGTGAACTTATTATGCTTCGTTATTATGATTTCTTTTTTCACGTCTCGGGAGATTATAATGGTGTCGTTTGAGCGCACAACCGGTTTAATTACTTTTCCGAATCGCAAGAGAAAACGCGGCTTTCCACTGTGCTCCGAGTGAAAAATGCCAGAATACGATTGTGAACTTCTTGCTGGCATAATGAGATTTTTCAGTTTCCTTTTCTTTTACAAATAAACGTTCTTCTTCAACCGTTCTGTCCGATATCGGAAAGAAGTCAAACTATTATGACAATAGTGTAATCGGACATAATCAGAAAATTAATCAATATCTCGTTTTCTGATTAAATTATAATATATATAATAGAATAAACTCTAAACTCACTGAAAAAAATTGATTTTTGTAGAAAAGAAAAGATAATTGCATTTCCCAAACACACTGTTGTATGAAAAGACGACTGTATATGTATAATTATATATGTATATTGGACCTTTCCAATTTCGCTTTTACTTCATAAGTAGTGTACCAAACCGTATACGTCACCAACTATAAAACATATATAAACTTTCTTGTAAAACAACAAAATTATAATAGTATTTTGTGTGGCAAGTGTGGAAAACAACGAATTATATGTCGCGCGTGAAGTTGCCGCATAAGCCGAAGGCTTATGGTGCATTCACACGAGTACGAGTGTGAATGCACTATAAGCTGAGGCGAATACGGCAACTTCTTGCGCGACGTAATTCGTTGTCTTCCGCACATGCCACATACAATATTTTTTGTAATGCCTGTCGCGAGAGTTCGATTTGAGATAAAAGAATCCATTTTATCCTTCTTGAATGATGACGGTTGTAAGGAATTGACGTTTTATCTCACGTGAATTCCGTTACGTTCAAGTTTGTTATGTCAGTCGAAAATCGTAAAACAAAAACTATCAATCGTGAAAAAAAGGAGGTCTTTTACACACTAGTGCGGTAAAGTAAGTCATAAAGGTGCTTTTCTTGCCCTAGTGCGGTAAAGTAAGGCATAAAGGTGCTTTTCTCGCACTAGTGCGGTAAAGTAAGGCATACATTGAATCGTTGAGAAATAAGCCACTTTCCGCACGTTAAACAGCAATCGAAAATCGTACTTTCGCGACAGGCATTGCAAAAATATATTTGCTTATTGTTCGCTTTCATACATTACAAAAATTGTACGAACAGTTTTACCATGTAAAAATATGTGAAAAAAGGAATTTATTTATATTTATGTATCATTAGAATTTTTGTTAAGATTTCTACATAATTAATGTATTTTTTATCTTAAAATTTGCAATAGTTCTATAAGAAGGTTCATTTGTTTACTGTAAAATTTAATTAATGTATATTTAGAATAAAATAATCAATTTATTGGCAATTTGCAGAAGCCAGGAATTTTTTGGATGTTCCATTTGTCTGAAATATTTTCTGTGACGTAAGTATCAAATGCAATCGATAGTCATATCTTGGCTTAATCGTGGAATGCAATCGAATAGTCTGAATCGCTACAATTCAATCCACACGGAAACACGTAATCGATAAGCGAAACAATGGATTCCATCAGTGGAACACTCTACTTTTTTCCTATGACAATGCTTTCTTTCGTCTCTTTCCATTCAGTTCCCCTTTGGACATATCCTTTCTTCATGCAGATATGGATTTATCTTGGACCAGTGTATTCTTCAGAACCCGATAAAACTCTATCTCTTTCTAAGTTAAAAATTACTCCTGTTATATTAATATATATCTTTGAATTATTCCTCAATTAACATTAATCCGATTTTTTAAATAATTATTAATTTACCCAATAGTTTTCCTCTAAGTAACAATTAAATATACTATGCATCGTACAGTAAGATGCATTTAAAATAAAGCACAATAATCGAATTTATGAAATTTTTTTTAATCGAAAGTTTAATCAAGAAATAGTCGAGTCTCTTAGCGGGATATCTTTTACCAAGGATCATCTAACGGGTCGGGCTTCACCAGAAAGATGGATTGTATTAGGATGGTAGTCTTTCCTTTCTTCTCCACTGATCTTTTCTCTACTTTCATCTCCATCGTCCAGCTCTTTCATCTTTCTGCTCCATCCTAGTTGTTGTTCGTAATTCTTTTTTAGTTTGAGATTATTAATGTTTCAAAGGTCTTCTGATTGGTTTGCTAGAAAATGTCTCGCGTTGGTTTAAATTAACAAAGAGGCGCATAAATAAAACAGCGCGAGGTAATAAGGATGAAAAAATCCAAGAAATCTAATTAATGTAGAAAGAGTGATCGTCCCTACTTGCGAAAATACGTATTAATGTCTATTTATTGAGACATAAATGAGCAATCGATTTAACGCTCCATTTTTTTGCAACATGACGATGGCGTGAGAGAGATGCTAAATATATTCAGTTATAGTTACTATTAAGTATTTATATCTTTTGGGTCTCCCGGGATTTATATCAAGTTACTGATGAATCGACAGGACTGATAAATAAACCATTATTTAATATTTATCAACAGTAGAAGTTAAAAGCGATAACGAGGCTTTTAAAATTGTTTGATGGCCCAGATGAAGTTTTTTAATACTCGGTGATGTAGAGATAAGGTAAACACAACAAAAAATAAAAGTAGAGTAAAAGGGGACTGGTGTGTATTGTCTCATGTGTAGTAGTCCCTTCTTATTTTGCCTTTATTCTATCCGCGTTTCGGTCTATCGCATCTTTTACAATATTCTGTACCAAGCGGCTTATTATATACATATAAATCATCGAATACTTTTTGCATTTATATATAAGTGCACTTTATAATTATCTTATTAGCAAAGACTTTAGTGTATATACCCTGAAAAGAAGTAAATTTTTAAAGCTCTTTCTTCTTTAAATCCTTTCTTCTTAAATCTTTCTTAAAATCCTTTCTTCATAAAATTTAAACATTTAGAGATTTACGAAACATTGCTTGAATAAAATAGCGATACATCGGCAGAAATAAAAAGAAGAACAATTTAAAATGTGTTATGCAACATTTTAATTCAAAAGCGCTTGCCATAACAAAGTAAAATTAAATAAACGGTACTGTTTGAAACGGAGTATCAGCATACATAGAGCCGACTTGTAGGCCGTTTAAAACAGCCCGTCTCTGACGAAACTTGAAGCAAGCCGGGGAAAACTTTCCATACGTTTCTTGACAACCACAGACCCCTAACTAACTGCTAATTTCAAACCAAGTCGAAGACAAGCACGGCCACTCTTGTACTTGGGATACTTTAGAGGAACCTGGTGTTCCGTTGACAAGAACGCGGTCTATTCAGACTCCTAAATTTACTCGAGCCGTTAGTGCTCGTTATTCTTGCAAACGAATTCTTTTTTTTTCTTTCATTTTACACGTCGCCTTATTCTAAAGAAAACATCTCGAATTCGTTTCTTTTGCCATTCCTAGTGAGAAAGTATTCTTCTCGTCTTTATTTGTCAAATTTTTTCGAAATTGGTTTTAGATTCTCCTACTTTTTTATGTTTGTACTTTTATCCTATTTCTATTTCCAAGTAATATATTAGACTTAGCTAGAATGCTAGACTCTTAAATTATTCTTATTTTCAACATATGTTTACAAAATTTATGAAATATTGAAAGAATAGTTTATCATTCACTGTCACCTATCGTAACTTCAATTAATCGATTGAGCACATCGCGAACTAATCTCCTAGCACAGTTCGCTTTTAACGCTGACAAACAGATTGGTAAATAAATTGCAGCTCGACAAAGCCGCCATAATTACAATCGGAAAATCCCATTAGTACGAATCGTCCAATGATGTAAAGTTAATCACGAATGTTTATGATGTAAATTAAAAACTGGAATAGAAGCACCTGTATGTATTCTGTGTGATTGCGATTCAACCATGCGACTGTTTTTCCATGAACGCGTCAGACCAAAGTAGACCAACGACATGACAGATCCCAAATTGAAGTTAAAAGCAGATTACTGTAAGTCAAACAACATAGTCTATTACTATTGTCATTTTAAGAATTTATACACTTGGAATAATGGTTCTGTTACTTAAGAAAAAGTGAACTATTCGATTAACATTGTCACGCGCATAAAATAATTGCAATCTATAAATTGGCACTATTACCTACTTGTGTCCTTTTCGAAGAATTCAATTTGATACGTAAGGTAAAGAGAGTGAGGAATAAATTTGTGACCATCGGAAACGCGTCCTTAAGCCGTTATAAGACTTTTACGGCCGTTATGTCGAATATAGGAAACCTGCGGAGTAGTGAAAATCCATGTCGGTCTCGGGTCAGATAGTATAATAAAATTCGCAGACCACGATAGAATCGGTTTCTTTTTGCAACGCGCTATATCCATAATTCCAGCTTAATTCACATAAATCAGGGCGGATTAAAACTAAGAGATTCTTGATATCTAAGAAAATAAATTTTTTCTTTATCGTCCATTTAAAATAACAACTTCGCGCTGAAAAATGCTACTGCTGTACATTTTTTACAAACATTGTTCCTTAAAGCTGCAGGTTGAATGCAGAATATACAATAGGTCATCTTTTGCTCAATTAATAAGATAAAAGATTTTAATTAAATTACTCATCTATAAAAATTATAACGTGTTTATACTTTGTGATGTAGGTATTAAAAAATTTGTTTTCCTAGAAAATTATCTTTATTTTTAAACAGGTTGCATTAATTATGTTCAATATATATATTCATTCGATAATTTAATTAATAATTATAACTACTAGTATACAAATGTATAAATGTTAAATGTAATGTGTGTGTGTGTGTGTGTGTGTGTGTGTGTGTGTGTGTGTGTGTGTGTGTGTGTGTGTGTGTGTGTGTGTGTGTGTGCATATATGTTATATGTGTGCGTGTGTAGTATCTATATATGAGCGGCATCGGAGTATACATATACATACATACATACATACATAGATACAATTAAATATGTTCCGAATGTATTTTACACGTTTTGCAATTATCTTTTAAAATACAAAATTTTCCATTATTAGACTTTAAATTACTAACTATTGCAAATTGCTTATCCGTACACAGAATGTTTCAGACTTTGCGTGACAAAGTGTCCAAAAATCGCAGTTTTAGGCGCAATACATCAAACAATTAGATAAATAATAAGTTCAAAACAAATAAAAAATCAATAATATGACAAATATATGAAAATTTTTCTCAGATTTCAAGATTTTCATAAAATTCTTTATTATTAAACGCATTTTTATCTGTTAAGGGGATCCTAAACCCGTATGATTTACCGACGGAAATGTGATTTTCGCACAGCTGCCATTTTTTATTGGATTTATAGAATCAAAAATCCTTTTCCAGGATTAAAGTACACACGCAAACGGACACGGGACTGTTCAACTTTACGTTGAAAAAAAAAAATTTTTTATATAATAAATTTTGCAACTTTAGGGGAGACCGGGGCTAAACCGTCAGTTTTTTTTTGGTGCCGATTTTTAACAACAAAATAAATAATTTTAGTTAAATGTGGTATACTATTGTAAAGATTAGCTACAAAATTTATATAGGAAATTTTTGTCTACGTCGCTTTGTTTAACCGGTATAGAGCAAAAACAACAACGGTGGAAAAATCGAAATCTCAAAAATGCCGGGGTAAAGTCGTCACTCCATAAATACATAATTCCGATTATGAAAACTGATAGGATACATTTTATTAATTATTTGGTAATAGAAAAATGTAAATATTTATTAATTAAAGTGTTAAAAAATTTCATTATTTTGTGTTTTTGTGTGTGTGTGTGTGTACGGATTCTATAACTCAAGAACTAATCAACCACATATTAAAGAAAAATATATGAAATAGGGGTAGAAAAGACTGAAAAATATAATAAAATTATAAAATTTGCCAATATTATAAAAGTCCACCCCGGGTGCTTACTGACGGATTAGCCCCAAACAAAAGTTTCAGGTTTGATCGCCCACGAAATATTAGACATCAACGATAATGAAAAAACTACACTGGATTCGTGTTCAGCATGCATCACTCTTTATATTTTTATAATCACGTACCTAAAGATTTGGAAAGCAAATATTATTACAGATATTACAAAATTTCCACGCGCAAAAAATTTCACTTTCACCTTCCGAAAACAGGTTTGCCCTCGTAAAAATCATAACACGGCAGGTAACCTGCCCAAACTCCGTTGGTCACATGGGTACCATAAGCAGCGTTTACAATGTTAATAGCGAGTTCGCACAATATACAGGTTCCGAGATATTTGATTTGACGGTTTTACCCCGTAGACGGTTTAGCCCCGGTCTCCCCTACGTTGAGAAAAAAAAAATCTATATTTAAAAATTTTTTTTCTTTCTTAACGTAAAGTCAAGTCCCGTGTCCGTTTGCGTGTATACTTTAATCCTGGAAAAGGATTTTTAATTCTATAAATCCAATAAAAATGGCAGCTATGCGAAAATCACATTTCGATGGACATTATCGACATCGTTGGAATTCGCCTGCCAGTGCAGGATTCCCTTAAAAATCATATCTTTGACAAAAAAATAAACAAAGTTAATTTCTTACGACTAGTTTGTTTTGTCATAAAAAGAATAGGAAATTTAAAAAAAAAACTTGTACGATACATTAATATTCATTAACCCTTTCAATGCTAAACATCTTTGAAAAATGGATCGTGCGTGAAATACACTACTGCCTGTGTGGTGTACTTCAAGTTCTGTTTGATAACGCTTGCAGTGACCAATGCAGCATGTGTAAGCTCACTCATAGCATTAAAAGGGTTAATATAACAAATACTGATCTATGATACAAAAACCACTATTTAACAGATTTCGTATAAAATTGTAAGCAATAATCTGAAATAAATATTTATCTTGAACATCAGCCAAACTAAAGAAATAGAAGAAATAGTGTAAGGAAAGAAAAGGGGGGAAAAAGAAAATAGAAAGAAGGAAGGGGGAGAAATAGAGAAAGTAAGAAGAAAATAGGAGAGATTAAGAAGAGAAGAAAGATAGGAAGAAAAATAAAGTTAAAATCATACAATAAAATTACAAAGAATTATAATAAAATTCACAAATTTACAAATTCACGAATTCAAAGTTTTTATTGGTTTTTTAAATAGTAGTTTTTTAAATAGATACACTGATAAGCCAAATTTAATTGTGGTACAATGGTATATTTACAATCCAAACATAAAAATCACAAATACTACTTATAGAAGAAATTAGTAATTAATCTCACGTATTCTTGTATGTAACAAAACTTTAAAAATATTAAGAAATAATAATAGATTTTTAAAACTTTGATCATAATTTTAATTTTGCCAACATAATTAAATAATGAATAATATGAATGAATAATAATTTACAGTATTACATAATCAACATATTTAAGGCTCCTGGGTACTGAACCGAGAACTCCGCGTTAACGGTGGCGACATCGTTGTCAGCGGTAAAAATAAGAACTATAAGGCATAGAAAGTGACATGTTGACAACCCTATTTTGTCGTCCGTGCAATTTCCTTATTATTCGCTCTGTATGTACTTGTGCTATAACGTTTAACGTATTCGTGAAACTCATACAATTGGCCGAAAAGTAAGATTTGCAAGGAATACATATGCGGAAGGAGCATTTTGCACTCCTTTCGATAGTCGTCAAACGGCTTGTTTTCCCGTATGTTTAGGCTTTATTTTATGGCTGTTTGTTTATTGTCGAGGGAAAAGGATAGTTTTCGGCCAATTTTAGAAGTATTCTGAAACGATCTATAGTAATTTTTTATCGAAATGTCTTTTTATTTAAAAATGGCACGGACGATAAAATAGGGTGTCATTTCTCGCCTCAATAGCAAGAATTCAATATGGCCGCGGTGACTACTAGGAGCTTTAAATTAGCTTACAATATTCTGTAGTGATTAACGTAAAATTAATATAAAATCCTAACGGCCGCTTATTATTTAATATATGGATATAAGTATTTTATACATTGACTCTACCTATCAATCATCTTACTACTCAAAGAACTCCATACAAACTGATAATAACTAACTTATCCTACTTTTATCGCATTTGCTTATAAATTAATTTTTTTATGTTTTATTAAATAATACAATAGTACATATATTCGATTTGGTAAAACAATCGGTGTAGCTAATTAACCAGTATTCGATACTAATTAGATACCAATGTAACAAATAAGTTTCTTTCATCATTCAACTATCTTTCTGCAACAAATTATCAAAGCTGAAACATTTTGTACAAGTTATCGTTAGTTAAGTATTTTATAAACTGGTTAAGTATTTTATATATGTTATTAACTGCATTTTCAATATTGTTGAAACTTGAACTTTTATGACAAATTTGGTATCAAAATGGTTTAGGATTTGCTTAGTCTACATTTTCAAACAGTTTACAGTTTACAGTTTACAGTTTACAGTTTGCAGAATCCGCAGATAAATTTTCAATGATTTTTGCAAAAGACTTCACTCTCAGTTTACCAATTTTCTCATTCTGTCTTCCGTGATCGGGCGTGGCTGTTACTTCGGCTGCCTGTTGATCTGATATATTCTTGACATTATCATCATCATCATCTACAGTAATTGTTTCAGGAATTGTCCTTTTCGTATTGATGTTTGTCTGTGTTGTTAGAGGATTACGTACGTTATCGATTTTTGTCGTTTCTTGAGAATTTGGGATATACACATAATACGTATGAGTATTTCTCAAGTGCTTCTTATACTTGGTCTCATTGGGAAAACTACATGGACACAATAAACAATCTATCAAGTTAGCTCTCCAAGCTTGAGTCTGTGTAAGAATCTGTGTCATAATCGGAACCCGAATATTACTAGGTCGGATGGAATCTGCATGAGCGTATTTGAGATGAGCGTGGAAAAACATCAAAGATGGGTATTCTAGCGGACATAACGGGCATGAATAATCATTACGGAGACTGTTCACTGATTCACATTTCTGATTTGTGATTTCATTGCTATCCCCTTTTTCTGGCATAACACGTCTGAATGTAGATAAAGATCCAGTTGATGTAGAGGAGACAGGTGTTATTTTGGACTTAATTGTTATAAATTTATTCGATTGTGAAATTGAATTAGCTTTAATATCATTGATTGACCCAGATTTTAAAGACACGTCAGAACTTTTTCGGAGATCATTAGTTGATCCAGATGAAGGTACTGAAGTATTATCTTTGGATCCAATATTTGATACAATAGCTTTAGATATTGTTGCTCCAGTGGGTAGAACAATTGAATTGTTGTTTCCAAATTCAACCCTTGGTGTGACAGTCCTAAAAGTTGTTGATCTAGTAGATAGAGGAACTAAAGTATTCGCTTTTGATTTTGTATTTGGTCCAAAAGTATTAATTGTAAAAATATCTTTAGATTTGTTGAAACATGGAATTGCAGAAATCGGAGTTATCTCTGAAATATTATTATTTTGCAAACGTATAGTTCTAAATTTCTTTAATGATTTGATAGTTTTATCGTGCATCTCATTTTTAGCCGTAGTATTATTTGGGATATTACGAAGGATAATATTAGGTTGTTGATTCATTGGTCTTGGTCTTGGAAGAATTTGAATTAAATTATTTTCAGATGTCGATGTTGATGATGTCGATGCTGATGATATCGGTGCTGATGATGTCGATGCTGATGATGTCGATGCCGATGATGTCGATGCTGGATTACTTTCAATAAATTGTTTTTGAATGTCATCGTTATTAACAATGGGAAGAGTAAGTTTTAAAATAGATCGTTTAGCTATCATATCATCCATATGAACATAAACAATATGTGTTTGAGCAGCGTTAGCAGTGGGAAACTTCATATCGCAGAACACGCAATTATATTCAGTTACCTTACATGTATCATTTTTAGATTTATCTGGATGCTCCTTGTATGTAATGTTCGAAGATGACATCTGGTCACAATTTTTCCAATTCGTATTATTATCGGTATTTGAATGAAAGTGTTTCTCGTGACATTCCAATGCAATAACAGTTTCCAGAACTTCACCACAAACATGACACAACACATGTCCATCATAAACATCACTACATAAGTGAGTTAATTTCCTATGTTGATCAAGTAAATGAAATGTTCTGCATCGTCTTTCACACTTATCACATCTAAAATCACCATCATTCGAATACAATTCTCTGTGCTTTACCATATCATTCATATCTGTACATTTCAGCTGACAAATTTCACAAGTATACTCGTTGGATGGCTGTTTATTTTGTTTTTGTTGATCCGTACAAAAATTTCTTATCTTCTCCTGGACGTTGGGTGAGTAATTGGAACGATTTCTATCTCTTTTTGCAGTCTCAACTGAATTCACTTCATTCGAATGAACATGCATATTGTGCGAATAAAAATGTGACTCATGATTAAATCCCTCGTTGCATATGTCACAGATAAAATTATATGCCTTGCGTTTATCTTCTGAATAATGTACAAGTTTGTTATGATGATGAAACATGTACATTCCTTGAAAGTTTTGCGCACAAAGTGAACATGTGAATGTATGGTTTTTGTAATAGTACATCCGGTGTTCTACGTAACGATCATGAGTCTCAAATACCAAATTACAAACGTTACACATCGCGCTATGGAAATTTATTGGCTGATCGGATTTCTCTTGACTCACATTAAGATTGCGCGTGAGCGAGTTAAGCACTTGTTGACCATGTAAATGCAATATATGAGGCCGAAGATCGTGTTTTTTGAAAAAACCTTGATTACAGAATACGCAATGAAAATTGTAAGTCCTTGAAATCTGTGGTACATGTGCTGCAGTCATATGTGTCTGTAGAAGACGTTTAGAACTGAATCCAGTGCCACACATTGGACAGATATCGGTAGTAAAACTAAAACTGCGTATGTGTATCTCCAAATTCTTGGGATTTTGAAATTGCTTTCCACATATATCACAGGGATAAGTCATAATTTTTGTTGTAACATCATCCAATTGCGTATTCGCAATATTCTGATTACTAATTGCGGAATTAATATTTTCTAAAAGCTTTTTAGAGTCTTGTGATTTGTTGATAAATTCGATTTTCTTCTCATTTAAGTTATTATTAATAGAGAGGTTTCGATTAGCTTCAAAAACTTCCGGTTCTTTTTTACTATGAAGCGATATTTGATGTTTGTTTGATTTCTTTTCTACACAGTCGCTATTTGAGGCTTTACATAAATCATCTGGATTAATCCTTTCATGACACGTGACTATATTTTCATCGGTGTTCTTGTGTTGTATCTCAGGAATGTCCTTCGGATATGCTTCTTCTATGGAATTTTCCTCATCTTTTTCCATTTTTTCTTGTACTCTGCAATAACTTTGATGTACCTCGAAAGATGATTGTGACGTCTGTGACGAGAATCTCTTGTTACAATAAAGACACTTAAGAGGTTTTTTGGTCAAGTTGCATTTTAACTCAATATCTACTGGATATTTATCGTCCTCTCTTTGAATGTACTTCAGACAGTGAACATTTAAATGTTGTTTTAGTGCTTCATAATCGGGTAATGACATGTAACAAACGCAACATTGATTTTGTTTGAATAGATGTTCAAATAAGTAATGCTGAAGTAATTTATGCTTCAGTGTATATCGCGCATCGCATATGCTTGACATATATGCTAGATGAGACGACTTAATATGTACGTGTCTGTCTATTTTTGACAAAAAACTCTTTTTACAAATTTTACACACAAACCCATTGTTAATGTGTGTCTCGACGTCCAATTCTGTCTTTACTTTTATATCTGCAGTTGGAACAGCTGTTAAACGTTCCAGAGAAACCTCTAAGTTCTTGAGCGTCATTTCATTTGGTGCATCTCTTTCTTGTAACAATGTAGAATTGCATTGAGTAGTGAGGGAAGTGTTTTTCATGGCATCAATTGTGGAAATCTGATTAGAATTTTTTGGTTGTTTATCACATCTTGTTAAAGGAATTGTACACTCCTTGAACTTAAAACGAGCCATAATAATTTGCCAATCTACTTTAGGATCTACCTTGTCTACCTTAATAGCGTTCTGTTCCCTTTTAGTATTAAGTTCTATGTTAACTCGAGACTTCTTAGATACATTTGTATTCTTCTTCATTCCTGAATTTGAACTTGCTTCCATGAAAGAGACTGCATCTTGAGATCGTAAATTGTAGGGTACCTCACGATCAGATGAAATACTGTCACTTGTTCGATCTTCGGTCACTTTATCTTTGACAACCGTATTGGGAAGATTCTCCAGAAAAGATTTCATCATTTCAACATCCGCATATAGTCTTACAAGTGGCTTTTTAGGTGAACATAGTTCATGTTTTACAGTTGTTTGTTCTAGAGTAGAATGTGCCGTTTGTTTTGGGAGATTATCTGATTTTGGAAAATCACCTTTCATAGGGTTCAATTTACTTGGACTGGGTTTAATATCGCGTTTCTTCTTGGAAAGTTCAAGATATTCCGTTAATGTTGGTTGCCGTAATCTTTTATTAGTTGGCGATATTTCATTATTGAATGATTTTTCGATCTTTGACTTTTCAGTATCCATCACATTAATATCGTCCCAAGATTTATTGACGTTATTTGTTGTATTTATCTTCTCTGTTTTAAAATTATCTTTTCTGAGATTACGCGAATATGATTCTTGATTTGCACTAGTTCTTAAAGTATCACCTTCAGGAGATGTATTTACATTCTCAGATCTGGAAGTCTTGTGTTTTATTGTGTTATTACAGTCTATTAACTCACCATGCATATGAAACAAATGAGATTGTAACAATATTTTACTCTTAAAAGTACGACTGCAAAAATTACAATGGTCTCTATATGTACACACCTGATGTTGACGTGTACACACATGAGAATGTAATGAACTTTGTGATGGGAAATGTCTCTTACAAAATCTGCAGATACTATCATTAAATCCATAATATTGTTTATGGAATTCACAATTTCGAACAGAAGAAAACTTTCTGAAGCATACGTCACATGTTGCCGACCTATTTTTACGCCTATTGTTACCTATTTTTGTTTTACAATCTAATTTAATGTTTTGTTGTTTTCCTTCTTCCTTAACATTTTCGGTTGTGCGTAATGTATTAGTGTTTTTATTATTAGACACTTTATTGGAACTTTTTTGTTTCTTAAATTCTAATTCGGTGTTGTGTATTTCTTCTTTCGGTCCCGCACGTTTACGCTCTACATTAACAGTCTTATTTACATCGTTTAAATGTACAGAATCATCATTCGATGAATGCCTATTTTCTGTATTATTTATGTCTTTATACAAAGTATCCTTTTTAGATAATGATGATTCGTCGTGATGATAGTCATGATCGACTAAACTATAATAATTTTTAACTAACGTAGAATCTTCGGTATCCGACGTTGCATCGATATTCGACGTCGTATCGGTTGGCTCTTCCTTAATCTTCACCCCATTTTGGATTTGGTCTATATCAAGCTGAAAAAAAGATAAATCAAAAAATAAATCTTACTTTCCTAAATCTGCTTCAACGCAGTAAAATTTTCTAATCTTCAATCCCAAAAATATAAAAAATTCCTAAAAGCAAAATCTTAAATGTAGCTATTAAACAACGTAAATATCTCTTAGCACCACGAACAGAAACACCGTTTCAGAAATATAGAGGGTGGGGATTGACTTTATAGACACCCTGTACAGAAAGTACAGAATATATATGTACCTCAATTCTTAAAACACATTTGGGGATTTTGCTTATTTAATTTGTGAAAATAGTTGTACTTTAGACTCATAAACAACACTTTCCAACAAGCTGAAAGTCATTTAATTAGTTGTATCATAGCTACTATTAGTGACAAGAATTAAATCAGTAAGTGGAAGAAAGTGGTGGAAAGTAAAGTGACGGTGCTTTACTTTGCCTTATGATCCGGAAATATAAATTAATTAAACTTCCGTCGCCAACACTACATAGGCCACTGAGATATAAGTATATATTAGAGGGGGCACTGGCTCGGCTGACGCAAACCGAGAGAGAGGTAAATTATTTGGAATTTGCTGTCTTCATTTCCAACTTGTATGACAAAAATAACTATAGGTAACTCTCAGTCACCTATGCGCATATATTCAATATGCGCATGCACTCTCGTACAACAGAGAAAGACAGAGATCCCAATTCATTTATCTACTTCTGGATCGTTTTGCGTCCACAGACGTAGCATGCCTAGACAACATGCATGTCCCAAATCGGGACATATGATGTCTTTAAGACGTCTTAAAACGTCATATGTTCTGATTTGGGACATTGTATTCACTGGGATGGCAATGCACACTCTAGTACGCTTATATCTCAGTGGTTGCGACACACCGCTATTAGAGGTCACAAGTCTAATGCGCATGTGGCAGTTTGTACCGTGGAGAAAATGGCTGCACCCTTCTATAACTTAACTCTTTTACCTTGTTATTCAATTCTGTATTACTTGTTTGTCATAAAGATACATATTATTAATGTTATTATTTAATTATTGTAACTAATAGCTAACGTTATTAATGTTAAACTTTATATTGTTATTAGTGTTAAATTAGTAAAATAGCGAGACTTCTTGTGTGTAAATAAGATCTTGTTTAACATTAATCGAGAATTATGATTGATAAACATGATTGATTCCTTTAATTCCTAAGTAGAACATAGAGCCTCCTAGTTTTTAATAATAGCTTTAAATTTAGATGTGCGGGTTGATTGACCCACAACAGCATGGTGGCAAATGGAGGGATGCACATAGCAGTTGCCAGCTATGTGTGAACTAACGGCTTAACATTTCTTCCGAAAGACGAAGTTCAGTTTCTCCGCATGAGAGTTCTTCCGTTAATTTCTCGTGCGAGGGGATAGTGTAATTTGGAATATTAAAATTTATATGATCAAGTAAACTTAAACCCGATTCTTCGTGGTTACAAATCTGATGCTTTATCACTAGAGCAGCTTATAAAAAATTATAATAATCTAATAATAATATTGTGTATATCCACATTTGCTTTATCATCTCGTTTACAACATAATAATTATCTTTGTAGCTTATCAAAAGCATTCAAATTTAGCATGTGTACAATTCTCCAAATGGTCAGTGTCCAAATGGTCATGTAACTTGGGAGCACCTACATCAAAGGTGCCAACGCTGAGTGTTGCAACTGTGTATAGATAGACTGTGCTGGAACGCGCTTGATCGCTTGAGAATAAAGAAGTGCTCTGTCCACTTCCAGTATGGTTATAGTTTAATGCGTTGGGCCGTATCGGATTAATAGAAACTAGGAATCCTCTAGTAAAGGATTTAATGGATTTGCAGGATACGAAATGGTCTCCGCCATTAATAGGATACTTCCGTTTACAACTGTACAGCAGTGCTGCGATCAGCTACGATTTCGAACTCGTGCCGTGTGACAAACACGGATAGGCAGAACGTCTCTGTGTGCGTAAATGGTGGGGGATTTCCAGTACCCACTAATGGCGGCCCTGTCTAATCTTTTACTATTCTAATAGATAAACTCTCAGTGGCGCCCTCTTCAAGTGGCATCCAGGTCACGTGCTATATCTTAGATCAGGCTTGGTCAACTTTAAGCTCCAAAGCCACGATACTTCTCCTTCTTCATCTACTTTCACTGTATAAAGTTAATCATGTCTGCTAAACATCATCAAGCGGAAGGATCTCTTTTTCATAACACCTCCACGGAAAGTCCGACCTTCCATGCCTGTAGAGTGGGGCAAAAGTGGCCAATTTCACGCCAGGACTTACTTTCCCTCGTGTCAAATATCGTGTGCGCCACGGGGAGAAAGCTTTTTTTCAGTTTCGTGTAATTCCCGCCCGAGCCGAAGGTGAGGGCGGCAAACTTCACACTCGTCCCCTAGGTGCACAATATACTATTCTCCACTCTGCGTGAATAGAAATGGAGAAGCGTCCTGGCTCCAAAGCTCGAAATTGACCAGGCCCTGCCTTAGATCACATATGTAATACTCCTATTGCTAGCTTCGTATTTTGCTTATAAGTAGATCGCGCGCCAAGAGAGAGATAGCATACTAGACTTTGATTTTTTTGCTCAAGTGCGACGCAACTTAAAAGAGACCTGAGTTAATATAAATTGCCAATGCAACGCACCTCATTCAATATTTGTGAGATCGAGAGAGCTATTGTCTGCACTGTAATGTTTTCACCAGTTTTCGACCAAGGCTAACAATATACAGCGTGTTTCCTAACATGTGGGACGCAGCAGTGAATAGAAGACACGAAAATAATGAAAAAAGTTAAACATTCTGTAGAAGCATTACATTGTATATGCTCGTTAGCTCGTTAAGGCTCCTGGGTACTCGCCGTACCCATGTTAAAGCGGGACGTCAAAGGTGAGAAATGACACGCTAAGGATTCTTGCATATCACTTCCAAATCAAAAAATTTTTGCATAAATAACTCTTCGGATCACTTCAGCACACTTCAGAAATACTCCGAGGTCTATCACTTTCCCTTGACAGTTAATAAACAGCCTTAAAATGAATGTAATACGAAGCCTAGTCATGTGCTTGCGCATAAGCCCGCTGACTAGACTTCGTATTAAATTCATTTTACGGCTGTTTATTAACTATCAAGGGAAAGGGATAGATCTCGGAGTATTTTTAAAGTGTGCTGAAGTGATCTGAGGTGTTATTTTATGCGAACATCTTTTTATTTGAAAGTAATATGCAAGAATCCTCAGCGTGTCATTTCTCGCCTCTGACGTCACGATCTCACATGACCGCGGCGAGCCCAGGAGCCTTAATAGAAATTGCCAATGCATGCGCATAACGCACCAAGCACATTTATGTGGGATTGAAAGAGCTAGAGCTATATCGTCTGCACTGTAATGTTTTCGTCAGATTTCGATCAAGACTAGCAATATAGGAGTATTACATATACAGTCTTTAATACACCTCTGGGTCAATCGGAACTACGATCAGATTCTTCGATATCGGAAGTGTCCCATGATATTGAGTATTCAAAAAATTTAGATAATAAAAAATAATTGGTAATTGTTTAGAATAGCTGCTTTTCCCAATTTCGAAATTTTCTTTGCGAAAGAATGTATTTTGGGTAAATATGCATAAAACTGATACCACCCCCAATAAACTAGACCTTGACATATGTTGTCAAGGTCACCCTCCTGAATGACCTTCAGGTGGTTTTAGCCGGCAGTCTTATTAAAAAGTTATTAACAAAAAAAGATGGAAAAATATAGCAGCTATTACCCCCCCCCCCCGCAACCCCCCTACAGGGGTCGGTGTAGGGTAAACCTCGCTTTGACTTACAAGGTACAGTCGCTCATTGATGCCTGGATACCGAAAATTGGATGCGTTTCAGAAATTCACTCTTCGTCTCTTTCTAACTGTCTCCCTTAAAAAGAGATAAAGAGTGAGTTTCCGAAACGCTCCACTTTTGGGTGTCCAGGCATCAATAACCGCGACCTTACATGCATGGGATGGGGGTGCAAGGGAGTAAGGCGAAGCCGTCCACGCATGTACTTTTCAAGTTGAAACGAGATCCACACCGATCCCTGCATGGAGGGGTGCAGGGGGGAGAGCCCCCACCGCCCACGCATATGCTTTGTAAGTTGAAGCAAGGTCCACCCCACACCGACCCCTGTAGGGAGGGGTCCGGAGAGCAGAGCCCCTCGCCCACGCATGTATATGCCCTCGCCTACGCTTTGGTATATTAGTCTCTCATATATACAGGGTGTGATTCATTCATAATGTTTTGTCCGATCGGGCAACGCGATATACCTTAGGTAATGCTAATACCGACGGCAACTTTCAAGCCTCATAACTCGAAAAGTACTTAATAAAAAAATACTCAATTGTAGTGTTTTGAAAAGCTGTAAAAATATGCAATAAAAAATTAGGGTTTTTATTTAAAAATTTAAGTGATTTTTACGTGACCTTGACAATGGTATTCAAGGTCACACTACTATTGCTATGTAATGCACCACTTAAAACCCTACAACTTTTGTATGAACCATTTTTGTAAAAAATGTTTATTTTTCAAGATATTTAAGGGATCCGGGACTTTTTGTACACCGTGTATATCTTACAATACTCAAAATAACTGCTATATATTTCAAACTTTTTTTGTTTATAACTTTAATAAGCAACGACCGCCGGCTAAAACCTCTTAAAGGTCACTCAAGAAGGTAACCTTAACAACATATGTCAAGGTCAAGGTCATTTGGGGGTGGTACCAGTTTTATGCATATTTAACCCGTCACATTATTATACCTACCTAACAACCTTTGCCAGGATCTGTTTGCCTTAATCAGTACTGAAAACGGATGAACATTCTTTAGACGCAGTTCTCGCCGCCAAAGGTAGTCGCAAAGATGATAATTAAGTTAATTTGTTGGTTGGGGGATGAAGCCCCATCCCGCACCGCGAGATGGGGCTTCATCCCCTGTAGGGGGTGGACCTCGCTTCAACTTACAAAGTATATGCGTGGATGGACAGGACAGGGGGCCGGGTTCCACACGGAGCGGGGGGGGGGGGCGGGGGGAGCCTTCGGCTTCCACCCGCACCCCCCTGTACGGGGTGTGGACCTCGCTTGAACTTATAAAGTATATGCCTATTCAATTGCCGGCTCCAATATTTTATATTTAGCATTCCCACATATGGAAGTGTGCTGCATAAAGTTCAGCTCGCTAACTCATATGGTCCTTTCGGAACTACAGCTGTATTTTCTTGTCAAGTTAAAGAATCGTACGGGGAAGATAGGGAATATTTCAGTAAAAATTAAATAAGTAATGATGACATATCTGTTGCAAAAGTATGTTTTGCTTTTTGAACAAAACCAATTTTTTCTCTATTTTTCGTCGCAGTTAAGGGGATCCTGCAGTGACAGGCGAACTCCAACGTGACAGCGCCACGATCTAGCACGGAACTAAAAATAATCGATAATTTCGATCGTTTACTATGTTTTCTGTGTTACCGTGCTATACCTGTCCTTGTCTAACGGATACCTATACGATATATCTGTCCTTGTCAGATTGCAGCAGTGCCATCTCTGACAAGATCCCGCAACTACTGTTGCACGCGACACTGCTCTTCTTGTCATTCTGCATCCGTATTTGCATTACTAAAATAATTTTTCAATGGATCTTTTTTTGTACGCATTGAATCTTACTTCTACTTGCACGATATTATTCCTACATGTTTACCCAATGCTAGATGATAAACATTATGTATGTATAAACTGTAGAATTTTTGTTTTAAGCAAATATTGTCGTCAGGTGACAGCTGTATATGTGCCCAAATAAGTAATATTTTTAATTTTTTGGTGTTTTTGATATAAAATCGCGGTTGTCTAGCATAGATTTTTGTGCGTACTTTAATTCTGTAAAAGATTTTTGCAATTCTATTAAGCCAATTAAAAGATCCATTGAAAAACGATAATGTCGGTAATTCATACGACTGCAGGATCGACACAACATTAATTCAACCTCCAAATCAAGATTAGAAGTCTAATAAAAACGTAAGTGTCGGTGTGTGTCGTGCGTATGCGTGCGTGAAATATAGGTGCTATCCTTGTCTACAGTAGACTCCCGCGCTTCGCCATTCCGCGCTAGGCCACTTCCCCGGCCGCTCCGCTCGGCAACGTACCGCCACTACTCGCGTGTTTCCTTAGCGACGCATACGTAACTGCCGGCGATGCCGGTCAAAACACGAGTGGTAGGGGCGCCCGCAGTAAGCCACTTCCAGTCCCGACCCGTGGCGAAGCGCGGGAGTCTACTGTATTACAAGGACAGATATAGGCCGGTAACATAGAAAATGATAAAAAATGGTAATTTTGTCGGTAAAACAGGCGGGTTTAGGATCCCCTTAATCGCTTGGCAAAGAAAACGAAGTATGTACAGCGGCTATTTGCTATCTCACTCATATTTGAGGACCGTATTTCATATACGAGTAAAGTAGGATCGCGTAGTCCATACTATAGATCAATGTTATTATGTTATTATTGAACTATTATAATTCTCGACTCATGTTAACCAAGATCTTATATATCATAAAAAAGAAGAAAGAATGTAACTTCCTTATCAGTTGAATAAGTTACAATGTTGCAATGATAAAGTAGGAATCCACAAGTTACCTTACATTTCCTATCATACCGACTAATGTAAATCACATTGTAGCTATAAATACCAATACCTTATAGCATACAGAATTGAGATAATGGAATTGAAGAAATTGAATAATCAAATAGAAAAGCAATCTAATTAATAAATCTATATATTAACAGATAATAATTATATAATGTATTGTATTTTCTGAATGCAGCCACTGTTTTACATATTACTATATGTATATATTGGACTATGTTATTCACATAACCTATTGATTGAAACAACTTTGTGGTCTAAAATCTAGCTCTACATTTGGGCAATTATCAACTACATTATCCGTTATGTTAAACACAATTATCGATATTAATAAGTGTTACTTTAATAGATAGCTAATAAGATTACGATGTAGTTCAAAATATTTTCAAGGTGTCCTCATACAATCTGCCTCATTGTTATGTACTTGGCGTGAGACATGATCATGTCTCTTGATAATAATAAAGATACTAATGAAACTACTTTGAGTAACAAAATTCTCTAACCATGTAGAAAAAGAAAAATAGTTTAAGATGGTGATATTCAAAGAATAGGCCTGTTTGTTTTAGCTGAACTTCTTGCACAATTCATCTTTTCTCTTTTTCTCTCCAACATGAAAAGAAAAAGAAGGAAGGTGAACCGTGCAAGAAGTTCAGTTAAAACAAACAGGCCTAATAAAAGACAATTTTAAAAAATAAAAAACTATATAGTTATAGTTTGAAAAATGTCAAATGTGTCATGTGTACCAAATTTTGTAATAAAAATTAAATTTATGTTTAACTGCATTGACTAATAAGCCATCATTTCTTACATAAAAACAATAACTATTTCTTCTGAATATCATGTTAAGAAAATAATTGTAGAAGTTTTACACACAAAATATGAATTAAAAATTAGAAAGTTGAAAAGAATTAAAGTAATTACTAACATAATATAATATAACAAATAATTAAACAAACTAGCTTTTTCAATTTATACATGTATAATATAATTAAATTTCGAGAGAAAGATCTAACCAAGTTCAAAACATATGCTTGTATAGCTGACACCAAGAAATACCTAACCAAATAACTAAATGTAAGATATAAATAAAATCTTGAATTCTATATATAGGTATATACATATATAGTGTAAAAACCTAAAGTTCTCTTGTTACTTATGTATATATTTATATAATTATAAACAAGTTACTTACGGTTGTATGGATGACTACAGCGTCCACAGCTCTTTCGTATGGCTGAACTCTAGCCATATCAGAATGCCACCAGTACACTTATTTCTTCTGTAATATATTGAATTATAGATTATATTATATTAAAATCATTCAAGAGCAATATTTTCAAGCATTTGTGCAAAGAAATAACTCAAGATAAAAAAGTTAACAGGTTATCTATGTAAATATTATGTATTTGCATTACATAAATGCTTTACCAAAAGAGACAGGCTTTTTAATCAAGCCTAATCAATCAAAGTACATAATATATAAAAGCACACTATATAATAAAAATTATGATAGTTAAATAGAATGCTATAGAAATACATTAATGCTTTAAATTCAAATTTTCAAGGCCAATATTGTGCTTAGAAAAAACAAGCAATGTTTTTATCAAGAAATATATATATAAATATATGTATAAATTGCACATAACATAATCAAATTGATGTATTTGAAATGAAAGAATAACGTTTATTTAAGAACAACGACATTGCTGTACCTGAATGTGAACGTAATGAACCATTGAACATGACGTTTATGTAAAACCAACGTTTATGTTGCTTTAAAATCACTGATTGCACGTGTCTGCGATTACGTGTTATCGCAATAGCACAACATTGTTTCGATTCGTACGGAACGCAAACTAATGACCGCACAAAATCACAAGTAATTCTCTCGCATCGGACAGCAGTCCAACAGGCAGCAATCACCGTGCAACCGTGTCACCGAACTACAGCTATTACACAAAATGGCGGCGATACTGACGCATCTGATGGTATGTGCGTAGTTGACTCAGTCGGTCATATCGAATAGATGATACAATCGATGTTCAAATATATCGATAAAAAATAACGATAATCGATTCTTAGACTACCGCGGTCCATTTGATTCTACAAATTCTTCGAAGCGTTCTTTTAGCGTTTTCGAATAGATAAAACCCATTGAAATATACATATACATACTCTGGAACGCGCACTCCTATGCTACTGCTATAAGCGGAAAACGAGGGAAGGATACAGACTCCGTCCAAGGGGCCACCTGTCTTTTTCTTCTAACCTACTACGCTTGCGTGTGTACGACAAGGACAGGTGACCCCTCGGACAGAGTCTATCCTTCCCTCGCGTTTCGACCGTCAGTGAACGTTCCAGTATATACTCCGTCTAACGAGAGACCATTAGTGGTTCTGCGCATAGACGGGCAGTGGGGGTAAAGTTCCTATATAGAGCGTGGCGTACCACTTTCTTAAACGGGCGGAGACCTGCGCGAAACGGGCGAATTCTCGTCCGATCCTTAGATTTCTGTATGTTCTAAGCACTGAAATATATAACAACTGGAACGCGCACGGCTATGAAAACAACAGTAGGCGAGCGTTATGAGACAGAGATCCCAAGTTCCGCTCTTCTCCTTGTCTATCTTACAGTGTAGTCGAGAGTGGGGAGGATGGCGTACAGTCCGATCAAAAGTAGTCGTAACGATGGTAACATGAACTAAATATGGATAGACCGGCCCTGCCGTAAGAGGCAGCATGGCAGCATTATTACGGTGCAGACATAGCCTCACTGGTGGACCTCTCTTTCCTACCTATATAGACTTCAATCCCCACCAAGCGATTAGAAAAAAGAGAGAGGTCTACCAGTGAGGCTATGTCTGCACCGTTTTGCTGCCACGCCGCCTCTTACGGCAGGGGCCGGTCTATCTATACATATAAGTCTATGCATGAACGAAAATAAAGGAAAGGTTCTGGTGGCTCCGTTTTGGTTCGGACTGTACTAAACAAGGAAGAGCGCTGCTAGCGGCCCCTTGGCATACTCTCTCTCATATCACACGGGCAGGCCTGGTGCACGTTCCAGTTGTTATATATTTCAGTGGTTCTAAGGTCCGATCCACTAATGATCTCTAGTTGGACGGAGTATACATATATAAGCCTAGTTAGAACTTAATCCGTTCACTAGTTATCGAGATCTCAAAATCTCGGGTACTTGCAACTCGTCGCGTCGCGTATAAGAGTCACGGGACTCACGGGGGCGGTCTCGCTCCGTGCGTACTTCACGTACTTGGCGCGAGACCGAAAGACACTACCGTGTCTCTTGATTTCAGTGATGCAACCCAATCCAGGTTCAACCCAGTTACAAGCGATGCTCGATTTCGCTTATAACTGGATTGAACCCGGATTGGGTTCTATCCATTCAAAAACGCTATTTTTGTCTTCTTTTTTCTTCATTGAAAGAAAGGAGAAGAAGATTGCTTCGAAGTATTTGTAGTGTTAAGTGGACCGCAGCCTTTATATTTATTGGAATAAAGTATATTATATTTATTATTATTTTTATTACATATAACACAATTATATATTTCTTATTATTGGTATGGAAAACAAAGAATACAAGAATTTTCAATGTAAAAAATTTTAATTTCTTGATTGACTGTCATAATATCGCACTGAATATTTTTAAAAATAAACAACATTAACTTATTAAAATTTTTTCGTTATCTCCACACTCGGATTGCACTAATATGCAATCAATTTCATTGACGTTATTATTTTATTAGATTGGGGTAAGACTACTCTCTAAATTTCTAGTGAAGATAACAACACCATCGGGTATTAAATTTTCACGGATACAATCCGGCACAACAGCACGAAATCATTAACGATAAGAGCATTAGTACCTCTTATCAGAGCCGCAGAAGTCCTGGGATAAAGTTCTCTACAAGTACAGGCTGTAAGCAGTGTAAAACGCTATTCAAATATTCTCTTGAATTATGTAGTTTTACTAGATAGCGATGTAATGGATGTCGAGGATAGAGACTGACGGAAACGAGAGACACTGTTAGATCCCAGTGGCGTGTAGAAGCTTTCTCATAAAGGATTTAAGGTAGCGCATTAGATTCAAACCCGTTTCGTTCTCTCCGAACTGACACTCGTGTATTCGTGCCGGATTAAGCCACAATTTTGCATTACGTTCTGATTATGTAATGAGAAGTACAGTATCCATTTAACTTGGAGTTTGATACGGAATATATTTAAAACAATTAGCTTATTTTGGGTCTCTTCCCCGATAGGAAAAGATTTATAAAATTATATGATGAAATCTGTGTTGATGAAATTGGGAATGCTGCAATTATGTCTCAATATTCACAGCAATAGTAGAAAGGTCGAGTACCTAATATATTAAAAAGTAGCCGATTTCACACAACGAACGAAGTTGAGACTCGCATTAGAAATGAATAAGTTTTCATAATCCCACACAATATCTTATAGATATCCATTTATATCCATTTCATGTCCTGAATGTCCATAGATGCGGGTATCCATAGAATATTGTTGCTGTCTGGGATATATTTTTCGAAAGATGATCGGTATTGTCATTATTGTCAGCGTTGTCGGCATTGAAATCAGACAAATTGTCCCTTTAAAAAATGATTGCGCGTGTTTCAGTAATGATCGATACTTGTTATATAAATAATTATCATTATACTATTCTTGTATCTATCACTACTGACAACTATAAAAAGTATTACGTCATGGGAGGTGTTGCCATTGAAAACATATCGATTAAGCTTACGGTATTAATAAAGTTTCTTAAATTTTCCGAGAATCTCCCTATCAATTAGACAGACGTGTAATTGATTTGTCTACAGACAAGAACATTGTGTAACGATGTAGGCGGTTGAAACTTGAGGATGTTATAGGAGGAGATTTGTAGTAGTATAAGTGCATATAATAGTACAAGATGATAGAGAATCCTGAAGGTGTGTGTTCCTAGTTGCATCCACTTCGCTGTTGAGCGACATGGAAACTTTCTGGCGCTGTCCAAGTTTTCAAAGTAATTAAAACCACTTAACACGATTTCACCTAACTTTCTGATATCGCTACGAGAAATCAGTTTTAAATTGCTTCTGTAGGGAAAAAGGAAAAGAAAGGGCACAGTTGTAGCACAGTCATGACAACTTTTAATTATATCATCAAAATATTTTTTCAATAAAGTTATACATGGCACTTATTGTGATTTGAGTGCTTTTCTTATAAAAATTTTTATGATGTAATTTAAGGAATTATCTTTGACGGAATTTGAATCGTGAAATAAATAAAACAAAGAAATTTTTTTATTAGCTTTATCTATGTTATATTGTCTATTATTGTAAATTTCAACTTTGAAAATATCATTTAATCAATAATAGATTAATATATTCTTTATTAAGGTTTTTTAAAAAAAAACGGGTTATGATAAAGGGGTCAAACCAGACAAAGGTTTGTCAGAATTTTATAAATCTGCGGAGACCTGATTATATCTCCTCGGTCTTCAAAAGAAGCTAGAATGTGGATAGTTGAACCTTCCACGCGGTTGTTAATAGCTTGTTTAAGCCATTGGGTCGCTGAGGTTATTTGCCCTAACATGACAAAAGTAGTGTTCATGGAAGGTGGAAAGGACAAGTTTTCCGTTAAGGATTTCAGATTTTAAGGATTTTAATGAGAAATAAAGTGTTAACACAGCACGCATTGCACTTTAATCAACATGCATATCGCATAGATTTATCTATGGAGGGATGTCCTTTATTCGAATAAATTAGTCATAAAAGGGTGACTCAATGATGCCAGAAACCGGTTTCGGTTTCATAGACTTAGGAAAATCATAGATAAAGTATAAATTGCTGCTAAAGATAAGGGGGGTATAATAATCACACTGGAGTGACTATGTGGTGAGTACTTTCTTAGACATTGGATACTTTTAACAACACTCCATACAAGGTGATGTGAAAGAATTGTTAGATATATAGCAGAATACCAGGGAAGTTTGTAGAATGGATCCAGATAGCTGGACAGTGGCAATATCGAAATTAGTGAACGTTAAAACCTGGATGAAGAGGAACTATTGTAAGACAGCTCCTTCTTGTGTTCTCTCCTAGCTTTCACGATGTTTGATAAAGCTAACAGTTATTCAGGGAACTTAATGAAAATTAATTCTTTGCATAAAAATATATTGACGATTTTAACGATTCTTGTGAAGGGCTTCTTTCTAGAGCCGTTGATAGGGGTTCTAAATATAGTTGAACGATGGTGTCTCAAAAATCTATTTTGGTGAATTCGCTGAAGATTGGACTTGTAATCTTCATACGTAAATACAAGGTAAACTCCATAAAAGGGCCTATTTTTGAAGAAGTCAGAGTGATATCAGATGAGTTGATAAAAGTTCTCGGTAAGAAGCTGATTTGGAAGAAACATTTAAATTAAACCGACGCAGGAGTGTTTGGAACTATTTTTGGATGTGCTTTGGACATATCATCGGGTCTAATGACTGAGGGCTAGGGAAGAAAATTGGTTATACACGATGATACTCCGTCAAAGATTATTGTATATTGCGATAGTGGTGGGATGTGTTATATGCGCTTTTCATAATCGCTGCTATCTCTAATTGGAACATATTTTCTAAGCAAAAGGATTTCTTTCGCTCTTCTCCTATTTATAAAAATTTACATCAGTGGTTTCATTAAGGCTCTATAAAAGTGAGTATACTTGTCCGCCATTTTCTCTCCAATTTAGCCCAATCGCGAGACCGAAAGGCGTATTTCACATGCGATTGGGCTAGGTTGAAGAGAAAATGGCGGACGAGTATACCTACTTTTTTAGAGCTCTAGTTTTATCCGTTCTACTAGAACGGTTCTAGGCTACGGTCCACTCAACACTATATAAATGCTTTGAAGCATTCTTTGAGGATTATAATTAGAACGAATTAAGGCCTTGAGAAGTTCTAAGTGCTGAGAAATAAGGTGCACAGCAATGATGATGCTATTCGATACTGAACCATATCATCAAGTAGTGGTGATAGCATGACAGCTACTGTTGCATACTGCTTGAGGTGTAAAGATAAAGAACTGGTGCTATACACAGACGCAGTTCCTAAAGGAAATCTTGTCTGAATTAATATTTGAAATAAAACATGGGAATACCACTGACCCGTGATTATAATAAGAAAGTATGTAAGATGTGCTCTCTTGATGAGTTGCAAGGAATGGCAGAAGCAACAAGATGCTGTTGCTTTAGAATACAAACATTACACATGTTTATAGGCCTAGACAACTGTACTTGTAACGAAATACTGACTAAAATATTTCACAAAAAGCAACATAAATAATACTTACACTCTAATCACTTTCCATGAGGCTGGATAGAACATAAAAATTGCCAAACATTATAGATACTCCTTTTCAGTCACGTTGTCGTTAACCTCTAATTCAGGGTGCAAATCAGTGTTGCAAACTTTGATGCTTTTGCCCAAATGCCCACAGCCTAGTGTGTGGAGGGGGTAGTGCACACAATTGAAAGAATCTGTGACGTATGCGCCAGGGGCGGATTTATATACAATATATAAGGCATAGACTTATATAGATAGACCGGCCCCTGCCGTAAGAGCACGCGTGGGAAAGTAGATGGTGCGGACATAGACCGTGGATAACTCCTCTCTCTTTCTTCTGATCGCTTGGTGGGGATAGAAGTCTAGACTAGTGGGGACTAGTAGAGAATAGCCGGGCTGCACCGTCTACTTTCCCACGCGTGCTCTTATGGCTCCTGCACACAGGACGCGGCAACGCTAGGGAATAACGCGTGGCTCACGCGTTAGCCAACTTCCGCCGCGCGGCAAGCGCTGCCGCGTCCTGTGTGTAGGAGCCATACCCATAACTCGGTTCAGAATACACCCCCATAGACTTATATAGATAGACCGGCCCCTGCCGTGAGAGCACGCGTTAGAAGATCGACGGTGCAGACATAGCCGTGGTGGTCGGTCCTCTCTCTCTTCTGATCCCTTGGTGGGGATAGACGACTCGACTTATGTACACCCCACGGTAACGACGCGGCGGCGTTACCGGCGTCACTCTCGATCTCTCGAATCTCGATCTCGTCACCGTGAATGGAACGTCGCGGGTATGAGGATGACTATCAGGACCTAAATTCTGTACACGATACCAACAACTATCGGTGTCGTTGCGCAGGTTTTTCGTACCGTATAAAAGCTGCGCATCGACACTGATAGTTGTCGGTATCGTGTACAGAATTTAGGCCTAGGACAGATCTATTCGGTCGCGGTACGTTTAATCGGTAAGCGCAGTCATTACAAGCTTCGTATTCAACCATGTGTTATTATTTGACGCTCACGCGATATAGATTCGACGCGCGGTATGTACATAATACAACGGGTATCTCGCGAGATGCGTCCGATCGAGATCTATTGCGCGCCGCGCGGTGTCACGGTAACGATAGCGGCGCCGCGGCGCGGCGTCGCCGGCGTTACTTTCGAGTCTCTCATTCGTATGATGTTAGCCGACGACTGACACTTTCTTTAAAAAAAATAGATGTGAAATCGTTTGTATTTCGTTTGTAGATTATTGTAGTGCATTCATTTTCGTTTGTTAGTTTATAATAATTTTTAATAATTATTTAATTGTAGACCATGTAACTAGCCGACAAAATAAAAAAATAGGTCTAAAATCGATTGTATTTTGTTTGTAAATTATTGTAGTGTATTTATTTTTGTTTGTTAGTCCATAAATAATTTTTAATTAAATGTTTAAAGTGTCAGTCGTCGGCTAACATCACATATGATACATCATACATATTATAATATAAAAAAGCTCTTTTGTTAATTGTATTTTGTTTGTAGAGTTTTGTAGTGAAGTTAAGAAGTTTTGTAGTCTCTTCAAAGATTGTTTATAATTAATAAATACATTTGTGGAACTAAGTAGCTACCCGACAATCAATCTGTAGGAACCAGGCATTGCAGTCAACTCTCGAACACGAAAGATCTCCGGAGCTCCAACGTCGTTTCTAGATCTCTGATTGTCGGGTAGCTACATAGTTCCACAAATGTATTTATTAATTATAAACAATTTGAAGAGACTACAAAACTTCTTAACTTCACTACAAAACTCTACAAACAAAATACAATCAACTACAAAGAAGCTTTTTTATTTTATAATATGTTTGATGTATCATATATATGATGTTAGCCGACGACTGACACTTTAAACATTTAATTAAAAATTAATTATAGACTAACAAACGAAATGAATGCACTACAAAAACTTACAAACAAAATACAATCGATTTCCAACCTATTTTTTTTTATTTTGTAATACATGTCGGCTAGTTTCATGGTCTACAATTAAATAATTATTAAAAATTAATTATAAAACTAACAAACAAAAATTAATGCACTACAATAATCTACAAACACAAGATACAATCGATTTCACACCTAATTTTAAAAAAAAGTGTCAGTCGTCGGTTAACATCATACGAATGAGTCTCTCGTCGCCGCGAACGAAATACACAGGACCCTGGACGGGGTCTATAATTAATCGTGGCATATTTAATAGGTAAGCGCAATAATTATGAGCTCCGTACTCAATCGCGTCTTGTTAGTATTTGACACTTACACGATGTAGATTCGACTCGCGGTACATCGCTTAAAATGAGTATCTCGCGAGGTGCGTCCGATCGAAATCTATTACGCGAGCAGTCGAGAGAGCGATACATTCGTATTTTCCGGGTATCGCGTTCCGCGAGCTTATTCTTAAATTAAACTCGTACGTTCCACATCAATCTCTAATATAGTACCTAAATTATGTTCTAGCGATTGTTGGGTGAGAGCTATGAGAATCATATGGCCGTGGAGGGACGAGGGAGGAGGAGGAGGAGGAGGAGGAAAAGGAGGAGAACGAGGCCCAGGGAGGCGTCAGCGAAGCAACCGCAAGGTGAGCAATTTGTAATTTATTTTATATTTACTTAATTATGGACTTACCGGTATGATGCACAGTAATAGAGTTGTACAAGATTGATCTATTATCATTAATCTGTAAAATGTAAATATAAATTGATGTTTAAAATAATATTTCAAATTTCAATATTAAAAAAAAAATAATTATTACATGCATCACTTTTATTCTTTTCATAAATTCTCAATTTCTCGTAATTTTCTAGCCTTTTAATTAAATCTTGAAAAAAGTTATGTAACTCTCTATAACGCGCGAAATCTTTTCATATAAAAACTTTAGATTTGATAAATAGAATCTTTAATTCTTGCGCATTAATAATTTAAATAATTATAACTTTTTCTTAATTTTCTTGTCTTCATAGTGGTTATTATTTGCTTTCTTCTCATTCTTTACTCCATTTTCGTGTCGTCTTCTTTGACTCTTCCGTCGTCTCCCACTGCGAAAAAAGTCTGTAATTCTAGCCTTCCTTTAGCTTCATTCCATCTATACCATTTATCTTCTATTTTTAGCTTCCAATATCTGACTACCACTTCTTTTTTTTTTGTGCTTTCTGTTCCTTGGCCATTTTCACAATCTGTTTTTGTATCTCTTTCCGTCTTCGTTCTATCATTCTTAATGTAGATTTCTTCTCTTCCCAGTCGGCTTTTGTTTTCCATTATTTTTTCTTTATCTTCTCGATCCTTTATCTTTTCCTGTATTACTCTTTCTCCTCCTACTAATCTTGCTCTCTCCACCTTCTCCTCAACTCTTAACCGTTCTTTCACAAACTCTTCTACTTTCCTTTCCAAGGCTCTTCTTTCCTTTCCTACCTTTAGGCCTCTTATTATAATATTATTTTTCTTTTCTTTTCTTTCCTTTTTCTCTATCATGATTTCCATTTCCTTTATTTGCTTGCTCAATTCGTCTGTCTTTTTACTTGTTCCCGGTGTATTCTCCTGAACGCCTTCCTCAACCAATTGTTAAGTCTGACTTCTATTGCTTTAACTTTATTTGCTTGTTCGCTTCCCAATAGTTTCCTCTCAAATTCCTTGAGCTTTCCCTCTATTTTCCTTTCTAGTTTCCCCTCTTTTAGGGCATTTTTTTCTCTTTCAATGCGAAGTTCTTCTTTCAGCTGTTGCACCTCACTTCTAATTTCTTTATTTTCCTGCGTAAACATATCCTTCATATCTTTCATTTGCTTTGCTAGAGCTATCAGAATGTCTCTTTCGCTCTTTCCGTCCCACATGTCTTCCATTTCTCCTTCGTTATTAATCTCTAACTCTTTAAATTGTGCAAAAGTGAACGTGCTCGTTTCTTCTTGTGTCGTATCGTCGCCTTTAATCGGCGTGTATGAGAGGACAATAAGAATATTGTTTTGGAACGTGGCTGGAATTTCAAAGAAAGATGAGAGACTTCTGGAATTATGTGAGAAAGTTTAACATAGTTAATCTCACAGAAACCTGGATGGAAGAGAGAGGCTGGAAGAAGATAGAGCATTTACTGCCAGCAGATTTTAACTGGGAAATACAACACGCGAAGAGAGATAAGAAGAAGGGCAGACGATCTGGAGGAATGATAACCGGAATAAGAAAAAAAATAGAAAAAGAAAGTGTTAAAAAGGACAGTCAAGAGATAATCAGCTGTAATTTGCAAATTAGAAAGGAAAAATGGAAGATTATATCAATATACAACAGAGAGGGCAAGAAATCACTATTAGAAGAAATAGAGGAATTAATAGAAACAGAAGGCTATAGGAAAATAATAATAGGAAGCGATTTCAATGCACGTACAGCTGAAAGAGGCGGGATCCTATGGAATGGAGAAGAAGAGGACAGAACAAGGAAGTCAAAGGATAAAATTGAAAACAGACAAGGAGTGCATCGGACCTATTTTCAAAGCGCTACCAAGTGGATAAAAATTTGTGAGAATGTTCTTTTAGTCTTCCTGATATGCTACAAAAAAGTAGAAACGAATCCACTAAACGGTTGCTGAGTTATAACGATTTTAATTTTCACTAATTTTACACGTATTCTTATGGGAAGCGACGATTTTGACGGATAAAACAGCTAAAAAAATGTTGAAGAAGCGCTACCAATATTTTGAATTTTTTTGTACATCTAGTATACGAATAGATGAAAATATCTGCCAAGTTTCAATTGTCTTCACTACACCGTTTTAAAGAAATAAATTATAAGATAATTGTGCTGTCGGCACGAATGTATCTCGATGGCTCGTGAAAGCGCGGCAACGTCGCAATCAGCTGGGCAAGCAAAGCATAACGTATAGCTGTCGCTACACGTATATCTACCTCCGTTGCACTCGTGTCTTTTTTCATAAACTGCTTTTGTCACTATTTTGCCTTTCCACCGATAACTTTTCGTGTCTAACATTGTAAAAATGTTAACGAACAGACATAACCTCGCACGTCGCACCTCGCAGCTCGCAACAAGTCTCGCACTATTTTGGTACTGTGCAAGGCTGCCAACCTACGTGAATCGAGTCATACAGCGCTGTCATGTCTCTTTTGAGAGAGTCGCATAACAAAATGTTTATAATAAATAATATTCAAAATTATCGTTTATATGATACATATTTATCTTTTTTGACTTTATTAAAGTCACATTTGTTTATTAGCACTGCTGAATAATGTCTTTCGTTTTGAAATAATTTGACGTTATAAAGTTGAAATCAGGGCATTTTCACTGCCAAAAGTTTAGGCTCATAGATGACAAAAATCGCAAATAATGCTGGAAAAAACATTTGTAAAGTAAAAAATACCTTTCTAGGAGTACAAATAAGACTCCTACTATCATTTGAGTATCTTACATCTAGATTTACTAGGCGTTAGGTGTAGATATTCAAGTATTTCAAATTTCATGCACTTTTGTTTAAGATTGTACCTCCGATACATCCTTAAACTTTTAGAAGAAGTAGAAAAAATGGGACTAGAATTTTTGAATGGAAACAAAGAAGGTGATGAGCAAGGAGAATGGACCTTTACAGGTGCACTAGGAAGTTCGGTTATAGACCATGCAATGCGGAAGGATAGGATGTAATAGAGAAATTTAAAGTAGGAGAAAGGACCGAATCTGACCACATGCCGCTGGAATTAATATTACAGGCAACAACAGAAAAGGAAATAGAACAAAAAACAGAGAGGGAGGAAGAGAGAGAAATAGAAGATTGGTCAAAGGAGGGAGTAGCTCTTTACAAGGAAAACCTGAGGAAAAGGAAAGCTGAAAAAGAAGAGATACAAAAAGAATGGGATGAGTTAGTCGAAGAAATCAGAAAAGCAGTGCATAAAAGAGTCATCCGGATTAAAAAGCCAAAAATAGGAGAAAAGAAGTGGTGGGATAAAGAATGCAGAGAAAGCAAAAAAAGGCTGAAGCGAACGCTAAGGCAAATGAAGAGAGGAGAAATTGAAAGAAGAAGATATACAGAAGAGAGGCAAAATCATAACAAGCTATAATATAAATGTACCGTCGGTGTCAGGAACTGCAACAGTGTCACTAACTCCCCCCTTACCTTAAGGTAGTTCAGTTGTGAAGAACTTTTGCCAAAAGTGATAGGTTTTATTTTTTATATCGAATGAAGGAACTCTCTTGAATCGATTGAGCCCAGAAAAAAGATAGTTTACCGTCCCGTTCTCAAGATATTTAATTTCAAAATTAGGTGATTTTAACATTGGTCTAATAGGAAAAGAGGTATTTGTATTTTCCTAGGAATAACACAAATTTGCGAAAAATTTTTTGCCAAAAATGTCCGAACAATATATATATATTGATGGAAAGAGGACACTGTGAGGAAGCCTATAGTTGAAGGCGAACACGATCCAACGTACAGTTTTTTTTAAATTAATAATTAAAGTTTGTCTTTCGGTGCTTAAGCGCTGACTTTCACAACTCGAGTGTGGCGACGTGGCAACGCCGCACGCTGGGATCGTCGGCGTAAGGTTAGGTGTGAGCAGAGCAACCATTGAATAATGATGAATCATTGACTTCGGAAAGACGTACCTTCGAAGTCAGCGCATGGGCGATTGTTTTTGTAGGCGAGCGACCTTGCCATTTGTTTTCGTCAATGCTCGGTCTCGACTGTCTCGAGTGCCGTTATACTTGCGAAAGTCACTCATTTGTCAGCTATCATTCGCCCGATGAATCTCGCACAGGTATGAAGGAACGTTGCGCGCGCCCGTCGCCGTGCTGTGTGCAGTGCTGTGTTACTCAAATCGCGCTCCTTCCTGCGATTGGCATTCCTGTTCCTCGATCGTTTTACGGAAATAATCGGCGCGCTTATGAATTCACAAATATAAAGTGTTCGTCGGAATGGATGTGTGGTGTCGCGTGAATCGCTCGTTCGAGTAGGAGACGTCGAGGCAAAGGTACGGCAATTTGTAAATTATTTGCATATTTTGTTGTGATATGCGCGGGCGATATAGTCACTTGCTCCGTGTCGTGTTTCTCGCGTTTACGTCTTGCGTCGTGCTATCGCGTGATTTATCTCCGATTCTCTCCGAAAGGAGAAAAAGAGCCGATTGATAATGTCGTATCCGAGTATAATTTAAGTAACGGGAGGCCGTGATACATCGCCCGTTCGTGAATGCTTTGTAATATCGTGTATTTTGCGTCGTGTAAGTTAACGGCCGGCAGTCGCGGACTCGCACGCGACGAGAGTTCCAAACTTCGATCGCATCGCGTATTTTCGCACGATCCGTTTGATCGATCTCAATCGATCGTTTAATTGAAATAGAGTCTTGCGAACAGTTAACGTCGGGATCAGTGTACTTTCGTGAGTAAGTTGCGCGTGTTGCGATGTACGGAGGGAATCGAGAAGAGGAGGAGGAGGAGGAGGAGGAGATCTATAGGAGGTATCGGACAATGACGAAGTAACCACGAGGTTAGTATCTTTTTATTTTATTTCTTCTGCTTTGCAGGATTTAATATTGATAATTATTTTATGCATAGTTATTTCTTGAAATATTAATTAATATATAATATATTGTCATGATGTGTTTTACATGCAAAGTAATAGTAAATTAACCCTTAAACCGTATATACATGGAAGTTCGCGTCCGCGGCTGTTTGACTATTTACGGTGCGTTTTCCAAATTGCTTTTTTCAAGGATTAAATTAACATCGAAGAACGGTTTTTTCCGCAGCAAGACCGACGGACGTGGCAATAAGAAGTCGTCGTCCACGAGATTACCTGCGCGCGAGACGAATTTAATTGGAATCGATTGCAGACTGGCTCGCAGACGGTGCTGAGCTATTGCCGAGGTACAGGTAGATATTGTTTATAACTATATATACTAGTTACATATGGCTGTATGCATGACTGTAAAGCAGCCTTCGGACTTCACATGTGCGCTAGAAATATTATTTGCAGTGATTGTTTAGCAAACGCTATCTTTACGACCTACCAAAGCTGCTAGAATGAGGCAATCTCTTTGCAAGATAAAATTTAAAAGAGGGTTTAATAAATGTTAAACCTTCTTTCAATAAAATTTAAATGGTCAAAAAATTCCATTAAAAAATAATTATTAAGGGGATTCTAAACCCGTCTGTATTACCGACTAAATTCTATATCTGTCCTTGTATAGACAAGGAGATAGACAAGGTTATATAATCTTTTAAAGCACTAAATTTTTTTGTTAGATGTCTGAGCCTAATTCTGAGAATGTTATTTCTTTATGTTATACGCTGGGCCCTTGGGTCTCATTTTGTACCAATAAATTGTAGAATTTTTATATGAAGCAAATGTTGTCATGAGTTAACGTTTCGAGTAGGTAACGAAAATCTGCATTTCTGAGATTATTTTTGTTCTCAGCATAAAATCGTTCGACGGGCCCAACATTAGTGCACATAATACTTTAACTTTGGAAAAGGATTTTGCATTCTGTAAAGCCAATAAAAAGATTAGTGCTTCAAAAGAAAATCGGTAATATAGAAATTACCGGCGGGTTGAGGACCCCTTTAAATCTAATATTAGATCTTTAAACTTAAAAAATTTGTTTTTAATTGTCTTGCATATGATCAAAAAATAGAAAATAACTCGTTACCACTATTTTTCCGATTTCTGATGTTCCGAAAGGAATAAGACTTAATTATAATAAATTAAGAAAAGAAAGATTGAATTAAAATTGTAATTTTTGCGACAATTTAATTTTTTTATTGATTAAAATCACACTATTTTACTCCTCTCATAATATAAAAGTTTAGAAGAAAGTAATAGTAATAACATGCATTATTTTACATAAATATTTTGATTAAAATAAAGTTTTATTTTTTAAATAAACAGAATTTAATAATACTCTTTAAGTAAAGTGATTAATCTATTGACGGTGTTTTTTATACAATCTACAATGGAACAATTAACCCTTGCTATTAGTAATAAATATAATCAATCAAATTACAATATATTTATCAAGTTAAAATGCAAATAATATTTCTATAAAATTTCTAAACCGCTTTCGATCGAGCAGAATTAATCATTATTTTAGACGATATTAATGAGTTCATACAAACAGAGCGCAAAATACATGATACAATAGACTGGAATGAATTTTAAATGCGAGGGATGAAATATTTAGCATGAATTTATTTCGTAAAATAAGTTAAATATTTCATGATAGCGATAAGTTCGTTGGCATATAGCGTGCAAAATATGTTTTTTTCTCACGCGCGGCCCGCGCGGCAAACGTACAGCGCGGAGTGGGGTGTGCGTACACACAAGACACAAGGTCGCCCGTCCGGCCCGTCGCGGTCGGGCCGTCGCCGCTCGCCGCTCTATCACTCGCGCAACGACACTCGAACAGGTAACTTGTCTCCACGAGTCGCTCCGTAAGTATTACTTTTTACGCAACGCGATTATTTTGTCGATTTATTACAATTAGCATTTATAAGCACATCGCACAGTGGTCCAGAATTTAAAATAGCTGGCCAAAAGTATATATCTTTATTGTAGTATAACAAACATAAGTATATATACGTTTTTGAGGTAGCTGTTTACGATAAGAAAGTTATTATTTCAATCCAAAACAATTGATTAACATTTATAATAAAAAAATGCACCAACAATACACACCAATATTACTTCTTTTTTAAAACGTTTATTCATATTATTTTATAATGTAAACATTTAAAAAGAGTACATTTCATGAATTATAAATTAAATAATTAAACCAACATAAGATAATGATAGCGTTTGTAATCGTTAGAATAAAATTGTAAAATATACCGAATATACTCCTTTCATCCACATATGTCTAACTGAATTGTGCTAATCAAGGACGAAAACAAGCCTTTGACAGCTGCCAAATTGAAATAAATATTTGCTCTTACATATTAAATAGTCACATAATGGGAATCTTCGGTTTATTAATACGCATGCTACTTCTCCATTTATTAAAGCGTACATACATAAAAAATGCGATCTCATATACATTGATAGTCCTCTTTTCCCATTTTCATCTTTACTGAAATTAAATAAGTCGATTAAATAATTTACACGTTGCTTCCGCACATGCTCTAATTTAACTTTATTTTAAAAAATAATTGCGTGAATTTCGCGGCGACTTACCTATATTTTCCGAATACATTGTGCTTCTATTTGCGTTGAACTAAGGCAAAGTACTAATTACTAATTGTAAGGCATTATTGAGATGTTGACAAACTATATATACACAATTGACAAAAATAATTGCGATAAATAAACAAAAGAACAAAAAGTTACCATCTATTGTCACTACTCACTACTAAAAAAAAATCTCTGAAGTAGTAATATATTCTACCACTATATGCGCGCGCCACCACATTGTGGTTTGATATTTTGCAACGAGCAGCTATGAGCAGCTAATTCTGTTTTTTTATTATTTTCTATGCTTTGTAATCTTTGTTATGAGATAAGAAAGAATGCACTCTCTGCGTCACACTTTTTATATTGACAAATTTATTTATATACGTTCATAAAATTTTTATTGTTTAAAAAATATAGATATTATAAATATTAATAAAAACAGCATATTGCATTTTCTATTACAATACATGTTAGAATAAGACCTTATCAAGTTGTTATTCAAAATAATTAAAAATTTATAGAATATTATTGTAGGAGAGAGCGCGATGTCATGGTTGTAAAATGGTATGGAACGCGTGCATAAAATTGTCTGACTTTGAGGAAGTATTTCAAAGATGCAATGCATATTTATAAAATAATTATTGCATAAATTGGTTCACTAAACATTTGAGATAATATAATTTCATATTTGAATACTCTATTAAATACTTGAAAATTTGGCTTTTGGCCAGCTTTTTGGAATTATGGACCACTGTGCATCGTGCCAATGATTTTCTATTGAAACCGATACTTCGCGCAATTTTGGTTTATCTCAAATAAAAACAGTAGAAGACAGGCATTACAAGATCGATAATATTTTCACGGTTATTTAATTTATTTTTTAAATATCTACTTCGGTATTGCGATGCTATATCTCATGTTGCATTGAAATTTTCATTGATTCAAGTGTGATTTTTTAATCTTGGATTTAAAACACGGTTTTATGAGCAAATCATCAAATTGGATTGATCGTACAAAATGGTAAATATATGCGATAATAGATTCGTTTATCGAAATCAACTAGAAATATGAAATCGACTAAAAAGTTCAAACTTGTACTGAGAGTGATTCGGTGCGGGCGCGTCACGAAAATCCGTCACGAAAAGTGGACACTTCCAATAGGAATGATTCGGTGCGGGCGCGTCACGAAAGTCCATCACGAAAGTCCGTCACGAAAAGTTCAAACTTGTACTGGGAGTGATTCGGTGCGGTCGCGTCACGAAAGTCCGTCACAAAAGTCCGTCACGAAAAGTTCAAACTTCTACTGGGAGCGATTCGGTGCGGGCGCGTCACGAAAGTCCGTCACAAAAAATTTATGGTATCTGAATTAAAGCCTGTGTAATTAACAAATCAAATTTTAACTATAAATTAAAGCCGATGCAATTCACAAATAAAAATTAATTTGTGAATTAAAGCCTGTATAATTCACAAATCAAATTTTAATAATTACAAATAAATAAATTAAAGCCGATGCAATTTACAAAAAAAGAATACGTGTGGCCTCCACGCGCGGCAGAAGTAAAACTTCTTAGCTGTGAGGAATAGGATAGTATCTCGTTTATAGTATCTGAATTAAAGCCTGTGTAATTCAGAAATCAAATTTTAATTATAAATTAAAGCCGATGCAATTCACAAATAAAAATTGATTTGTGAATTAAAGCCTATATAGTTCAAAAATCAAATTTTAATTATAAAAGTGAAGTTTCAGGTTAACAGTTGCCAACTGTTACATTTATATGTAATTATATATGGGCAAATTTTTCTCATAACCTGAAACTTCACTTTTATAATTAAAATTTTATTTGTAAATTATATAGGCTTTAATTAACAAATCAATTTTTATTTGTGAATTGCATCGGCTTTAATTTATAATTAAAATTTTACTTGTAAATTATATAGGCTTTAATTCACAAATCAATTTTTACTTGTAATTGCATCGGCTTTAATTTATAATTAAAATTTGATTTCTGAATTACACAGGCTTTAATTCAGATACTATAAACGAGATACTATCCATTCAGCTAAGAAGTTTCACTTCTGCCGCGCGTGGAGGCCACACGTATTTTTTTTTATTTGAGAACTGTACTAGAAGCTACAATATTCTTCACAACGTCGGGTTCCATCGCTTTCGCAGTTCCCCATTTAATCAACAATCGTGATTGGCTGGATTTTTTCCGCTGTCGCATTTCTTACATTTTCTGTTACAAGTTGAGTAATCAAGAACATGCTGCCGATAATTGCTCCAAATCCATTTAAGCTGTCGTAATTCCTTCCAGTGCTTCTTCTGCTCCACCCCATATCGTATAAAACCATAATACGCGCAACGTCATCAAATGTTACCGGCGCTTTCTCTACTTGAGACCTATTTTCATTAGACCGACTTTCCTGGCTATTTCGAGTAACTTCGAGTTCATCAATTAGATTTTCTCTCGCTACGGGTTGATTAGGAATCATGAAACCGGATTGCAAACTCTCTGACCTATACAATACCAATTTAAAAGAATTTGTTACTGATATGCATGCATTTATCATAAAGGTGAATGGAACAAATACAGAATAATGCGCTCATACAACAAAATTTATTAATACATTTGCTACTAAATTATTTCATTTCTTATGTATATTGCATGTTACTTGGTGTTTGCTGGGTAAAACTGTAACTGAATTGTAAAAAATAAAAAACAAAATATATAAATATACAAATATACAAAATACAAAAATACTGCTCGAATAACACGGAAAATCTTCAAGTAGGTTTTTTTAGTTACACGATTTCATATGTCCAATTGTATTTCTCAAATTCATTATACAAAAAAGAGTATTGATCTAGATCCTTTTTATAGAGTAAATGAGAATGGAGTTTACGGCACAAACATTCATAGTTATATAATTACCTGAAATAGCTGTTCGATGTTTTCTATATTTTCTAATGTGAGCTGCCACTCCAAATCTGCTGCGTTCTGACAACTTTCCTTCGCAATGCTGTCTGTTGCCAGTCCAACTTCTTGCTCATATCTCTTAAATGTCTTAAAGTCAATAGTTGGAATATTTAAACAGGATAGTAGTTTGTTGAGATGTGTATGTCCTAATCCACCATGAAGAACACCTTGAAAGACAATGAAATATAAACGAATGGAAGTTATATTTGTATTGAAGAGAATCAGAAGAATCCACTGAGCCATAATAAAATGTATAGAATATTTAAACGGTTCTGAGTGTTCTGACTATGGCAGATTACAATTATGTGAACTTACCGATTACTGCTTTAGTATTTACGTCGAAACGAGACAATCATCGACTTTCCCAGCTACCCGATAAAAACATTACGTGAAATCCACGTTATTGCTACGTGGATATTTGAGTGGACAATCCGCTCAAGAACGGTACTGTAGTCCACGTGGAATGCACATGAAGTTCCACGAATTTTCCACGTAAATTTTAATTTTATTAATGGAGTGGATTTCTTCCACTCCATACATACAAGGTTTTAAAAAGTCTCAAAAACAGAGAAAAAAAAAGTACAACTAGCACTAACATGTTAGTTTCTTGGTGTTTAATACTGGATATAAAGAAGTACCGCCGCAGTCACCCATCCAAGTAGTAATCGCATCCATCGTCGCTTGACTTTTCTGATCGAACGAAGTAGCGGTGACCTTCTTACTCTGACGCTGCCTTTTTCTCTCAAATGGAAAATTTTTATTGTGTTACAAAAAGTGTGTGCGTGTGCAGTATGCTATCTATTTTTTACAAATAACGTCAGAAATAAATTATTATAAACCCAATTGTTGTTATCTTGTTACAAACAAAAGATTAGGTTGAATAAGAGTATTATAGAGAAAAAGGCAGCGTCAGAGCCAGAAGGTCACCGCTACTCCGTTCGATCAGAAAAGTCAAGCGACGATGGATGCGATTACTACTTGGATGTGTGACCCGCGGCGGTACTCCTTTATATCCTTTATATTGAACACCAAGAAACTAACATGTTACTGCTAGTTGTACTTTTTTTCTCTGTTTTTGAGACTTCTTAAAACCTTGTATGTATGGAGTGGAAGAAATCCACTCCATTAATAAAATTAAAATTTACGTGGAAAATTTGTGGAACTTCATGTGCATTCCACGTGGACTACAGTTCTTGAGCGGATTGTCCACTCGAACATCCACGTAGCAATAACGTGAATTTCACGTAATGTTTTTATTGGGTATGCTGTTTACCCGTGGCAACTGAATTCATGAGTAGACACTTGTGGCATCTCACCAACAATATCGAGCCCAAACCTCTGCGGAATTTTTTTTCTATATATTGTAGAGAAAGAGCTTCCTTGCATGACACACACCACAATTGTTTAGCCAAAACGGAAAATTCGACAATGCGGCGTCCTTCCATATAGCTCGGTTGAGATGATTCATTTTATTGTTCTTCTGATTCGAGTTTCGAGTTCGCGTTGTTTTCACTGACATATCTTTTATTTAAGTTCTTACAGTTCTGACTTTGTTTTAGTCTTTGTTGATAAACTGCTTCAGACATCAATTTGCCTTTCCAGCGCCTTCCTTTGCATTTATTTGACATTTTCTCATACTGGCAGTGGATCTCGTCTCACCTGTATCTAACCTAACTCGCATCAACTCGCGTTCAAGGCCGCAGGGGGAAGTGATCCGCGCAGTTCCTTGGGCTTAGCCCACCCACGGCTTCCCGAGCTCATCACCGCGGACATACATACACATGCACACTACACACACACACACAGACACACTTAGAGATCTCGGCTTCTGTTGGGAGGCACAGGGGTCGGGTAAGAAGAAAGAATATAGGTAGAGATTGAGGTTAGAATAAAGTGTGAAGAAGAAACCAGAGGAAGAGATTGAAACTGAGTTCATCAATATATCCGTCACATAGCCCAAAGGCAGGGCTGAAGACGTGTACGCTCTCGACCCAGTGGGAGAGCCTACCTCCGGGCAAACCAAAAAAAAAAAAAAACTCGCGTTCAATTCAACTACGAGTCACGAGACCGCAGGAGGGCCAACGTAGAGATAAACTAATGGAGTGCGGACTGCGGTGTTGCCATAGTTACTACATGATATTAAACATTCTATTTTGTATAAAGGGCTACAAAGATATATATTATGCTAATAACATTTTTTTACATATCTCTTATGTGTTTTTAAGTATTATTCTTTGTCCGATATTAGAGAGAAACCTGAGAGCGGCCATCCCTTTGTTCTTGCGGTGGACCCATTTTCCGACGCGCCGCCTGAAGAAGTTGATGTAAACTACGCTCGTCACGGTCGGTAACGGTACATGGGTGCGTGTCCGTACTATGGTTGGTGTCCAAACTACTGAAACTCGATAAGGTGAATGAGTCTGACAAGGACCGACAACAATCTCTCCGTCCTTGTCTCACGTATCACGTTACGGTAGGCTAGCTAGCAGCGGCGAAGCCGAAATTTCTTTTTACCCGTCTCGCTCACAAGGAGAGGTCGCATCTGACTCTTCACCGATTTTGATCGCTTTTTTTGTGGTAAATCTATATGGGCTATAGTTAAGGTCTGCAAGAGCTTTTTATCAAATGCGCCTTGTAAGAAAAGTTTGTTATTCTAAAAAATTCGAGCGATCGGTAGAGTACTTTATAAGGTAGAAAGAAAGAGGTGCTATAGATTAGTGCCGAACGGCGCAGTGAGTAAGCGCAGGACTAGTATTGATGAGATCACGGGTTTAAAACCTGCAGTGCCGAATTTTTTTTTTTTACATCTTTATGTGTAATTTTTTTAACATATTTTATGTGTATATGTAATATGTATTATTTGTTGCGAAGAAATAAATATTTGACATATATTTATTGTTAGATACGCCTTCATATTTTTTTGGATAAAATATATTAACATAGATATATTGTTTACGAGAGCTTCTTTGCTTACGACCACAATCGCAGCGTTACGACAGATGTAGGCGCACCTTTACGTGCGCTTTGCATACTTCAAAAGATCTAAACCGAGTTCGTGGGACATGGGATGTGGGATCTCTTGACACGGGATGTACTATGCACTTTCAATAATTTTTCTGCTCTTTTGTGCATCTCCACAGACGCATAATTAAATTTAATCTATTGTTTAATTATATTACGTAAAACAAAAAAAATACAATTTACCTATTTTATTATTATTATTTATTATTTACATACATCGTTATCATTTCATGAAATGATAACGATGTTAATCATTTCACTAAACGTGAAAGGATTGAAATTATTTACTACAAAACTATATATATATGTGTATGGACGTGTGTGTGTGTTAAGGAATACATTAATATCAATAATATAATAATAATAATAATAGTACAAATAATAAAATTAGGTGTACAATTTCTTATATCTAAGTATTCTTTATTTATACACATTATGTACAAAAAATATTTTGAAGTAAATATATTACAGTATCATTAATAGACAAGAACCATTATTTATAATAAAAAAGGTGCATCAAATTTTTCCCGTCCCACTTACAGACTGCGGACTGTCAAGAATACTTTTACAGTATACCTGGTGTGGTTAAAAATATTTGATGCACAAAACCACCATGCATCATGCACATCCATCCATCCACACTACATAAATATACAAAGAATGTTTTACATAATATTAAAGTATAAATTAAGTATAAGTTAGCGAACGAGCCGCTAAAGTCTCTCCCTCTCACACATACGCATACAAGTTAGCGAACGAGCCGCTAAAGTTAGCGAACGAGCCGCTAAAATCTCTCCCTCTCACACATACGCATACAAGTTAGCGAACGAGCCGCTAAAGTTAGCGAACGAGCCGCTAAAATCTCTCCCTCTCACACATACGCATTATAAATTACGCTTGATACATGCATACACTAATTAAAGTATCTTCGCTCGCAGCGCGCGAACGAGACGAGCTCAGGTGCTCGTCTTTACGTGTCCGCGCGCGGGTCTCACTTCGCTCGCAACGCGCGGATGAGACAAGCACAGGCGCAAGTCTCTTACATATCCGCGGCCCGCGTGTCGCAAACTCGGGTCCGTGGGTGCGTTAAGCCCAAGGAATTGCGCGGAACAATTCCCCCTGCGGATACACGCTTATATAAGTTAGCGAACGAGCCGCTAAAGTCTTTCCCTCTCACACATACGCATTATAAATTACGCTTCATACATGCATACACTAATTAAAGTATCTTCGCTCGCAGCGCGCGAACGAGACGAGCTCAGGTGCTCGTCTTTACGTGTCCGCGCGCGGGTCTCGCTTCGCTCGCAACGCGCGGATGAGACAAGCACAGGCGCAAGTCTCTTACATATCCGCGGCCCGCGTGTCGCGAACTCGGGTCCGTGGGTGCGTTAAGCCCAAGGAATTGCGCGGAACAATTCCCCCTGCGGATACACGCTCGTCTCTTACAAACGCGGTGTCGCTTTTCAGACAAGTAATAGTATTTAAAATGAAAGAGGTGCATCAAATTTCTTCCGTCCCACTTACAGACTGCGGACTGTCAGGAATACTTTTACAGTATACCTGGTGTGGTTAAAAATATTTGATGCACAAAACCACCATGCATCATGCACATCCATCCATCCACACTACATAAATATACAAAGAATGTTTTACATAATATTAAAGTATAAATTAAGTATAAGTTAGCGAACGAGCCGCTAAAGTCTCTCCCTCTCACACATACGCATACAAGTTAGCGAACGAGCCGCTAAAGTTAGCGAACGAGCCGCTAAAATCTCTCCCTCTCACACATACGCATACAAGTTAGCGAACGAGCCGCTAAAGTTAGCGAACGAGCCGCTAAAATCTCTCCCTCTCACACATACGCATTATAAATTACGCTTGATACATGCATACACTAATTAAAGTATCTTCGCTCGCAGCGCGCGAACGAGACGAGCTCAGGTGCTCGTCTTTACGTGTCCGCGCGCGGGTCTCGCTTCGCTCGCAACGCGCGGATGAGACAAGCACAGGCGCAAGTCTCTTACATATCCGCGGCCCGCGTGTCGCGAACTCGGGTCCGTGGGTGCGTTAAGCCCAAGGAATTGCGCGGAACAATTCCCCCTGCGGATACACGCTCGTCTCTTACAAACGCGGTGTCGCTTTTCAGACAAGTAATAGTATTTAAAATGAAAGAGGTGCATCAAATTTCTTCCGTCCCACTTACAGACTGCGGACTGTCAGGAATACTTTTACAGTATACCTGGTGTGGTTAAAAATATTTGATGCACAAAACCACCATGCATCATGCACATCCATCCATCCACACTACATAAATATACAAAGAATGTTTTACATAATATTAAAGTATAAATTAAGTATAAGTTAGCGAACGAGCCGCTAAAGTCTCTCCCTCTCACACATACGCATACAAGTTAGCGAACGAGCCGCTAAAGTTAGCGAACGAGCCGCTAAAATCTCTCCCTCTCACACATACGCATACAAGTTAGCGAACGAGCCGCTAAAGTTAGCGAACGAGCCGCTAAAATCTCTCCCTCTCACACATACGCATTATAAATTACGCTTGATACATGCATACACTAATTAAAGTATCTTCGCTCGCAGCGCGCGAACGAGACGAGCTCAGGTGCTCGTCTTTACGTGTCCGCGCGCGGGTCTCACTTCGCTCGCAACGCGCGGATGAGACAAGCACAGGCGCAAGTCTCTTACATATCCGCGGCCCGCGTGTCGCAAACTCGGGTCCGTGGGTGCGTTAAGCCCAAGGAATTGCGCGGAACAATTCCCCCTGCGGATACACGCTTATATAAGTTAGCGAACGAGCCGCTAAAGTCTTTCCCTCTCACACATACGCATTATAAATTACGCTTCATACATGCATACACTAATTAAAGTATCTTCGCTCGCAGCGCGCGAACGAGACGAGCTCAGGTGCTCGTCTTTACGTGTCCGCGCGCGGGTCTCGCTTCGCTCGCAACGCGCGGATGAGACAAGCACAGGCGCAAGTCTCTTACATATCCGCGGCCCGCGTGTCGCGAACTCGGGTCCGTGGGTGCGTTAAGCCCAAGGAATTGCGCGGAACAATTCCCCCTGCGGATACACGCTCGTCTCTTACAAACGCGGTGTCGCTTTTCAGACAAGTAATAGTATTTAAAATGAAAGAGGTGCATCAAATTTCTTCCGTCCCACTTACAGACTGCGGACTGTCAGGAATACTTTTACAGTATACCTGGTGTGGTTAAAAATATTTGATGCACAAAACCACCATGCATCATGCACATCCATCCATCCACACTACATAAATATACAAAGAATGTTTTACATAATATTAAAGTATAAATTAAGTATAAGTTAGCGAACGAGCCGCTAAAGTCTCTCCCTCTCACACATACGCATACAAGTTAGCGAACGAGCCGCTAAAGTTAGCGAACGAGCCGCTAAAATCTCTCCCTCTCACACATACGCATACAAGTTAGCGAACGAGCCGCTAAAGTTAGCGAACGAGCCGCTAAAATCTCTCCCTCTCACACATACGCATTATAAATTACGCTTGATACATGCATACACTAATTAAAGTATCTTCGCTCGCAGCGCGCGAACGAGACGAGCTCAGGTGCTCGTCTTTACGTGTCCGCGCGCGGGTCTCGCTTCGCTCGCAACGCGCGGATGAGACAAGCACAGGCGCAAGTCTCTTACATATCCGCGGCCCGCGTGTCGCGAACTCGGGTCCGTGGGTGCGTTAAGCCCAAGGAATTGCGCGGAACAATTCCCCCTGCGGATACACGCTTATATAAGTTAGCGAACGAGCCGCTAAAGTCTTTCCCTCTCACACATACGCATTATAAATTACGCTTCATACATGCATACACTAATTAAAGTATCTTCGCTCGCAGCGCGCGAACGAGACGAGCTCAGGTGCTCGTCTTTACGTGTCCGCGCGCGGGTCTCGCTTCGCTCGCAACGCGCGGATGAGACAAGCACAGGCGCAAGTCTCTTACATATCCGCGGCCCGCGTGTCGCGAACTCGGGTCCGTGGGTGCGTTAAGCCCAAGGAATTGCGCGGAACAATTCCCCCTGCGGATACACGCTTATATAAGTTAACGAACGAGCCGCTAAAGTCTCTCCCTCTCACACATACGCATTATAAATTACGCTTCATACATGCATACACTAATTAAAGTATCTTCGCTCGCAGCGCGCGAACGAGACGAGCTCAGGTGCTCGTCTTTACGTGTCCGCGCGCGGGTCTCGCTTCGCTCGCAACGCGCGGATGAGACAAGCACAGGCGCAAGTCTCTTACATATCCGCGGCCCGCGTGTCGCGAACTCGGGTCCGTGGGTGCGTTAAGCCCAAGGAATTGCGCGGAACAATTCCCCCTGCGGATACACGCTTATATAAGTTAACGAACGAGCCGCTAAAGTCTCTCCCTCTCACACATACGCATTATAAATTACGCTTCATACATGCATACACTAATTAAAGTATCTTCGCTCGCAGCGCGCGAACGAGACGAGCTCAGGTGCTCGTCTTTACGTGTCCGCGCGCGGGTCTCGCTTCGCCCGCAACGCGCGGATGAGACAAGCACAGGCGCAAGTCTCTTACATATCCGCGGCCCGCGTGTCGCGAACTCGGGTCCGTGGGTGCGTTAAGCCCAAGGAATTGCGCGGAACAATTCCCCCTGCGGATACACGCTTATATAAGTTAACGAACGAGCCGCTAAAGTCTCTCCCTCTCACACATACGCATTATAAATTACGCTTCATACATGCATACACTAATTAAAGTATCTTCGCTCGCAGCGCGCGAACGAGACGAGCTCAGGTGCTCGTCTTTACGTGTCCGCGCGCGGGTCTCGCTTCGCCTCGCAACGCGCGGATGAGACAAGCACAGGCGCAAGTCTCTTACATATCCGCGGCCCGCGTGTCGCGAACTCGGGTCCGTGGGTGCGTTAAGCCCAAGGAATTGCGCGGAACAATTCCCCCTGCGGATACACGCTTATATAAGTTAACGAACGAGCCGCTAAAGTCTCTCCCTCTCACACATACGCATTATAAATTACGCTTCATACATGCATACACTAATTAAAGTATCTTCGCTCGCAGCGCGCGAACGAGACGAGCTCAGGTGCTCGTCTTTACGTGTCCGCGCGCGGGTCTCGCTTCGCTCGCAACGCGCGGATGAGACAAGCACAGGCGCAAGTCTCTTACATATCCGCGGCCCGCGTGTCGCGAACTCGGGTCCGTGGGTGCGTTAAGCCCAAGGAATTGCGCGGAACAATTCCCCCTGCGGATACACGCTTATATAAGTTAACGAACGAGCCGCTAAAGTCTCTCCCTCTCACACATACGCATTATAAATTACGCTTCATACATGCATACACTAATTAAAGTCTCGTTCGCTCGCAGCGCGCGAACGAGACGAGCTCAGGTGCTCGTCTTTACGTGTCCGCGCGCGGGTCTCGCTTCGCTCGCAACGCGCGGATGAGACAAGCACAGGCGCAAGTCTCTTACATATCCGCGGCCCGCGTGTCGCGAACTCGGGTCCGTGGGTGCGTTAAGCCCAAGGAATTGCGCGGAACAATTCCCCCTGCGGATACACGCTCGTCTCTTACAAACGCGGTGTCGCTTTTCAGACAAGTAATAGTATTTAAAATGAAAGAGGTGCATCAAATTTCTTCCGTCCCACTTACAGACTGCGGACTGTCAGGAATACTTTTACAGTATACCTGGTGTGGTTAAAAATATTTGATGCACAAAACCACCATGCACCGTGTACTTCTCCCCGCGCGTGAACCCCTATAATACTTATAATACGAACGAATGCCGGCCTTCGGAGCCAGACCGCGGTGTACTTCTCCCCGCGCGTAAATCCCTTTAATATTTATAATACGAACGAGTGTCGGCCTTTGGAGCCATACCGCGGAGTACTTCTTCCCGCGCCTGAACCCCTATAATACTTATAATACAAACAAGTGTCGAGATATACAGAATGAATGACGTGAGATCCAAAAGGAACAAGAATTTTCGAAGCAAATATATATTCACGCAATAAGTATCGTAATCAATATAATGAATTTATCGTATTCTTGAATGTGACACCTCTTTATAAATTTTCAGGTATATTATATGTATATTCATATATATAAATAAACGTCCTGTTTTTTTTCTGCCAAACGTTATTAAAATTTTGTTTAATATGACATATAATATGTATCAACTTTGAGATATTTCTATATATATATATAATTACTCTGTCACGCAACAAAGTATTCGCTGCATCTCACGTCATTTTATTTTATTTTATTTATTGATAAAAAATCAACCTTTTAAATGGATAGACCATGAAATATTAAGGTAAAATTGATGGGCTTTATATATATATGTATGTATAATAAAAATGAATATGCAATTAAGAATTATCAATGTGATTTATAGGTATGTATATAATATGAGATTCACGAAGAATATGCAACGTGAACCAAAATATCTTTTGATCTTTTCATTCATTTGTGATACATGCATGTTAAATTTGTTTAACATGCATTTAAGATGCATTTTGCTTTCTTGCATAATTTTCTGTAATATTTAATCCTGGATAGGAAAGAAAATAAAAAAGGAAGGAAGAAAAATAAAAATGTTCTAATTGTTGTAACAAACTTCTTCTTCTATATAATGGTTTGTTTTATTTTATTTTATTTTATTGAATCTATTCTTTATCTACAGATTTTTTTATTATTTTTTATTTTTTAATTACATGAAAATCGCTATCTACTGCCTATATCTATAGAAAATTGTTTTTACTTATTATTATATTGTATGTCTAAAAAAATATTTAGAAATATTTTTGAAACCTTATCGCACAAAAAATGAACACCAAACAAATTTCAAAATGTAATTAATTTAATATTTAATAATGTGAAATATATAGATATTTAAAAAATTTCAATAAATCGCCTATCAGGCAACTGATATACTTCGCGGTTAGTGTTCTATGCAATAAACATTAGACGCATCAAATAAATAATACGTCGACATAACGAGTTCTATTGTAAACTCGATGCGTGCTAACGCGAGAGCAATCTCCCGTAAGCACAACAAATTGATAAATAATGGAGTTCCAGGATTAATTATTTTCTGCCCAGTCTGATTTAGTCTATCCATTTTAGGACAACGAATCTGTGACAAGTGGCATTTATCTGATAATATTATTAGATAGGAATAATACATAAATATATACAATCTAATATTCACAGATTCGTTACCCCATAATAAAAAATTATTTGTCACTCACCGGCCGATGCGCAACGGACGGAGTTATTCCGTATACGGAATATACGAAATCACGTGATAATTTCGTAACACAAAACTGAAAGATTCAAATTATAGAGACGCTGAAAATGATCAACGTTTCAAAAAATAATTCTTACGCGCCTTTAATTCGATTTTTAATTAGATTTACTAATTTAATTATCTATTTATTTTGAAAAAATTTTTACGAGAATAAACTTTTATAAAATTTTAAATAGTTTTTCTTTCTCTAATTATTTCTAATTATTTTAGATAAAACAGCCCAAATAAATGGGAAAGAACAATTAATTTTAACATAAAAAATGATACTTACCTCAAGGTTGTTCCGCCGGTGCGCGATGCCTCTGCCAGACCTCCTCCTCCTCTCAGACTGTCTGGGTTGAAGCCTCCTTTTCCTCCTTCCGTTGCACAGGACACTCACAAAACCACTGTTCAATATTTCGCGATCGAGAGCAAAGTAACATGCATCATAATACGATCGCGATACTTTATGAGACACTCCCGAGATGAAACGTATCACGGCTCACGGCGCACTTTTGACATTTAAATCCGACAGTTCACCGAGCTTCTCTTATTTCCACTGAAAGCGAACCTTTCAAAGAACGCCATACGCTCGAGACACACTGCAGCGATACAGCTCAAACGCGTAAGTACATAAATTCCGCTAGATGCGAATGCAATTAAACGGTCGACACATCACACATCACCGCGTCTCGAACGTTACTGATCGAAATCACGCGATCCGCGCACTCTGTCACATTAAATCCCTCGAAAGCGGCGGTCGAATTACACATTCTCAAATAAATAAATTCTTCGCAAGACAATCGTCGTCCGTAAAATAAATCGCGACAAAATGTTAGTCCAGCACTCCAATCGTCTCCTCATTCCCGTATGCGATAATATTTCATTCATCGAAATATTGCATGTATACAAAAAATGGAATATTCGGCGTACAAATTCTGTATTATTCTGTATTAATTAATCTCAACGCGCAAATGGAGTAATCCGATAGTTAATAGAAAACGCCGCATCTATTTAGTACGTGCGATGTTACCGTAACACTTATCGCGGCACATCTCGCGATGCAATATAACGTTACATACGGAGCGGCTCGCTCGGCTACCTGTCGCATCGAGTGTCGGGACGTGAACAGACGTGAATGAATGAATGAATGATAGCGCCACGCGGCGTACGTACAACCCCCGTCGCACCGGCCCCACTCGCCTGCGCGCGAATACGAAAAACAATGTCGAACATCTGCGTGCCGCGTGCCAACGGTAATATTCTCACCACCGGCAATATTCACTTGACGATAACGTTTAATACTTATACATTAATTAATTATGTATCTAGCGGGAATCGGGATAGAATAAACGTACGCCGAATATTCCGTTTCTCGTATCTCAATGAATAATAGCGCAGCGCGCGAATGGGCTGTTATCGCATATCTTTCGCGTTGTTTCGTGGACCCGCATATTACCCGATAGCGCATTACCCGATAATTTCTCTCTCAATAATATTTCGATCTAATAGTAAGTAAGAAACGATTTTAGAGTAATAAAATAATTCAAAATGAAGAAGATTAACGCGATGAGCTATCGCGGGGTCGGCTCTTTGTTCGCAATTGTTTCGTTTTATTTCGAGCATGTAAGGTGGGTCACATAAAGGTTGCAACACTTAATTTTTGGATTGGTTTTGAAATGCACAAATATTTCGAGACTACAAACCACTATCAAAAAAAATTACCCATCCAACAATTAAGTGTTGCAACCTTTATGTGACCCACAGTATTAAAATTATATTATGGAACTTTTCGGAATGGATTTCGATCGGAATTGTTTCGTTACACTCGCAACTCTTATTTTACGCGGTGGATACATTGTATATGCGTAAGAAGAAATTGCGTAATTTGGAAAAAACCGTATGCGTTATTTCAAAACCATGACTGATTGTGAGTTTAAAGAGAATAAAGGCGAACGAACAAATAATAAGTGAATCACGATTGATAATAACAACCAATTAGCTGCTGAAATTTATTTGAAAAATATATAGTACCTACGTACATCTATAGATTCTATAGTATTACTCGCTTTTATAACATGATAATATACAATGGGCATGTGTCGGATTAAAAATTTTGAAATTTTTATTATTTATTATTAAAAATTGAAAATTAAAGTCTGCACACGAAAAATTGCATACAATTTTTCGAAAAAAAACGCGTTATTTAAAAAAATCGCGTAAGAAAAAACGCGGAGAACGTAAGAAAAGAGTTGGGTGCATGCATTTTTTAGATTTCTATTGTATTTTCTAGAAAAAACGAAACAATTTCGATCGAAATCCATTTCGAAAAGGTCCATAATGTAATTATAATATATGCTCAAAATAACGAAACAAGAAACAAGCAATAAGCAAAGAGCCAACCGCGCTATAGTTCATCGCGTTAATCTTGTTTATTTTTAATTATTTTATTACTCTAAAATCGTTTCTTACTTACAATTAGATCGAAATATTATTGGATCTTACGTCATTAATCTGTATATCTTACTTGACATCTGAGGTGACATCAAATAATGTTCGCGATTCGCAATTCAGATTTTGTATTAAAAATTGTTTGTCTATTCATTGATTTATTGATTGATTCATCGACTAATTTTTAAATTTCGGCTGTTTTGTGATTCTATTTATAGTATTTGCAAATTAAAATATTTGCAACTCTTATAAAATTTTAAATAGTTTTTCTTTCTGTAATTATTTCTAATTATTTTAGATAAAACGGCCCGAATAAATGGGAAAGAAAAAAAACAATTAATTTTGAGATAAGAAATGATACTTACCCCAAGGTCGTCTCGCCGATACCAGATGCCTCTGCCCCAGGCCCCCTCCTCCTCTCAGAATGTCTCGTTTGAAGCCTCCTTTTCCTCCTTCCGTTACACAGGACACTCACAAAAAACCACTGTCAATATTCCGCGATCGAGAGCGAAGTAAAATAACTGTCATAATACGATCGCGATATTTTACGAGACACTCCCGAGATGAAACGTATCACGGATCACGTGGCGCACGTTTGACATTTAAATCCGACAGTTCACCGAACTTCTGTTATTTTTACTGAACGCGAACCGTTCGAAGACCGCCATACGTTCGAGACACACTGCGATACAGCTCAAACGCATACATAAATTCCGCGAGATGCGAATGCAATGAAACGGTCGACACATCACACATCACCGCCTCTCGATCGTTACTCGAAATCACGCGATCCGCGCACTCTGTCACATTAAATCCCACGAAAGCGGCGGTCGAATTACACATTCTCAAATCAATAAATTATTCGTGAGACAATCATTGTCCGTAAAATAAATCGCGACAAAACGTTAGTCCAACACTCCGATCGTATCCTCGCTCCCGTGTGCGATAATAGTTCATTCATCGAAATGTTGCATGTATACAAAAAACGGAATATTTAACGTATAAATTCTGTATTAATTAAACTCAACGCACAAACGAAGTAATCCGATAGTTAATAGACAACGTCGCATCTATTTAGCACGTGCGATATTACCGTATAACACTTATCGCGGCACATCTCGCGATGTAATAAACGCAACGTCATGCACGCGGAGCTGCTCGCTCGGCTACCTCTCAGGTCGAGTGTCGGGACGTGAATGAATGAATGACAGCGCGGCGCGTGACCGGTCACTTCCGCGGAGTGACCGTTTTTGGCTGCATTCCGATATTTACTCTCAGTACTGAAAATCAATATTTTTCTATAAGATTCACGAAGAATATGTGCACCAAAATATCTTTTGGACTTTTCATTCATTCGTGATACATACATGTTAAATTTGTTTATGCATTTTGCTATCTTGCATCAATTTCTGTAATATTTAATTCTGAAAAGGAAAGAAAATGAAAAAGGAGGAAAGAAAAATGAAAAAATATTATAACACAGCTATTATTGGAACATTATAAATTCCCATTATAAGTTCACATATGATTATAAGTTCTCTACAGTGATTTTAATATTAAATCGATATCGATTTAATTAAGGAAGGGAGAGGGAATTTATAATAACAAGTACATTATTTATAATGTTCCAATAATAGCTGTGTTTTAAGTCCGACAAATACGAAGGCGCTCAGTTAATATGTTGGAAAGTACGAGTATTTAAAATATATATAGAAAATAATATTAAGCTGCCTAAGATCCAAGCTTAGACCGTATGGCTATTTCCTTTGTATTGATTTGTATATTAACGGTCTTAAGGTAGGCCTTTCGCAGCACCTAGTCAAGTAACAGTCCGTCATGAGGTAATTGAAAACAAACATATTGAAACATCTCAATAATTATAATAATATAAAATATGATTTTACACGTATGATTTAATCGTATTTAATTATTTACTAATTAAAAAAATATCACAATAGTAGTGCGGTTGGACTCGATTTGGACTCGAGTAACCTACAAATTTGTTATCACGTCTCCGTCTCCGTGTCCCCGTCTCCGTTTAACCTCATATATCACAGCAAAGCATTCGCTAAGCCTTTATTTTCAAGGTACGTACGAAATCCGGAAACTTCAAGGAATATTTTAAGACATTAATAATGTATTCATCTAATCGGTAAGTACATGTATTATTCGTTGAAAGCCGATTTGCATCATTCTATCTTTCTCGTTCATTAGATGTAAACAAGGATAGCACGCTCCGCAAACGCACATTTAGAATGATTTATTTCTTGTAAAGTGTCGTCAACCTCACCTGATTTTTCGTACACATGCCCCTTATTACTGTATATTTAACATATATCAAATTTAAGTACCTATCTAATACTTATTCTCATGAAAGGACTACCTTAACGTATATTAATTGTTTATAGAAAATTATTTTTACTTATTATTATTGTATGTCTAAGAAAATATTTAGAAATATTTTTAAAACCTTATTGCTCAAAAAATAAACGTCGAACAAATTTCAAAATGGAATTAATTTAATACTTGATAATGTGAAATAGATACAAATTAAAAAAATTTTAATAAATCGCCTATCAAGCGATTGATATAGTACTTTGCGGTTAGTGTTCTATGCAACAAACATTAAACGCAACAAATAAATGATGCGTCGAAATAACGAGTTCTATTGTGAACTCAAAGCGTGCTAACGCGACAGCAATCTCCCGTAAGCACAACAAATTTGAACAAATTGATAAATAATGGAGTTCCAAGATTAATTATTTTCAGCCTAGTCTGATTTAGTCTGTCCATTTTGAGGCACCGGATCTGTGACAAGTCGCATTTATCTGATGATATTATTAGATAGGAATAATACATAAATATATGTATACAATCTAATAATCACAGATTCGTTACCCTATAATAAAAAATAATTTTTCACCAGCCGATGCGCAACGTACAGAGTTATTTCGTATACGGAGTAGGTATACAGAATCACGTGATGATTTTGTAACACAAAAATAAAAGATCCAAATTAAGAAGACGCTGAAAATGATCAACGTTTCAAAAAATAATTCTTACGCGCGTTTAATTCGATTTTTAATTAAATTTACTAACTTAATTATCTATTTATTCCGGAAAAATATTTACGAGAAAAAACTTTAATGAAATTTTAAATGGTTTTTTTTCTCTAATTATTTCTAATTATTTTAGATAAAACGGCCCAAATAAATGAGAAAGAACAATTAAACAAAACATTGATCGAAAACACGTTCGCATAATAATAAATATTTCTTGAGAAGGGCTAGCAAACAAAGCTCGTTAGTAATGCTTGAGTCATATATTAAAAATAATACATTAAATAGCAAACATATCATTACGAATCAAAATTAGGTTTATTAGATCTTGTATTAGATCAGAGTTTATACCTTCGCATTTAAATATAAACGACGTATGCGAATATCAGGTACGAAGAGAGCGACATGCGAGGTCTATCAAACTGGCATTAATTTTAATGTATGTACATGTAAAGTTTCGGTTAATTTTAAATGATTGTTTTTCACACACTGAACAAGACCACATTCAGGGTCGAAACGTTTGTTATTTAATATATTATTTTTAATATATGACTCAAGCATTACCAACGAGCTTTGTTCGCTAGCCCTTCTCAAGAAATGTTTAAGGACAATTAATTTTAAGATAAGAAATGATACTTACCCCAAGGTTGCCCGGCCGGTGCCCGATATGCCTCTGCCAGGCCTCCTCCTCCTCTCAGAATGTTGGGTTAAAGCCTCCTTTTCCTCCTTCCGTTGCACAGGACACTCACAAAACCACTGTTCAATATTCCGCGATTGAGAGCGAAGTAACATGCGTCATAATACGATCGCGATACTTTATATGATACACTCCCGAGATGAAACGTATCACGGCTCACGTGGCGCACTTTTGACTTTTAAATCCGACAGTTCACCGAGCTTCTGTTATTTTTACTGAACGCGAACCGTTCGAAGACCGCCATACGTTCGAGACACACTGTGATACAGCTCAAACGCATACATAAATTCCGCGAGATGCGAATGCAATTAAACGATCGACACATCACACATCACCGCGTCTCGATCGTTACTCGAAATCACGTGATCCGCGCACTCTGTCACATTAAATCCCACGAAAGCGGCGGTTGAATTACACATTCTCAAATAAATAAATTATTCGTGAGACAATCATTGTCCGTAAAATAAATCGCGACAAAACGTTAGTCCAACACTCTGATCGTATCCTCGCTCCCGTGTGCGATAATAGTTCATTCATCGAAATGTTGCATGTATACAAAAAACGGAATATTTAACGTATAAATTCTGTATTAATTAAACTCAACGCACAAACGAAGTAATCCGATAGTTAATAGACAACGTCGTATCTATTTAGTACGTGCGATATTACCGTATAACACTTATCGCGGCACATCTCGCGATGTAATAAACGCAACGTCACGCACGCGGAGCGGCTCGTTCGGCTAAATCTCAGGTCGAGTGTCGGGACGTGAATGAATGAATGACAGCGCGGCGCGTGACCGGTCACCTCAGCGGAGTGACCGTTTTTTGCTGCATTCCGATATTTACTCTCAGTACTGAAAATCAATATTTTTCTATAAGATTCACGAAGAATATGTGCACCAAAATATCTTTTGGACTTTTCATTCATCCGTGATACATGCATGTTAAATTTGTTTATACATTTTGCTATCTTGCATCAATTTCTGTAATATTTAATTCTGGAAAGGAAAGAAAATTAAAGAAAGGAAAAGAAAAATGAAAAAATATTATAACACAGCTATTATTGGAACATAATAAATTCCCATTATAAGTTCACATTATAAGTTCTTTACAGTAATTTTAATATTAAATCGATATTGATTTAATTAGGGAAAAGAGAGGGAATTTTTAATGTTCCAATAATAGCTGTGTTTTAAGTCCGACAAATAATCGGCGCGCAGTTAATATGTTGGAAAGTACGCGTATTTAAAATACATATAGAAAATAATATTAAGCTGCCTAAGATCCAAGCTTAGACCGTATGGCTATTTCCTTTGTATTGATTTATATATTAACGGTCTTAACGTATATTAATTGTTTATAAAAAAATTATTTTTACTTATTATTATTGTATGTCTAAAAAAATATTTAAAAATATTTTTAAAATCTTATTGTTAAAAAAATAAACGTCGAACAAATTTCAAAGTGGTATTAATTTAATACTTGATAATGTAAAATATATAAAAATTAAAAAAATTTCAATAAATCGTCTATCAAGTGATTGATATAGTACTTCGCGGTTAGTGTTCTATGCAATAAACATTAAACGCAACAAATAAATGATGCGTCGACATAACGAGTTCTATTGTGAACTCAATGCGTGCTAACGCGACAGCAATCTCCCGTAAGCACAACAAATTTGAACAAATTGATAAATAATGGAGTTCCAAGATTAATTATTTTCAGCCTAGTCTGATTTAGTCTATCCATTTTGAGGCACCGGATCTGTGACAAGTCGCATTTACCTGATAATATTATTAGATAGGAATAATACATAAATATATACCTACAATCTAATAATCACAGATTCGTTACCCTATAATAAAAAATAATTCTTCACCAGCCGATGCGCAACGGACAGAGTTATTTCGTATACGGAGTAGGTATACAGAATCACGTGATGATTTTGTAACACAAAAATAAAAGATTCAAATTAAAAATTTGCGAGGAATACGTATATATACATAAAAGCCTAATAAAGCTGAGTCTAATCAATCAAATCTTAAAGCATTGTATATGAAATAGGGGTAGAAAAGACTGAAGAATATTTCTCTCAAGCACTTTTTAAAAATTTCTTTAAAAATTGGACGTAAATTTTGGTGTATACAAACGTATTGGTGAGTAAATTTTTCTGACCATTATTTTTATTTTGGAATTACTAATCCTAATTTTTTCTTTAGTCATAAGAAATATTATAGTCTTAGGTAATTTTTTATGTATTTAGTTAACTGCGAATCGCTGGGGGGACGCAACTGTGACGTACGTTGGCCTCTTGCTTACGGGGAAAGGTGCGTTCAATTTTAGTATCAATAGAGGACGTCAAAGAGCTCGCGGAATTAAAAGAAATAAAATTGCGTTTTGGAGAAGGAAAAATGTCGCAAAATTTTAAGAAAAATTCTGAAAAGGGTAGAATGTTAGGAATAAATTAAGATTGAGTTGTTCCTTGTTACTGCGTGTTGTGTTTTCTTCTTCCTTAGAGGTAAGTCTACGGATGTGGAGAAGATCTCACCTACCGCTTCGCAAATCACCTGTGAAATCTCTTCGAGGGAGAACTTTTTATTTTAAAAAAGACCGCCTTGCCCACGGTTTTTGATCCGTGGTTTTTTCGTGGGCCATAGGGCAAATGCCGGGCGGGGACTTGGGGAGCCCTGCAGGGCGCTGGGTCCACGGAAAGCTTCCCCCCCCCCCCCTTGTCCGAAGATTAAAAAGGAGAGCGGCGACGACCGGACGACGGTCAAGAAGGACGACGACTTCGCGTGCGGACCCTGAGGCGGAGCCCCTGTGAGGGAGAAGCTGGAACCGACCTGATGCCCTGGAGTCTGCGCCGAAGAAGAGCCGTGTCTCCTGAAAACTGCCCTCCAGGATTGTCGGGACGACAATCTTGAAGAAGGGGGGCAGTGTTGCGCCCGCGCTGAGACACCCGTTGCACGAGCTGAAGTCGAAGATCGTCGCTTGACAACCGGCTTGTTTTCGATGGTCGATCTTCAGATTTTGAGCTGAGCTTGACAGCCGACGTTTCGCGAGCCGAGCTGTATCTTGCTAATAAATTAGTTCTTTTCCTAATACGAGTCCGTTTCATTTTGCGAGACCGGGAGTGCGCGTGTGCCTGCGCGAGTGCGAGTGAGAGCGAGACGGGCGCTTCCGTGCGGCAAGCGCAACAATACGTAACAAAGAAATACAACTTCGTTCTTTTAAAGTACTCTCAAAGTTATGTAATACATATCGTCTACATAACTATGAAATATAACATTGTTCTTTTTATGTGCTTCCTAAATTATATAACAGTTACGAATTGGTTTGCTGGGAAGGTAATTGCTTCGGCAAGAATTAGAAGATTGTCGCTTTTAGAGGGGCATAACAAAGATTTTCCCCTCCAACACAATTAAAAAAAATTATTTTTGCTTACATAAAACTTAAGTACAAATCAACAAAATTTAAAGAATACATATGAAAAAAATTTTCCCCTCCAACACAATTAAAAAAAATTATTTTTGCTTACATAAAACTTAAGTACAAATCAACTAAAATTTAAAGAATTACATATAAAAAAAATTTCGATATAATAAATATAAGCAAAAAAAATCAAATGGGCACAGTAACAATTACTGTGCCGCAATCAACAACGTAGAACTACGTCAACTAATTAATGTTAAGGTATACAGCGAAAGACAGTTGACGTAGGGCTACGTCTGTCCAGTTTGCCAAAAACGTAGCCCTACGTAATTGTTACTGTGCCCATTTGATTATACTTTAACATTAAGTAGTGTCAGTTGACGTAGTTCTACGTTGTTGATTGCGGCACAATAATTGTTACTGTGCCCATTTTTTATTTTATGAAGAAACGATAGATTCTATTTTTTATATAATTTTAATGACTGAGGCTGCACCGCGTTGTGCCGCACTGTGCTCGTGGCTCTGGCTCGATCAAATAGCAGAGGGCACATCGATTTCTTCGGAAATCTCTTGTAGGAAGAATGTACAGTATGAATGACATAATATATAATATAATGTAATAACATAATTTATAATTGAATATAATTAAAATTATACAAATTACATTTTTGTTATGAATATTACATTTTAAAAATTGTGCATTGTTTCTGATGCAAATTTTGTTACTGCAGTATATAATTTGACCGTTAATTTTCTTTTTTGTTTTGAACTGCTGGGATTTTCTGCAATGGATATTGTGTTCTAAATTTTCTTATCGGACAATTCCTATTAGACCCAGACTTTTGGCGCTCTACAAGTCTGTAAGTGACTACGCTATTATCTTTTTATCTTCTGCGTGGAGTTCAACAAAATTGATATTTACACTGTACTTTATATAACTTTATAAATTTTCCGATAAGAAAAATTGGAGCATAACATTTATTACAGAAAATCCCGGCAATTCAAAACAGAAAAGAAAATTAACGATTAAATTATACAGCGCTGTACAGTAAAACAAAACAATTTACTTTACCAGAATACTACACAATTGTTAAAATGTAATATTCATAACAATAATGTGATTTGTATAATTTTGATTATATTCAACATTATATATTATATTATTAATATGAGCTGTATGTACATACAAGAGATTTCCGAAGAAATCGATGTGCCGTGCCACTTGGTCGAGCCAGAGACGCAAGCACGGCGCGGCATCTCAGTCATTAAAATTATATAAAAAGATAGAATCCATCGTTTCTTCATAAAATAAAAAATATGTGTACATTCAGAATGAAGTAGAGAATAAGATAGCATTATTTAAAAAATTTTTTAAAATGCACTTTTTAGTAAAAAAATTAATTAAACATTTCAATTGCTTATAACAATTGGAATTTGCAATTTCTTGTAATTTAAACTATTTTTTTCAAAAATATTGTTTCTTTAGCTTTAAAATGCTTTTTTAAAGATTTCTCTACGACAAATATAAGCAGAGATATTAATTTTTGAAGTTGAACGGAACGCAGCGCGTAAGAGAAGCAAGACTGAGCGAGACGGGTAAAAAGAAATTTCGGCTTCGCCGCTGCTAGCTAGCCTACCGTAACGTGATACGTGAGACAAGGACGGAGAGATTGTTGTCGGTCCTTGTCAGACTCATTCACCTTATCGATTTTCAGTAGTTTGGACACCAACCATAGTACGGACACGCACCCATGTACCGTTACCGACCGTGACGAGCGTAGTTTACATCAACTTCTTCAGGCGGCGCGTCGGAAAATGCGTCCACCGCAAGAACAAAGGGATGGCCGCTCTCAGGTTTCTCTCTGCCGATATACATTAAATATTACTAATATACGCAACGTTTTTTCGTTTCTTACAGTTGATTTCAGGTGAAATTCACGTCCAAAAGTATTTTGCTGACAATCACAAAATTTGCTAAATATGCAATATATTCGATTTGATCCTGCAGCGGAATGTTTTACCGACAAAATTATCATTTTCTATTATTTTCTATGTTAAAGACCTATATCTGTCCTTGTATAGACAATGATCTAGACAAGGATAGTACCTACAATAAAATCTACATTGCATTCATACAGGGTGAATTTTATTTCGTGAACCAGTCTTTTACCATCAAAGGCGAGATACCGACCGTACTTGTAACTAACTTATCGGCTGTGGTATACGTTGGGCCGCGCGAACCGAAGTCCCTTTGAATTCAAGCGCCTTAAGAACTATAAATCGCATTACGGGCAATATGTAGTACGCTCGAAGCTACATTTACTTAATAAATTAAAGCGGGAAAATACATATTCTTATAAATAAAATAATTGCATGGCTCTATTTCTCTATAAGAATAAATATTTTACCACATATTTTTTGCGTATGAAAATAATTGCTTAAAAATTTACCTGATTTGACGCTTTCAGACGCTTTTTGACGTTTTTTTCATTTAATGCAATATAATCTCATTTTAAAATTATTGATTGTTGCGTACATACGAGTATATGAGTGTTGATTTGATACTAATTCTTTTTCTGTACACATAAATCGCGGGTTAATCCCAAGTCTCTCAAATATGATTTTGTTACACTTTTTTTTAACAGATATATGCTCGCACTGGCATTCATCGGGAAAGCGGCTTCGCTGCTCTTCTTCTTCTTAGCATGGTGGACGTATGTTCCATCAAGCACTAGAGGCATCGACCAAAATTCTCGGCAGCAAACGACGGCTACTTTAATGCTAAGTGATACTTCACAAGATGTTGAAATAGTACCAACTACCATAGCGTAATCTTGGATTATTTCGTTTTTTTTTTAGGAAGTCATTCTTTTACAACTGCTATTTTATAGAAACAGTAGAAATAACTGCGGTTTATACACGGATAGACAAATGTTCCAAGTTTTTATGCGGCAAAGTCCACAAAACTGAGAACTAGAATGACTTAAGTTATAACGAGAATATCGTCGCAAATACATAAACAGATATCAAGCTAGGATAAATTATGTATATGTCAAGTGTGAACAAGAGTTTTCACGAAAATCCTTTTTGCACGCTAGAAAGTTAAACTTTTGATAGCCCTATAGCCGAACGTAGCTCGGAAACTATAGGTATATTCGGAAGTTAATCAAGGGATGTTAAAACATGTCCGGACAGTTGTGCCAAAGAGCCTATAACACTCGATTTTCTTTCGAAACCTTTTATATAATGGACAAGTCTCGGTGCGATAAATCTATAAGCACGGACCAAAATATTCAGTTTGCGCAGCTCCAACTTCCGAGCTTTAACACAAATTTTTATAACCCTATTAGATTAGATTCGCTGACTGTCAATTAAAGATTAATCAATTGCATTTCCTATAATGATAAATATCGATAGTATTGTACTTTATATACCCAGAAATGCGACTTACATAAATTTCGAAGGTGGTTTTATCATGTATCAACCTTGGTGGTTGTCGTATGCTATATTACCGATTTGATATTACACTTTTTGCGCCGTTTTTCTGTTGTAATTATTTTTATTAAACGGAAAACGCCCACTATGCCTAGAGCGCCTGGAGCACGTATTTATATATGTCATCAATAAAAAAATACTAATGAAATATGTTACACTTTGATCTTTATCTCTTCAAATATGAGATTTCTCACATCTTCCTCAACTATAGAATATATCTCTGAAAGCAAACCTTATAATTCTGTTTCAAAATTCAAAAATATTGTCAAAGTACTTATATTAAAACTGCATATTTTAGAAATATGGTAATTATTATTTAAAAAATCTGAGCTATTTTACAGATCAAATAAATGTTAACCATCAACAACAACAACTGATAAATCAGGAAATGAATTTGACACACGTCGCTCAATACTTCCATGCAGTTGTCGATGTTAACAATATGTGGTCTCTTATGTTAGAAATAAGCTGTTTTATTGGTATGATATTATTATCAGAGAGAAGCCTGAGTGGTCATGGGCGCGATTTAGCTGTTACTTTATTTTGAAATGCCTCTATTGTCCATAAAATATATACATTAAATTACGTAGCCAATGTCTGAATCCCGTAGGTAATGTCCACGATCAGGGATCATCAGATGCATCATAAAGTAGAGGTGAGATTACATTATTGGCAAAGGTAATATATTGCGTCAGAGCGAAGAGGTATTCCAACGGAAACGGAAGTTGTCAACATTAAAATAGAAAATTATAAATTATCTTTTTAGAAATATTAAGTGGAACCCTTCAATTTCTTTGTATACTACGCGATGAATAGAATTCACTTGTCTGATAAGGTACGATTTAACTTTATCAGATGATTATTTGACAATAATCGCGAAAAATGAATAAGCAATATTATCTTTTTATAAGGCTGTTCTGCTTTTATTGAATATTATGCAATTAAATGCATTTTGGCTAAACTTGACTTCGCATTTTTTCAGTTTATATATATATATATATATATATATATATATACACCTATTATATTAAATTGGTTATATATTATTTCGAGATTTAATTAAAATTTTATCCGGTAAAAGCAGATTAACTTGTAGAGGCCCTCCACCACCCCCGCCAACGTTAATCGGCGGTCCTCTTTTCTTTGAAAATGTGTGCTTTTTGTATTATTTATTATTTATTCTCGTTATAAAATTTTCAATAAATAACAATATGTATAATTACACAATTTATTTGTTACAATTTATAATTTACAATATATTTTACATCAAAAAGTGGAAAATCTATACCAAACTGTAAAATACATTACAAAGAATTTGCTTACGAAATATGCATACATTTATATTATAAATACACACATTTGAGTTTTTTTTACTGATGCCAGATTACACGAAGACGTTCGAAATAAATATGATAATATAAAAATTCACTATTTTAGATTAGGTATGTGACTTATAAATATTTCTAAAACGATTAATTTTTTATTATTAAATTTTTTATTATTAAAGTCAACAATCAAGTAAAAAGCTCCTATATTTTAAGGTTTTATATTTATTTTGAGCTTTAAAAAATTGCGAGAAGTAAAAAAAATTAAGTTACTACTGTGTTCATGGAAGGAATAATTGATCCAACGATTTGATCAGAGCAAAGTCTTTCCGCCGGGCCGTCAGTTGCCGACGTAGAAAAGAACGATTCTCAAGATGGAAAGTGAGCTTAACATACCCTCTCTCTCTCTAATTTGTCAAGCTTTATGAAATCATGAATATGAAGAGAAAAAAAATTAGATAAGCAACCCGTTAAACGTCGAAGGCCTCGCTGCAGGAAGGAATAAATCCCAGATCTTCCGGATTGCTCCCGATAACGGTCATTTCGGCAGCGAGATAACGACAATCGTTTTCCAAATTATTGTGTCCCGTATATATTTATACTATTGAAATATTCTTCCATTATATTATATAAAATACATTTCTTTCTTATAATTAAAATATATATCTATTATATTACGATATATATTTCTCTTATTAAAAAAATTATATGGATGGAATAATTGTTATCGAAGAGTAGTTACAAACGAGTATATTTAATAACAAAACGCATAAGACATATGCATTCGATAATTAATATTGATATTAGGGTCGGTAGAATCTAGTCCCTGGAAATGGTTTCCTAATAAGAAACCTAAAATATTAAATAATAAAATATAGTCGTTTGTAACTACATTACTTCAAAGATGTATCATGATTGTATCATAGGTTTTATTTTTTTCTTTTTTTCTTTCTATTTTATAAACATAATTAGTTATCTTATCCAACTTTACTGTCTTTTTATCAGCAAGACAGAAGCATGACTGATATTATCGTTAATGGAAGAATATGTAATGAGAAGAATAAAATTTTCTCTTATAATGTTTTAATTAATTTTGCAAATCGACGTCGCTCACTTGTGCTGAAATCACTATGCTTCCAAGGATCCGAGATATAAAAAAACCAGAAATTAATTCAGGTGCTGCAACAGGGGTCTTCGATCTTCAACGGGGCACTGAATTAATAATCCTCCACGTTGAAAATTGCTATGACTTCCCGTCGATATACGAACGTGTATTTCTTAACGTCCACCTGACGCGAGGGACAGCTATAAAGGCCGCGATCGCATTCAAGAACGGGAAAACGCGGTCTTCAACATCGTGAAGTATAATCGAATATTTAATGTGATTAAGGTAAAAGTTATGAATAAAATAAAAAAATATAATTTTCCGTTTCGCGTATTATTCCATTTAATAAAGAATTACGATAATTTCAAGTCACGAATTTCGTAATAATTTTGAAAAAAATGTACTCGTAATTTCATAATATTAAATTTCAAGATGTCAAATTTTGCGAGCAAGGAGCTATTATTTGATTGTTGACTCAGCATTCGAACCTTCATGTCTTCACATTTATACATATAAAATTTACAATAATTGGCGATAATCTTTAAATGCGAAATTTTGAACAAAGAATAAAAACCTTTGAATATTCAAAAAAATTATAAAAATAGTAAAAACGCAATGATTAACGCGCTAATTTAGCAAATTTGTATTATCGTACGTCTTCTGTCGATTTCGTGATATATCCGGCATTAGTATCACATAATTTCACTTTATTACAATCCTTCTTACGAATTTTTATTGCAATAATTATATTATAATTAATATTATATAAAAATATTAAGTAACATTATATAATATTACACAAATATAATATACTCTAGAATTACATACCTTGTAATAAACTAAAAATTTATTACATAATTAGAGTAATATGACAATTGAAATATTATATAATGTTACACTACTTAATATACTTAATTTAAATATAATAAATTTGAATATTAATCACATAATTATTTTATATAACTAATCCTTCCGTGTCCCTACCTACCCGAACTTTTATGTCAATATATTTCCTACCTATTTATGTTCCTATATGCTCCCCCTCATATTCCTACCTAACCATATGCCTATTTACCTAACGCATCATATTCCTACCCACCCGTATTTATTAGTTTATATTTAAATTTTATTTATTTATTTAGTTTATTTAAGTTTATTAGTGTTAATTAATCGCGACCGCTATTACCCTGAAATTATAGGGAAGGGTGTAAATTTAAGATTTAAATTGTAAAATTTTAAAAGTAAGTTTAAGAGATTTTGGGTTAGCGATTAAAAAATTGTGATTAAATTAGAGACGTCACCTTACCGTCTCAGATAACATGATGCACATATTATGTGCAAAATTATGTTACCTGCATGCACGTTGTACATTACATTGGTGGTGTTGAACACCAACCTACCTTGTGTCTTCTTCTATCTTCTGGCCAGTTTCACAACTCACCTTCTCCTGGCCAAATCCACTCTAGCGACATAGCCAGAGACAGGAAGGAGAAATACTCCTTCAATTGCCGGCTGATCATAGCCGGCAGATGAGCGTAATGGTTTTACACTCTTTCTTACGATGCGCGAAACACGACCGCGTCGCGAAAAGCCATTTGTAATAATAAAATTTAATTAATTAATTATAAAATCACTATAATGACCAAAATCTACTTAATATCTTATGCACTATAATTCAAACACTTGATAATATTCTCAATTAAGAATAAAAATAGGAATATTAATAAATCAGGATCTTTTAATCTTGACAAAAAACTTTTAATCAACCGTATATATCCGAATAAATTCGATTACTTCTCGCGAGTGATAGGAACTTCAAACTTTGATAAGTATGCAGGACTTTAATAACAATGCGAAGAAAATAAGTGAAAATTAAACGCAAACAGAGAAAATCTAAGGCCCATATTTTCGATTTATCGTTTCGAATATCGAATATCACCTCAAAAGGGTGAAATATAAAAAATTAATGACGTGAGATCTGAACGGGATAATAAATTTTCCGCACAATATTATGCTAATGTGAATATTTCGAGCAAACACAATATAAATTTTGATAACTACATCTCGTTACTATAGTTATATTTCTCAAAATCAAATATTTACATTAACGCGAAATTGAACAACTTGAAAATAATAGCTAAAAAAAATTTTTCTGTTTTACGAGATAACATTTATTCGATCTCACGTCATATCGCTTTAACTGGTATAAAAACCAGTTATCACTATATAATATCTATAGATTAGAAAAGATTAGGCTAAAATTGGCGCGTTATAAGAACAAATAATTTTAATTAATAATCTTGAATACATACAAATGATTTCCTTGAAGATTACATAATTTTAATTGTGATATATGCTTACTGAAAACATCCCTAAGCATATACATATTGCATTCTTGTACCAATTTATATAACATTTAATCCTGGAAGATATTTGGGAAGAGAACAGAGATGGGAGAATAAAATAAAGTATTTGTTACTTATTGTTAGTAACAAATATTGCGAATTTTATTCTATCAATGGAATACTATTAATACATGCATACGTAATTGTATTTACCTATTTATTAGATCTATTTATATTTTGATCATCTCATTTTCGTTTAACTTTATATACATTAATTGTATTTGTTCCATGATAGAATGCATAATAAATCAATATATATGATTTATCCAGGATTAAATGTCAAATCCTAATCTGTTCCAGTCAATATATTGAGGTAACGGATCTATGAAATGTGATATACATAATAATGCATGTATTGTGGTAACTTTACGCAAGCATCTCTGCTATATATTTGACGTAATTGTCATAGATCCGTTACCTTAGCAATAAAAATATACTCATCACTCACCGACTGATGTGCAACAGCGGAGTCGCTACGATGATCCTGTAACAAGCAAATATAAAATCAAAATTATAGCAACGCTTAAAATAATTAATATTTTAAAGAATATCTATTTTGCTCGTTAAATTTTATATTCATACTTTAAGCAAATATTTAAAATAATTGTACAATTTTTAAAAAAATCTCTCTTAAGTACCTATAAGATCTTTTTTAACTTTACGACTAAAAGTTTCTTTGACCTACTGTTTATTTAAATCGAAATAGAATATTCAAATAAAAAATAAGGAATATTAAGAAATAAGAGATAATAATCACAATTAAATCAGCAAATAATATATAAAAAGTAAATAACTTACCCTAAAGTTGTTCCGCCGTCGCCTCTGATGCCTTCCAGACCTGCTCCTCCTCTCAGATCATTTGGGCTCCTGGCACACATTCACAATACGCGGGTATTTCAATCGCGCGATACTTTGTACGGCACTCCCGAAACGATTGTTAACCATCGCGCAACACTTCGTACGACGTACGACATTCCCGAACGATCGCGCCGCTTAGTTTGGCTCTCTCTTCGAGACAAATCTCCACATTCTCTTTTCCTTGTTATTCTATCAAGACCTTAAACATTATTCAAGTAATTTGTTACACGCGTAAAATAATTATACGGTTTTCGAAAGAAATCTTTCTCTTAAGCCTAAATTCTTATAGAATTTGATTCAATAAAAGTTTAATTATTGCTCGTATTTGAGATAAATCAAAATCGCGCGAAGTATCGGTTTCAATAGAAAATCATTGGCACGATGTGCTTATAAAATGCTAATTGTAATAAATTGACAAAACAATCGCGTTTCGTAAAAAGTAATGCGGAGCGACTCGTGGAGACATGTTGCCTGTTCGAGGGTCGTCGCGCGAGTGATAGAGCGGCGAGCCTCGAGTGCCGCGACCTTTGTGTGTACGCACACCCCGCCCTCCGCGCAGCCACGCGGGTCCGCGCGTGAGAAAAAAAAAACAAATTTCGAACGCTGTGCGCCAACAAACTTATCGTTATCATAAAATATTTAACTAACTTTACGAAATAAATTCATGCTAAATATTTCATCCCTCGCATTTAAAATTCATTCCGGTCTATTTTGTCATGTATTTTGCGCTCTGTTTTATTATGAACTCATTAATATCATCTAAAATAATGATTAATTCTGCTCAATTGAGAGCGGTTTAGAAATTTTATAGAAATATTGTTTGCATTTTAATTCGATAAATATATTGTAACTTGATTAATTATATTTATTACATAATAGCAAGGGCTAACTGTTCGACATTGTAGATTGTACAATATATAAAACACCGTCTTTAATAAGTTAATCGCTTTACTTAAAAAGCATTATTTAATTCTGTTTTTATTATTGTTGCAAATTTGAATTTCTGTATATTAATAATTGTTAAGAAAGAATACTGTTTTTTATTTCCGGTTTTCCTCATATTATGTTCACATTTATGTCTTATTTATGTTCCGTATAATTTTATAAATTCATTACCTTTAGATTAAGATAGGATATATAATTGAATGCACTTACCGGTATGATGCGCAGTAATACAGAATTGTACACAACATTGATCTATATCATTGATCTGTAAAATGTAAATATAAATTAATGTTTAAAATAATATTTCAAATTTTGATATTAAAAAAAAAATAATTATTACATGCATCAATTTTATTCTTTTCATAAATTCTTAATCTCTCGTAATTTTCTAGCCTTTTAATTAAATATTTAATAAAAAAATTATGTAACTCTACGCAAAATATTTTTATATAAAAACTTTAAAAAATTTGATAAATAGAATCTTTAATTCTTTTAATAATTATTTTTTTAAATATCGAATTTTAAAATATTATTTTAAACATTAATTTATATTTACATTTTACAGATCAATGATATAGATCAATGTTGTGTACAACTCTGTATTACTGCGCATCATACCGGTAAGTGCATTCAATTATATATCCTATCTTAATCTAAAGGTAATGAATTTATAAAATTATACGGAACATAAATAAGACATAAATGTGAACATAATATGAGGAAAACCGGAAATAAAAAACAGTATTCTTTCTTAACAATTATTAATATACAGAAATTCAAATTTGCAACAATAATAAAAACAGAATTAAATAATGCTTTTTAAGTAAAGCGATTAACTTATTAAAGACGGTGTTTTATATATTGTACAATCTACAATGTCGAACAGTTAGCCCTTGCTATTATGTAATAAATATAATTAATCAAGTTACAATATATTTATCGAATTAAAATGCAAACAATATTTCTATAAAATTTCTAAACCGCTCTCAATTGAGCAGAATTAATCATTATTTTAGATGATATTAATGAGTTCATAATAAAACAGAGCGCAAAATACATGACAAAATAGACCGGAATGAATTTTAAATGCGAGGGATGAAATATTTAGCATGAATTTATTTCGTAAAGTTAGTTAAATATTTTATGATAACGATAAGTTTGTTGGCGCACAGCGTTCGAAATTTGTTTTTTTTTCTCACGCGCGGCCCGCGTGGCTGCGCGGAGGGCGGGGTGTGCGTACACACAAAGGTCGCGGCACTCGAGGCTCGCCGCTCTATCACTCGCGCGACGACACTCGAACAGGCAACTTGTCTCCACGAGTCGCTCCGCATTACTTTTTACGAAACGCGATTGTTTTGTCGATTTGTTACAATTAGCATTTATAAGCACATCGTGCCAATGATTTTCTATTGAAACCGATACTTCGCGCGATTTTGATTTATCTCAAATACGAGCAATAATTAAACTTTCATTGATCAAATTCTATAAGAATTTAGGCTTAAGAGAAAGATTTCTTTCGAAAACCGTATAATTATTTTACGCGTGTAACAAATTACTTGAATAATGTTTAAGGTCTTGGATAGAATAACAAGGAAAAGAGAATGTGGAGATTTGTCTCGAAGAGAGAGCCAAATTAAGCGGCGCGATCGTTCGGGAATGTCGTACGTCGTACGAAGTGTTGCGCGATGGTTAACAATCGTTTCGGGAGTGCCGTATAAAGTATCGCGCGATTGAAATACCCGCGTATTGTGAATGTGTGCCAGGAGCCCAAATGATCTGAGAGGAGGAGCAGGTCTGGAAGGCATCAGAGGCGACGGCGGAACAACTTTAGGGTAAGTTATTTACTTTTTATATATTATTTGCTGATTTAATTGTCATTATTATCTCTTATTTCTTAATATTCCTTTATTTTTTATTTGAATATTCTATTTCGATTTAAATAAACAGTAGGACAAAGAAACTTTTAGTCGTAAAGTTAAAAAGATCTTATAGGTACTTAAGAGAGATTCTTTTAAAAATTGTACAATTATTTTAAATATTTGCTTAAAGTATGAATATAAAATTTAACGAGCAAAAGTAGATATTCTTTAAAATATTAATTATTTTAAGCGTTGCTATAATTTTGATTTTATATTTGCTTGTTACAGGATCATCGTAGCGACTCCGCTGTTGCACATCGGTCGGTGAGTGATGAAGTATATTTTTATTGCTTAGGTAACGGATCTATGACAATTACGTCAAATATATAGCAGAGATGCTTGCGTAAAGTTACCGCAATACATGCATTATTATGTATATCACATTTCATAGATCCGTTACCTCAATATATTGACTGGAACAGATTAGGATTTGACATTTAATCCTGGATAAATCATATATATTGATTTATTATGCATTCTATCATGGAACAAATACAATTAATGTATATAAAATTAAACGAAAATGAGATGATCAAAATATGAATAGATCTAATAAATAGGTAAATACAATTACGTATGCATGTATTAATAGTATTCCATTGATAGAATAAAATTCGCAATATTTGTTACTAACAATAAGTAACAAATACTTTATTTTATTCTCCCATCTCTGTTCTCTTCCCAAATATCTTCCAGGATTAAATGTTATATAAATTGGTACAAGAATGCAATATGTATATGCTTAGGGATGTTTTCAGTAAGCATATATCACAATTAAAATTATGTAATCTTCAAGGAAATCATTTGTATGTATTCACGATTATTAATTAAAATTATTTGTTCTTATAACGCGCCAATTTTAGCCTAATCTTTTCTAATCTATAGATATTGTATATTGATAACTGGTTTTTATACCAGTTAAAGCGATATGACGTGAGATCGAATAAATGTTATCTCGTAAAACAGAAAAATTTTTTCTAGCTATTATTTTCAAGTTGTTCAATTTCGCGTTAATGTAAATATTTGATTTTGAGAAATATAACTATAGTAACGAGATGTAGTTATCAAAATTTATATTGTGTTTGCTCGAAATATTCACATTAGCATAATATTGTGCGGAAAATTTATTATCCCTTTCAGATCTCACGTCATTAATTCTTTATATTTCACCCTTTTGAGGTGATATTCGATATTCGAAACGATAAATCGAAAATATGGGCCTTAGATTTTCTCTGTTTGCGTTTAATTTTTCACTTATTTTCTTCGCATTGTTATTAAAGTCCTGCATACTTATCAAAGTTTAAAGTTCCTATCACTCGCGAGAAGTAATCGAATTTATTCGGATATATACGGTTGATTGAAAGTCTTTTGTCAAGATTAAAAGATCCTGATTTATTAATATTCCTATTTTTATTCTTAATTGAGAATGTTATCAAGTGTTTGAATTATAGTGCATAAGATATTAAGTAGATTTTGGTCATTATAGTGATTTTATAATTAATTAATTAAATTTTATTATTACAAATGGCCCTTCGCGACGCGGTCGTGTTTCGCGCATCGTAAGAAAGAGCGTAAAACCATTACGCTCATCTGCCGGCTATCGATCAGCCGGCAATTGAAGGAGTATTTCTCCTTCCTGTCTCTGGCTATGTCGCTAGAGTGGATTTGGCCAGGAGAAGGTGAGTTGTGAAACTGGCCAGAAGATAGAAGAAGACACAAGGTAGGTTGGTGTTCAACACCACCAATGTAATGTACAACGTGCATGCAGGTAACATAATTTTGCACATAATATGTGCATCATGTTATCTGAGACGGTAAGGTGACGTCTCTAATTTAATCACAATTTTTTAATCGCTAACCTAAAATCTCTTAAACTTACTTTAAAATTTTACAATTTAAATCTTAAATTTACACCCTTCCCTATAATTTCGGGTAATAGCGGTCGCGATTAATTAACACTAATAAACTTAAATAAACTAAATAAATAAATAAAATTTAAATATAAACTAATAAATACGGGTGGGTAGGAATATGATGCGTTAGGTAAATAGGCATATGGTTAGGTAGGAATATGAGGGAGCATATAGGAACATAAATAGGTAGGAAATATATTGACATAAAAGTTCGGGTAGGTAGGGACACGGAAGGATTAGTTATATAAAATAATTATGTGATTAATATTCAAATTTGTTATATTTAAATTAAGTATATTAAGTAGTGTAACATTATATAATATTTCAATTGTCATATTACTCTAATTATGTAATAAATTTTTAGTTTATTACAAGGTATGTAATTCTAGAGTATATTATATTTGTGTAATATTATATAATGTTACTTAATATTTTTATATAATATTAATTATAATATAATTATTGCAATGAAAATTCGTAAGAAGGATTGTAATAAAAGTGAAATTATGTGATACTAATGCCGGATATATCACGAAATCGACAGAAGACGTACGATAATACAAATTTGCTAAATTAGCGCGTTAATCATTGCGTTATTACTATTTTTATAATTTTTTTGAATATTCAAAGGTTTTTATTCTTTGTTCAAAATTTCGCATTTAAAGATTATCGCCAATTATTGTAAATTTTATATGTATAAATGTGAAGACATGAAGGTTCAAATGCTGAGTCAACAATCAAATAATAGCTCCTCGCTCGCGAAATTTGACATCTTGAAATTTAATATTATGAAATTACGAGTACATTTTTTTCAAAATTATTACGGAATTCGTGACTTGAAATTATCGTAATTCGTTATTAAATGGAATAATACGCGAAACGGAAAATTATATTTTTTATTTTATTCATAACTTTTACCTTAATCACATTAAATATTCGATTATACTTCACGATGTTGAAGACCGCGTTTTCCCGTTCTTGAATGCGATCGCGGCCTTTATAGCTGTCCCTCGCGTCAGGTGGACGTTAAGAAATACACGTTCGTATACCGACGGAAAGTCATAGCAATTTTCAACGTGGAGGATTATTAATTCAGTGCCCCGTTGAAGATCGAAGACCCCTGTTGCAGCACCTGAATTAATTTCTGGTTTTTTTATATTTCGGATCCTTGGAAGCATAGTGATTTCAGCACAAGTGAGCGACGTCGATTTGCAAAATTAATTAAAACATTATAAGAGAAAATTTTATTCTTCTCATTACATATTCTTCCATTAACGCTAATATCAGTCATGCTTCTGTCTTGCTGATAAAAAGACAGTAAAGTTGGATAAAATAACTAATTATGTTTATAAAATAGAAAGAAAAAAAGAAAAAAATAAAACCTATGACACAATCATGATACATCTTTGAGGTAATGTAGTTACAAACGACTATATTTTATTATTTAATATTTTAGGTTTCTCATTAGGAAACCATTTCCAGGGACTAGATTCTACCGACCCTAATATCAATATTAATTATCGAATGCATATGTCTTATGCGTTTTGTTATTAAATATACTCGTTTGTAACTACTCTTTGATAACAATTATTCCATCCATATAATTTTTTTAATAAGAGAAATATATATCGTAATAGATATATATTTTAATTATAAGAAAGAAATGTATTTTATATAATATAATGGAAGAATATTTCAATAGTATAAATATATACGGGACACAATTATTTGGAAAACGATTGTCGTTAACTCGCTGCCGAAATGACCGTTATCGGGAGCAATCCGGAAGATCTGGGATTTATTCCTTCCTGCAGCGAGGCCTTCGACGTTTAACGGGTTGCTTATCTAATTTTTTTTCTCTTCATATTCATGATTTCATAAAGCTTGACAAATTAAAGAGAGAGAGGGTATGTTAAGCTCACTTTCCATCTTGAGAATCGTTCTTCTCTACGTCGGCAACTGACGGCCCGGCGGAAAGACTTTGCTCTGATCAAATCGTTGGATCAATTATTCCTTCCATGAACACAGTAGTAACTTAATTTTTTTTACTTCTCGCAATTTTTTAAAGCTCAAAATAAATATAAGACCTTAAAAGATAGGAGCATTTTACTTGATTGTTGACTTTAATAATAAAAAATTTAATAATAAAAAATTAATCGTTTTAGAAATATTTATAAGTTACATACCTAATCTAAAATAGTGAATTTTTATATTATCATATTTATTTCGAACGTCTTCGTGTAATCTGGCATCTGTAAAAAAAACTCAAATGTGTGTATTTATAATATAAATGTATGCATATTTTGTAAGCAAATTCTTTGTAATGTATTTTACAGTTTGGTATAGATTTTCCACTTTTTGATGTAAAATGTATTGTAAATTATAAATTGTAACAAATAAATTGTGTAATTATACATATCGTTGTTTATTGAAAATTTTATAACGAGAATAAATAATAAATAATACAAAAAACACACATTTTCAAAGAAAAGAGGACCGCCGATTAACGTTGGCGGGGGTGGTGGAGGGCCTCTACAAGTTAATCTGCTTTTACCGGATAAAATTTTAATTAAATCTCGAAATAATATATAACCAATTTAATATAATAGGTGTATATATACAGGGTGTTTCATTTTAATCGCCCCAGGCAAATATCCCGAAAAATATGAAAGATACGGAAAAACGTTTTAGACAAAAGTTGTTTGGTTTGAAGGGGGACATAAGATGGTGTCATTGGTTTGACTTCGAGTGAACGTGCCGAGGTCATATGAAGTTCAACTTTGTCTTTTTAAATGGAACCCCCTATTTTTCATTGCATATTCTTGTAGCTTACCTCAAGAGCTTTCCAAAACACTGTATTTAAGTATTTTTTCATCAAGTACTTTTTGAGTTACAAGGCTCGAAAGTTACAATCCCGCCGGCATTAGCATTACCCAAGGTGTACCGGCCAATGAAGACAAGACCTAAGATTGATCCGGCCAGTGAAGGCAAGACCCAAGATTGATCCGGTTAGTGAAGGCAAGAGCCAACATTGATCCGGCCAGTGAAGGCAAGACCCAAGATTGATCCGGCCAGTAAAGGCAAGACCCAACATTGATCCGGCCAATTAAGGCTAGACCCAACATTGATCCGGCCAGTGAAGGCAAGACCCAACATTAATCCGGCCAATGAAGGCAGGACCCAACATTGATCCGGCCAATAAAGGCAAGACCCAACATTAATCCGGCCAATGAAGGCAAGACCCAAGATTGATCCGGTTAGTGAAGGCAAGACCCAACATTGATCCGGCCAGTGAAAGCAAGACCCAACATTGATCCGGCCAGTAAAGGCAAGACCCGACATTGAACCGGTCAGTGAAGGCAAGACCCGACATTGAACCGGCCAGTGAAGGCAAGACCCAACATTGACGGATCAATGTTGGGTCTTGCCTTCACTGGCCGGATCAATGTCGGGTCTTGCCTTTACTGGCCGGATCAATGTTGGGTCTTGCCTTCATTGGCCAGATCAATGTTGGGTCTTGCCTTCATTGGCCGGATCAATGTTGGGTCTTGCCTTTACTGGCCGGATCAATCTTGGGTCTTGCCTTCACTGGCCGGATCAATGTTGGCTCTTGCCTTCACTAACCGGATCAATGTTGGATCTTGCCTTTACTGGCCGGATCAATGTTGGGTCTTGCTTTCACTGGCCGGATCAATGTTGGGTCTTGCCTTCACTAACCGGATCAATCTTGGGTCTTGCCTTCATTGGCCGGATTAATGTTGGGTCTTGCCTTTATTGGCCGGATCAATGTTGGGTCTTTTCTTCATTGGCCGGATCAGTGTTGGGTCTTGCCTTCACTGGCCGGATCAATGTTGGGTCTTGCCTTAATTGGCCGGATCAATGTTGGGTCTTGCATTTACTGGCCGGATCAATCTTGGGTCTTGCCTTCACTGGCCGGATCAATGTTGGCTCTTGCCTTCACTAACCGGATCAATCTTGGGTCTTGCCTTCACTGGCCGGATCAATCTTAGGTCTTGTCTTAATTGGCCGGTACACCTTGGGTAATGCTAATGCCGGCGGGATTGTAACTTTCGAGCCTTGTAACTCAAAAAGTACTTCATGAAAAAATACTTAAATACAGTGTTTTTGAAAGCTCTTGAGGTAAGCTACAAGAATATGCAATGAAAAATAGGGGGTTCCATTTAAAAAGACAAAGTTGAACTTTATATGACCTTGGCACGTTCACTCAAAGTCAAACCAATGACACCATCTTATGTCCCCCTTCAAACCAAACAACTTTTGTCTGAAACGTTTTTCCGTATCTTTCATATTTTTCGAGATATTTGCCTGGGGCGATTAAAATGAAACACCCTGTATATATATATATATATATATATATATATATATATAAACTGAAAAAATGCGAAGTCAAGTTTAGCCAAAATGCATTTAATTGCATAATATTCAATAAAAGCAGAACAGCCTTATAAAAAGATAATATTGCTTATTCATTTTTCGCGATTATTGTCAAATAATCATCTGATAAAGTTAAATCGTACCTTATCAGACAAGTGAATTCTATTCATCGCGTAGTATACAAAGAAATTGAAGGGTTCCACTTAATATTTCTAAAAAGATAATTTATAATTTTCTATTTTAATGTTGACAACTTCCGTTTCCGTTGGAATACCTCTTCACTCTGACGCAATATATTAACTTTGCCAATAATGTAATCTCACCTCTACTTTATGATGCATCTGATGATCCCTGATCGTGGACATTACCTACGGGATTCAGACATCGGCTACGTAATTTAATGTATATATTTTATGGACAATAGAGGCATTTCAAAATAAAGTAACAGCTAAATCGCGCCCATGACCACTCAGGCTTCTCTCTGATAATAATATCATACCAATAAAACAGCTTATTTCTAACATAAGAGACCACATATTGTTAACATCGACAACTGCATGGAAGTATTGAGCGACGTGTGTCAAATTCATTTCCTGATTTATCAGTTGTTGTTGTTGATGGTTAACATTTATTTGATCTGTAAAATAGCTCAGATTTTTTAAATAATAATTACCATATTTCTAAAATATGCAGTTTTAATATAAGTACTTTGACAATATTTTTGAATTTTGAAACAGAATTATAAGGTTTGCTTTCAGAGATATATTTTATAGTTGAGGAAGATGTGAGAAATCTCATATTTGAAGAGATAAAGATCAAAGTGTAACATATTTTAGTAGTTTTTTTTATTGATGACATATATAAATACGTGCTCCAGGCGCTCTAGGCATAGTGGGCGTTTTCCGTTTAATAAAAATAATTACAACAGAAAACGGCGCAAAAAGTGTAATATCAAATCGGTAATATAGCATACGACAACCACCAAGGTTGATACATGATAAAACCACCTTCGAAATTTATGTAAGTCGCATTTCTGGGTATATAAAGTACAATACTATCGATATTTATCATTATAGGAAATGCAATTGATTAATCTTTAATTGACAGTCAGCGAATCTAATCTAATAGGGTTATAAAAATTTGTGTTAAAGCTCGGAAGTTGGAGCTGCGCAAACTGAATATTTTGGTCCGTGCTTATAGATTTATCGCACCGAGACTTGTCCATTATATAAAAGGTTTCGAAAGAAAATCGAGTGTTATAGGCCCTTTGGCACAACTGTCCGGACATGTTTTAACATCCCTTGATTGACTTCCGAATATACCTATAGTTTCCGAGCTACGTTCGGCTATAGGGCTATCAAAAGCTTAACTTTCTAGCGTGCAAAAAGGATTTTCGTGAAAACTCTTGTTCACACTTGACATATACATAATTTATTCTAGCTTGATATCTGTTTATGTATTTGCGACGATATTCTCGTTATAACTTAAGTCATTCTAGTTCTCAGTTTTGTGGACTTTACCGCATAAAAAGTTGGAACATTTGTCTATCCGTGTATAAACCGCAGTTATTTCTACTGTTTCTATAAAATAGCAGTTCTAAAAGAATGACTTCCTAAAAAAAAAACGAAATAATCCAAGATTACGCTATGGTAGTTGGTACTATTTCAACATCTTGTGAAGTATCACTTAGCATTAAAGTAGCCGTCGTTTGCTGCCGAGAATTTTGGTCGATGCCTCTAGTGCTTGATGGAACATACGTCCACCATGCTAAGAAGAAGAAGAGCAGCGAAGCCGCTTTCCCGATGAATGCCAGTGCGAGCATATATCTGTTAAAAAAAAGTGTAACAAAATCATATTTGAGAGACTTGGGATTAACCCGCGATTTATGTGTACAGAAAAAGAATTAGTATCAAATCAACACTCATATACTCGTATGTACGCAACAATCAATAATTTTAAAATGAGATTATATTGCATTAAATGAAAAAAACGTCAAAAAGCGTCTGAAAGCGTCAAATCAGGTAAATTTTTAAGCAATTATTTTCATACGCAAAAAATATGCGGTAAAATATTTATTCTTATAAAGAAATAGAGCCATGCAATTATTTTATTTATAAGAATATGTATTTTCCCGCTTTAATTTATTAAGTAAATGTAGCTTCGAGCGTACTACATATTGCCCGTAATGCGATTTATAGTTCTTAAGGCGCTTGAATTCAAAGGGACTTCGGTTCGCGCGGCCCAACGTATACCACAGCCGATAAGTTAGTTACAAGTACGGTCGGTATCTCGCCTTTGATGGTAAAAGACTGGTTCACGAAATAAAATTCACCCTGTATAATGCAACTGAGAAAAATCTTTTTTTGTAGGCGTTGAATCTTAGTTCTACTTGCACGATATTATTCTTACATGTTTTCCCTAGAGTAAGCGACATTTATTTTGTATATATAAATTACAGTATTTTTGTTTTAAGCAAATATTGTCGTCAAGTGACAGCTGTGTGCCCAAATTAGTACTATTTTTAATTTTTTTTTGTTTTTGATATAAAATCGCGTGCCTTACTCTAGATTTTTGTGCGTACTTTAATTCTGTAAAAGATTTTTGCAATTCTTTAAAGCCAATTAAAAGATTTCTCTAATTCCGATATGTCGGTGAAACATTTGGCTGCAGGATCCCCCAAATTCAAATTGAAGTCACTTTTGTCTGGGATTGTATAGCCAGAATATCCTTAAAATATATTGACTGGAACAGTAGGATTTGACATTTAATCTTGGACAAATCACTTATATTGATTTATCATGCATTCTATCATGGAATAAATAAAATTAATGTATTTAAAATTAAACGAAAATAAAATAATCAAAATATGAATAGATCTAGTAAATAAATAAATACAATTGTGTATGTATTGTATATATGTATTAATAGTATTCCATTGATAGAATGAAATTCGCAATATTTGTTACTAACAATGAGTAACAAATACTTTATTTTATTTTCCTATCTGTTCTCTTCCAAAATATCTTCCAGGATTAAATGTTACATAAATCGAAAATATGGACCTTAGATTTTCTCAGTTCGCGTTTAATTTCACTCATTTTCTTTGCATTGTTATTAAAGTCCTGCATGCTTATATCACAAGTTTAGTTCCTATATTAATCGCGAGAAGTAATCGAATTTATTCGGATATACACGGTTGATTGAAAGTCTTTTATCAAGATTAAGAGCTCCTGATTTATTAATATTCTTTTTTATTCTTAATTGAAAATGTTATCGCACATGTGTGAGTTATAGTGCATAGGATATTAAGTAGATTTTAGTCATTAGTAATTTCATAATTATTTATTTTATTTTATTATTATAAATGGCCCTTCGCAACGCGGTCGTGTTTCACGCATCGTAAGAAAGAGCGTAAAACCATTACGCTCATCTGTCGGCTATGATCAGCCGGCAATAGAAGAAGTATTTCTCCTTCCTATCTCTGGCTATGTCGCTAGAGTGGATTTGGCCAGGAAAAGGTGAGTTGAAACTGGCCAGAAGAAAAAGGGTAGGTTAGTGTCCAACATCACCGATGTAATGTGCCTGTAGGTAGGGTAACATGTCTTGCACATATGTGCATGTAATCGGAGACAAGAAAAGAAGTGACGTCTCCAATTTAATCTTAATTAACCCCCCCCCCCCCCCCGCGAATTAAAATTTCTTAAATTTTGTTTAAAATCTTCTATAAACTTCCTTAATCTTGGATAACCGTGATCGCGAATTATAATTAATATTGAATCTAAATAATCTAAATAAACTAAATAAGCTAAATAAGCTAATAAATTCGGGTAGGCAGGAATAAGTATGACGCGTTAGGTAAACAGAAATATGGATAGGTAGGGAATACATATATGTACGTATAGAGATAAAAGTCCGGGTAGGTAGAAACACGGGAAAGTTATAATTCATAATGTTAATTACATAGACTAATTATGTAATAGTATAAGTTAAATTAGTCTTGAGTATATTGTAGCTACGTAATATTATGTAATATTATTTAATTGTCATATTATTAATTATGTAATAATTGTTATATTTATTACATAATATGTAATTTTAGAGTATGTTAGAACTATGTAATATTATAGAATAATACCTATTACTTAATTATATTTATTATATTAGTTATAATGAAATTGTTGTAATAAAAATTTGGAAGAAAATTGAAATTATGTGATACTAATGCCGGATGTATTACACGAAATCGACAGAAGACATACGATTACCAAATTTGCTAAATTAGCGTGTTTAATAACCATTGCGTTTTTACTATTTTTATAATTGTTTAGAATATTCAAAGGTTTTTATTTTTTGTTCAGAATTTCGCATTTAAAGATTATTGCCAATTATTATAAATGTGAAGCCATAAAGGTTCAAAGACATGAAGTATAAATGTGAAGACGTGAAGGTTCGAACGCTGAGTCAACCATCAAATAATAGCTTCTCGCTCGCGAAATTTGAATCTCCTTGAAATTTATTGTTATAAAATTACGAGTATATTTTTTCCAAAATTATTACGGAATTTGTGATTTGAAATTATCGTAATTCGTTGTTATTTGGAATACGCAAAACAGAAAATTATATTTTTTGATAAAGGACACCGCACTATTTCTCAGTAAAATAGGTCCCGACCGATTTTCTTCAATTTCCGTATACAATTAGATGTGTCATTAGGTAGATCAACCACATGAAAGATTTTTCAAAAAAGTGGCTTTTTTGAGCTGTTGAAGCGATATACCTGATAATGATGGAGAGTCCGTATTATACGATATTTTGAGATTTGCATTGGAAATCATTCTTGTAAAAAATGATAGAGATGTAACGATATCTAGAATTATTATTCTTGATTTTGGAAAGTTTCTCGATAATCTATTTGACCAAAAATCTCATATTCGAGAAATGCTTCAATGACAAAGTTGAAATCATATCGTTTTCTATGATTTAAACATACGTGTCTAAAAGACATTTTAAAGACGTCTTTACGACGTCTTTTAGACATGCGGAAATAACAATTCTAACAGTTTTACGGGAAGTTGGTCAAATACAAACACATTATTACGTGAAAGTGCTTTATTCCTTTCGAAGATCGTTCATCGCAGACAATGGCGTCGGGAATGCCACTCTCATTTATCGCGTAATATGTGTGCACGCGTGCACGAACTCGCGCGCGCGCTCGCGCACGCGCGTGTGCACGCATATGCGTATATATATTTATATACACATATATATACACCTGATGTCTTTATATTTATATATAAATATACATACCCTCTAATAAGCGATCCTAATTATTGAGTAAAGTACCGTCTGATATTAAAAAATACGCATGTATATGTACATATACAATTACAACACACGCCAGGACGGCAGGAATCCTGGTCCAGCGAGACCTTAATAATGCTTTTTTTTTAGAACGAAGGTTATAATGTACAGTATATATATTTTACATACTTATCGTTTCAGCAATAACAATTTTATTGTACGTAGACTTGCAAAAATTAAATAAATTATGACAGTGGTACATCGCGTATTGGACGGAAGGGCCCAAAACACTGCGCAGAGGTGTGAGAGGAAATCATAGATTTAAATTCGGTCGAGGTGCAATTGTTTCTTTACATACACACATACACACACGCACACACATTTTCACTCTATCTCTCCCTCTCATTCATTCACTCATTCACTTACTCACTCGTTCTTATTCATGCTCACTTATTTCGTCTTTCTTTTTTTCTCTCTTTGCTTTTTCTTTATTTTCTTCATTTATTTTTTTCGCCAAATTGTTTACTTTTTTAAAATTCTTATTTGTGTATGCTGTTTTCTTTATTCTTTATTTCTTTCTGTGTCGCATCTTCTCTCAGATTCTCTATCTATCGCATTCTCTCTCCCTCTCGATTCCTCCCATTCACTCATTCACGCTTATTATGCGTTTCTTTTCATCTTCTGCAAAAAGCGGTCTAGCTCGCGTAACATAAACGGACAGAGTCCAATATTTCTATTGTGAAAATATTCATTGAAGAACGGGAAGCGAAGGAGGAGGAGAGAGCAGGTTACGATGTTTGGGAGGTAGGAAACAGAGTTTCGGCTTATAAAAACTATCCCTTTTATAAGCATGCCCAGTAATACCAGGACAAATAATATCACGTCTCTTCTTCTCCATTTGATCTTCCTACGTTGATCCTTCCGTGATAATAACGACTTCCTACATTATTTTTCTTTTCTCTCTTGCGCCGTTTTTTCTCCTGCTTTTTTATATTACAATAATTAACATCGTCACATACAGACTTATACACTAACGATATGACTACGCTCCAAACCAGCAGAGCGTTTATCGATGAAGAAGTGAGAACAATAAATTTTAAGTTTCTTTCGCACGCATTTCTTCTTGCTCACTCACATATGCTTTACATTTTTTTCTGTTTTGGAGGGAAGGTATCTCCTACACACGCACACAAACACACACACACTCTCTCTCTTTCTCTCATTGATATGCCAATTTATTTATAAAATGTTATAAATTATTTGTGAGCGTTTTCTCATGGCGTGTATAAATGGACTTAGAATGGCAAATATTAAGATTCTGCTAGTTACAATACATATCGATATTTCTTAATTATCGATATTATATTACCATTTCTAGAAATGACAAAAGTCGATATTCTTTGCCAATTAAATTTCTAAATCATCATTATTATTATTATTACAGTTAGCAATAAAAACGCAAAAATATATAGAGGAAAGTCCCCTATTATGAGATAGGTTTCTAATATGAGATAACGGGGTTTCTTTTAAACTAATAGACCCAGATAGGGCCTAATAGTTCAAAAGAAACCCCGTTATCTCATATTAAGAATCCTATCTCATAATAGGGGATTTTCCTCTACATCTACAATACCGAGATTATTCTACCATCTCTAAGTTGGAAAAAAATCGATATTTAAAAAATATCGTTATTATGTTGCCATTCCTATAGGGCTCAGGATCGTTCGCGATTCTTACAGTGTTTTGCAACTATTAGCGAAGATGCCGCATTGATTTTTTTTACCTTTTTACGCCGATCTCACACGAATTGCAATTGAATTAAAACCAAATCATAATTGAATTCCAGTTGGATTACAGTCTATTCTAATCGCAATCGTATTGTAATCACAACAAGATTAGAGATTACTTGAATTATATTCAAACGCTAGCAGTACTTTATTTGATTTGTATATTCTACAGTTCTGAGGAACCAGAGAAAGAAACTTAGCAATTTAATTTAAATTTTCTGTTGGTAACTAACGAAAATAATGGACAGAGATAAATTCTTTTATACCAACTTTTTATACACATGTGTAACAATATCACTCGTATGAGTAGCGAACCATAAGATAATAATTTGTGACTCGTGTGAAATCGGTTTTACTTTCTTCTTGCATGCAATTGGAAAATTTTCAGCGCGGCCAAGCGCTTATTTGATTTCGTATCAGCGATCGCTTAGCATCAGACTATCTCTAATTAATAATAATTAATTGGCAGCGAAGAACTCTTCAGTTATGCGAATCGGAGAGTTTCCAATTAACCGTTTGAACGCGAGAAAATTTTTAATATAATAAAATATATATTGCATTTTGTATTTTTAACGTCAACTGTGACTATCACACAAATTCTAAACTTTTCATTAAATCGATATAATCCAATATAAAATTATATAAATACAAAAGAGCTCTATTTAAAGTTAGAACATTCTGTAAGAATGTTCAAAAGTTAGAATGTTAAAATAATCAAAATCTCTGCAATTTCTTGTAATAAGAAAACAAAATTATATATGTTACACATTTTACATAAAAGTACTAACAATAAGAACCAAGATTAAAGCTGTACTTTATACTTTAGCAGTCAAACGGTTAAATCGCGCGAGTTGCACTCAGCTATCTCGAAATTAACAAAATTGAATGTTCTTGTCATTCATTTATCTTGTAATATTAATTGTGAAAACAGTAACAATCGATCTTAAATTAATGAGTTGTTGAAAAAATTGCAAATCGACATTACTTTCTAATTGCGCATCGAAGTTACAACTTTTTTATGTCGCATAAGAAATAATTTAAAAAACGATACAGTAAAAAGTTTTACGTTAAAGTAATCTTTCGCTCCAATATCCATCCTTTCAGAATTAGCCTCTCACACTTACTCCATTTCCCTCCCTCCTTCGTTTTACCGCAAATCACAACGATTTGATTTACGAGAATACCTTGGAGCATTATAACTATCTGTACCAGGTCTTTCGCATGCATTTTAAATTGTTCAAAGCGAGAAGAGACTTCATTATTTAATTGATTAAAATGCATGTAGACTTATTTGCACAAGACTACGTTTGGTTTGTTAGAACCTTCGAATCATCTAATTGATTTCCAAAGTTCTCGCGAGTACATTCGAATTAGCCAGTATGTTAACATACATCCTAATGATTGCTAATGAACAGTTGACCAATCAATTGGCTAACACGGGTGGAGTGCTCAATTTTTAACCCTTTATAGGATAATATTTTCTTTATAAATTATAATTTGAGAAATTATTGTAATTTGTAACAAACTAAGTTTTCTATATTATGTAATTTGTATTAAACCTTAGAAATTATAATTTATCCATTCCGTATACATACCTATAAATGACTAGCCAAATAAAATTTTCAAAAAGTAATTTTTATCTCTCTTGTATAACAAATTATTTAATCGCTCAACAATGTATATCTAAATCACATTAAGTATAAAACGTTTAGAATCTATAAAGGGTTAAAGACTTTAAACAGGTTCCGGCACAAATAAGGAATGTTACAGTACATAGCATTATATCAACATTTAATAAAGTATCTGAAACATTAACAAACGGACTATATAAACACTACATGGCTGCCCTTAGTACACAGCTAGTGAATGAGGATCGTTTCGTTCCAATGTGTATGGATCTCGATCGATAAACCGATTCTCATCGCACTTATTCCCAAAAACTGTACATAGTATCCATCAACTCTTTTATGATGAACATAATTGTGATGTCGTAACAATGCACCCGTGTATCAATTTGTATATAACAAATGTAATTCCCTTTCTTTTTCTTTTACATTATAAGAGAAATTTTTTTTTTTCTCTCGCTCAAAGTATCTTCCTTTCTTTAGTCCCCTTTCTTGAATTTCCTCTTTTTTTAACCAACGAAAAATTCTCATTTTTATTTTCTCACGAGTATTTCTTGGTGTTGTTATAATTAGATATGCTTGCATGATATTCAATGAGCACACGTCATTTCCTCCGATGCATGTTTACAACTTTTGTAAAAGCTTTCTTTCAGTCTCTTAGAATTCTTTCCCTTCCTACATTCTCTCATTCATATATAAGGTTTACATGATCTATCATTAATAAATCGCTAACGTGACGGCAATCTTAATTTGCGCGAATAGACATAATTTTATATTGTTATTTGCTTCTCTCTCAATTATTTGTGCACTTTAAGTAAAACGCAAAAAAAATCACATTACACGTTTAAAACTTAATGTAAAAGAATGAAAAAAGAAAAAACACAGAAAATACCTCGTACAAATTATATCTATTGCTAAATTATGAAAGTTCCGAGCGTGGCATAACAATATGAAGTATGAAGCTTTATCCATTACAAACTGCGCGATTATTTTCGAAGAGTTAATTATTAATAATCAGGAGAGCTTTCCATTTGTTTATTTCATTTAATATTAGCTACGGATGCATTGAATATTGCGCGTAAAATTTTCGTAGCGTGTAATATATATCTCTTTCAGTGTAATAAACGTACAACAAAAATAGCTTAGATCGTCGTATAAATAAGATCGATATTAATCGTTGCCCTGAGTGCCTTGGTACCCGGCTAACGGAACTTGATCTCCGTCAGTTCTCAATCTACCGCAAAAAATGCACGAATCGCGATAATGAATACGGCGAGTATGAGAAAGAAGTAAAAGTTCGGAATTAATATTATTAAAAATTTGGATCATGGACATCAGATTTTTAGATCGAGACACCAAGAATCTGCAATATTAAGAATTTGTGCGAAGAAACAAAAATCTGAAAATTCATTATTTATTCAAACTTTTTTAACAGGTTCCAAAGAATGTACCGAATTATCTAAAGGATTATAAAATTTCCTGTATCACAGATCTCTTCTTACGTGTACAAATTCATTATCGAGTCTCGTGCATTGCAGCCATTTTATATCTCCCTTTTTTCCTCTAATTGCGCAGCTTCGCTGAAACCGGTAGGTAATTATGCTGAATTTTTCTCCTCCATCTTTTATTTAATGGAGCGCAGCAACTCGTTGCGCAATATAGAAATAGTGGCTTTACAAAACATTGCCGCAGGAAAACGTAGGACATCAGTCGTTTTCCAGCGGCATCCGCGGGCTTTTAGAAAAATTAGCAGTTCTTCTTTGTTTTTTTCTTTTTAATCATATAATAATTATTCCATAGGATCATTTTGTGTGTGTGTGTGTGTGTGTTTGACGCAAGCGAAAAATAGATTATAGGTATGTGTTACACATGCTGTCTTTTTTCACTTTATGCCCAGCTCTTCTATCGCTTATTTTTTTATTTTTCCTCCACATTCTTTTCTCCTTTAATTTTACTCGTTTTTCCTTACTTTTCTTTTTCCCCTTTTCGCTACTTCTTTCTATTGTCTTTTCCTTTTTCTATTTTTCTTTCTCTTTCTTTCGTTTATTCATAGTTTTTATTTAATTCTGAATAAGGCGATGGACTTAACTTCTCTTAGCGCTTATAAACTTAATAAATCCTTTGTTTGTTCGTGAAAACGTGCCAGGTGGTTCTTAGCGTAACTCGGGGCAACTCGGCAGGATATTTGTGAGCTAGTACCGTTAAGAGTATGTAATATCCTTTTTTCTGGTATATTCATACACCACTAAATGTATTCTGTAGTAATTAGCTTATTATTCCTCATTGTTCCTCCCCTTCTCTTTCTTTCTCTCTTTGTTAAAATGCGTACAAACGGAGATACGGAATCATTTATAATAATATACATTAAACGTATCGCGAAGGAAACGTGACGCGCGTTCGTGACACGCACACTTATCGATATTATTTTGAACATATTCTTATTGGTTTTTATTACTCATTACTCGTTATTACTATTTTTAATTATTACTTAATGTTACTTAATAATTGGTTTATTAATATCTCTTGACGTGAATGTTTGCCGATATTTCTGTTCTTTCTTGCCTTCTTTTCCATCTTTTCCATTTTGTGATAACAATCTCGACACATCACAAAGCACTCTTCTCTCTCTCTCTCTTTCTCTCTCTCCTTCACACACACACACACGAACACACACACACACGCGCGCGCGCGCGCGCTCTCTCTCTCTCTCTCTCTCTCTCTCTCTCTCTCTCTCTCTCTCTCTCTCTCTCTCTCTCTCTCTCTCTCTCTCTCTCTCTCTCTCTCTCTCTCTCTCTCTCTCTCTCTCCCTCCCCCTCTCTCTCTTACTCCAATTTTCGTACATTTTCCATTTCTCTTCCCGCTTTTCGGAAAAGTTTTGAAAATGATTGTATGAAGTCGATTCGATAATTATATGTCCTTTCCCCATTAAATTACGTTAGTATATAAGCTTCACACAGCCAAAAAATGAAAAGCACTTAAAACAGTGCTCAACACTATATAAACAAGTCCTTGATCAATAATTAATTGATTTAATTAATTCACAAAACGGATTCTGATCAACTAGAATGGCAGGGATGGCCGCCACCATATATGCAGCCCTCGCGTTACAAATCTTTATGTTATCTTATGTGTGTTTTTGGTTTTCTTAGATTTAGCCTACTAAATAGCTTATTTCGCAAGTCATTCTTGTGTGTCGTGTATGTCATTGTGTGTATGCATGTATATGTTGCGTATGTATATGTATAGATAATAACATTAGTACTTTCTACTCTTTGCAAACGAATTACTTCTCTTCCCTTTTCACAAAATGTCGAGCGCGACTTGTTTTCTTTATCCCTGCGATTTATCTGCCCCGTGTTTTCTCCTGGCATCTGTTACATATACATATCTCAGTATATATGTATGTAATATATATATTATTTTTTTATATCACACATGTACATGATATATAGGGTATTTCGTCAAAATTTGAGAGCCGGTAGCAGGCACTTATTCCACGATGAATTTGGAAACGACTTTTCTCACGAAGAGAATTGATGCAAAAATCTAGATTACAGAATTGTCAGATAATTAAAGACATTTCAGCGAATCAATCTTGAACAGAAAAAATTCAACGCAATGCTTAGCATGTTATTTAAAGTTGAGAGATTATAAAAGCTGTGATAAAAATAACGGAGATTTCAAAAATCTCTAAATAAATTCAACTGCACACACACATATTCATCGAAGAATATAATTTTGCTACTGATTTCCGCGCTTTACGATTCACCCTGTATATGATATATCTACATGCATTTACACATAATACTCGTCGCGGCATAAATCAATCGTCGAAAACGTTATCCGAGTGATAACAAACATTCGCTTTAGTTCTTATACTATATATTATTTTCAGCGTCTTTAATATGTTTAACCCACCTAAATATATCACTTGGAAGCGATCGTCTCGATCTACGAGCGCTCGCATTTATGCTTTTTATTTCTCATCCTCATCAACTTCTTTTAATATGTTCTTCTTTTGTATTCCTTTTTTTTTTTACACGGGCGGCGTACGAGCATCTTTCACGCCATAAAACTCTTATCCTTCTTTTAAATGCGCAAGGATTCATTACGATTGATCCTACCTTTCGCATATCGATCTTATGCCCGTAATACAATGTATTTATTATTTTTACATGATCTCAATACGATTAATTTTAGCAGTTTATTGCTATTTTAGTTCGATAGTGTGACGATCACGCAAGATCGAGTAAGGAAGGATCAATCGTGACAATCCAGAGAGGGGTCAGAAAGGACGGGGGATGCTCGAGAGTGGTGCCGGCACTCTAAACCTGCTTTTAATTTATTTGCTTTATATTCGTGGAATAATAGTATTCATAATATCTTGCCCAGCCTGATTACCATATGCGTTATTTTATTATTACTATTATTACTATTAGTTAGCCGATTATCTCCTCTTCGAATCTCCTTCTCGCATCAATTAATTAATTAGCGACGAATCATTTCGTTCTATAGCGACAGCGGAATATAATTCTAGCTTCGTAGCGAGACTAATTCTTTTCTTTTTTTAATTTTCTACCCTAGTTATTTCGGAATGCATCTTCGGCTCGCATGATTCATCACCAATAATTCTTTTTTTTTTTCTTCCTCTCATTCATTCTCACGCACACAGTACCATCCTTCCTTTCTCTCTTTCTCATCGCACTTATACACACGTTCATTCACGCTCTTTGTCCTGTTTCTCTTTTTCTGTCTCTTTCTTGGATCATTGGTGGAGGAGACGCTTTGGTAATCAACAGTAGCTCTGTTAATTCTTAGAGAACTGTGAAAAGGGTCATGAGAAAAAAATTTTCCTTTCCCTCTTCCTCCGGGACAGAATACAGGTGACTTAATTTCATAAAAAGAACATCGGCGACTACTCCCGCTCACTCATTCTGTGCCATTTGTAAAACGTCAAAAGCCATTTTCATACTCTCGGTGCACGAATTGAATGTCGAAAGTTACGCTGCCGCGATATCTTGTTCGTTTTTTTTTTCTCCTTTCTTTGTTCGCATAATTCGGTCTTCCACGGATTTTTCCTAACAGTATATTCTGATAGATCATGGCATACTTTCTTTGTAAACTTTCTGAATTTTTGCAATATCTTCAAAATTTAAGAAAATATAGTACACGAAAATGTGCTGTGACGTCATAGGGACACTGCGGCATCTTTTGAAGTTGACGGCATCAAAGAAACTTTAGCAAGCTATAACTTTCTCAAATTTAGGTTTTTTTTTTAATTCAAAAAGTATTAAAAGTCGGGTTAGATTCTCTACCCAAATTATGGATACCGCTTACTAAAAAAAATTTACTGGAAGACCGAATTAAAAATACACACGGCATAATGGAAGTTCTATGGATTTTCGAGTATTCGCTTTAACACGACGTTTTTATATTTAGAGACCGAAAGCAATTTTGAAATTACTAACTAAATACAATTCCAATGTCTCGACGGATAGATAATTTTGATATTATAAATTTTTAGAGCAATACAACTTTCGTCTTATATTTTAATTCAATTTTAGTCTAATTAGTAGGATGAGTCAAATAAGGTAAATGTTAAAGATTATGTAATTACTATTAGAACTGATTTATGAGGGACTTTAATGAGAATAGTTTTCAAAATTAGACAAGAAATCTATTCATCTTGGAAAGCTCGTCATTAAAGCTCCACCCTTCGCGTTTATTTTTAGGCGACGAAAGTCTGCCGATGGAAATCGAACGGAATAACAAACGCATCTGGCATTTTATAGTATTTTCTCTATCTGACAATTTTTCGAGTTTGTTCGACCGACTATGTACAACCGCCTTTGGCTTGATCGAGCCTACTTGAAATTTTGATACGAATATTATCGATAATTCCGACGCAGCAACAACGATGATGTAGTTCGCCACCTAATGGCTATTTTCGTGTACTCTAATGGCTACTGGCTGCCTAACGAAGTAGTTTCTTGTTATCTAAATACTTCATCGTAGCTTGTTTTTTTTGTATGATAGTAATAGCAGCAGTAGTTGTAATAGTAATAGTAATTAGTAGTTAATAATAGTAAATAGTAGTGATAAGTAATAGTAGTAGTAATAATAATAGTAGTGGTTGCAGTAGTGATAGTAGTAAGAATAATAGTAGTAGTAATAAATTTATCGTTTATGAAACATTTTTGCTCTCTTTGTATCTTGCTCTCACGCATTTTCTTCCTCTTACTCTCTTTCTCCCCGTCTCTCGTTTTGTCGATTTTAACTAGGCTGGTAGTTTGATGTGTAATTTTTTTACATTTTGTCTTTTTTATTACTTCTATACGTCGTTTCTCGGACTAAATCAGCGAGGCGAAAGATTTGAGTATTGTATTGAAAGCGTGTAACGTAAATCTTCGTGTAATTATTGTATCAGTAATATGTTATTTTACCTCTCTCTCTCTCTCTTTCTCTCTCTTTCACTCTCACTTTCATTCTCATTTTCACTCTCACTCTTACTCTCACTCTCACTCTTTCACGCACGCACGCACGCACGCACGCATGTCATTCTCTAACTCTCTATCCCTTTTGCAATCTCTATCGTACCTACTGCGGACTAAAATTTCATTATCAACATTTTGTGTCTATTAAAAGACGAGATCAGTCATCTGTTAAATCCACTTCTAAAATTACCTAATAAAGTCGAATTGTTTCCTCTTTCTTTTCTCTCTTTGGTTATTTGCCTCGTCGTTTTCCACGTAATTGTTTGCTTGCCTAAACGGCTGATACAGAATGAAATGTAAGAACAACCAATATAAATTGGTGTCAGCAAACATTTAACAATGCATTAAATAACGAATAGAGAATCAATATGTATCCATGATCAATACGATCCTTATACTCCTTTCTCACCAATTATAGTGCAAGACTACTTCCGCCCTTAAAAAAAATGGAGAACATTAATTATATTTGACCTCTCAATCGTGTTTATTCTCTAATTAAATGCCTCTTCTACGCATTCCTCTAATTCTCACATTATGAAAGACTGACAATTATGATATTGAGATTATTCCGTTGATTTTGCCGTTCGACAGCAACTATTCTTTTTCCGTGTGTTACCGCTACGAATAAAGAAAACTACTTCTTTATTTTTTAAGTCAATATTGGCTAAGTTTTTAATTCTTGCTCCTATATTTTATTTGAACTCTTCATTATGTATCAGCCTTAAATTACATACTTTGCTTCTTTCTATTCTAAACGAAAATAGTTAACTCCTTCAGTATCAAATTAAATACAAAGATTTAAGTAAAATCCTCACTCTGCAAATTTAAATTAGCTTCCACTATTAACAAAACTTAAATCTTTATGACAATCAATGGAAAATATAACTAACATTATAGTAATGGGATACTGAAAAAGTTTATGTGAGCGGCTTCGTTCTTTCTTTTTGGTCGAATCAAACGGCGATCGAAAATTGATAACCTTGAGAAATGGAACAATGACTTTGCATTTTCTCTTTTGCGGATTCCTCCCTTTTGTGTTCTTGAACTCTATGCGAGCGAAGATACGTCCCATGAGTCGACTTTGGAATTTATGTAGATCGAATCAGCATATCGAAGATCGATCGGATCGGGTCTCGGTTTGACTCCGGTAGAATGTACTTGGGGTTATTCTTTGGCGCGATATAAATCGGGAGATGTGAAATGGCAGTCTTGGCAATTCTGAAACGTACTTTCGTCGTACGGAAAAAGGTGAACAGATTTAAAAACTCGGTGTGAGAATTGAGTGCGAGGATCGATTGGCATGCCAATTCGTTCTCCAGACTAATCGTTTATCTCATTGTCGGTATCACATGTCTTCCTCTTCCTTGTTTTACATGAATCACTGTTTAACTTATAACTCGAAACAACCCAGACAACACGCATGTCTCAAATCGGAAGATATGATATCTTTAAGACGTCATATCTCCCGATTTGAGACATTATGTTCACTGAGAACGGCTTCTTCTTTTTCTATCATCGACATAACATACAACGCAACATCGTTTCTTTTTTCGGTTCTTTTTGGAACAAGTTAGAAACCACTTTTACAAAGAATATCAATCCCGTAAAAAATTTACTTGTAAGAGAGGAAGAGGAAAACTAAGAGCTGTATAAGCTTTCTCTCTCAACGTTTTACAAGTTTCTTCATTATCAAAGAGATACCCTTGATAGCGTAATTAAAAATTATTTTCGCAAGGAATCACACAGTGATCCTCTCATCTTTGAGCTTTAATAAAGACGAAGAACGTGATATACGAATTATTATTAACATACATGTTTCAAACTTGTGCATGCTAATAGTTATCATCACTATCTTGCTTCTGCAAGCAATCATCCGCGATTTTTTCGAGAAATCGTTATCGCACATATCGAAGACAGAAATATCAAATTGTACACTCGAAAGATTGAAATTATGATTTGGGCATAAAATTCGCGCGCCATCGGCAGACATTTTCGGTTTTTTTCTTTTTTTTTTCTTTTGGACGTTTCTTATCCTTACAATTGCTCGCATCATCTTGATATTCGTATCCGATTTATTATATAACATCTCGGAATTCGCTATTCAGACCCTATTCAATATATACACCCCCGTTACTTAATACTGATACGTAGTTTCTGCTTCTCTTCGCTTTGGATATATGTATACAAGCGTGAAGATAACTTCGAATAAGCGAATAAATATAACTTTTACATACGATAAGAGTTTTAAATATAAACATAACATAAAATCGTACTGTAATTTGAATGTCGATAATCTTTTCGAAAAATGTAATCTACATAATTTTACAGTGATAATTTTAAGCAGCGGGGGTGCAATTCAAAATTGCTAGAGTAATTTTGTAATCACACGTGGATGTCATAAAAATTATTTCTGCAAATATCGGATTATGGGCTTATCGATAATCAATAATCTGAAATTGATCGACCCTTTCGTCTTTAAGAGATGATTAAACTTCATCAATTAACGTTGACATTATCGCTTTATCAGCATTCAAATGTGTTACATGTGCATGTGTGCGAATGTAACAAGACGAAAAAAAAAAATCCCATTGTCGAATAACATATCATATAAATAGATTCGAAAATCGACTTCGGTGTCCTTTGTTTAAAAAAAGAAAAAAAAGAGGAACGGAACCGTCTACGCCGTACACACACTCTATCTCTTTCTCTCTTTCTCCTTCCCTCTCGCCCTCCCCCCTCTCTTTCTCTTTATCTCTGTCGTCATCATCGTTCAGTCCTTCATTCTTGATACATCTTTTATAAAGCTACCTTGTCGGTTTCCCTTTTTCACCTCTTCCGCAAGCAGCATTTTCTAAATGTCCTCGCATTCGCGATTTATCATAAAACATACTTTGTTAACTTACCCTCGCCCTACGTGTACGGTACTCAATTAATTTATATCGATAATAATTAATATAGTGTTATCTGGTACAATCCCCATTTGTGTTGCTTCCGCTACCTACCAGCTCCCCCTTCTCTATTTCACTTGTCTGGTATTCTTGAAAGTCGGAGGAGCTCGTAAGGACGGGGGGACACTCGAAAGCGCTTATTACGAGAACGCCGTGATGTTTCTTCGGTATCATTTGTTTTAATCATTATTTTATTTTTGTTTTGAACACTGGAGTCGGTGGTGTCGGGGGTTGGGCCGCACGCGTGCACGCTCGCACGCGAACGAGGAATATCCCGTCCCCTTCGTTCGCACGTGGGTCCTTACGCGGGGCGCAAGCTCGTTGAGAAGGTGGCGGGGTAGGCGACGATGTCTCGAGAACGGGTTATAGATTCATCCCCGTCTCTCAGGCTTTCCGCACGCCCTTGGACCCACCCTACCTCTCTCTTCCGTTTCTCGCAACGTCTCAGATGGAAAAAGCAGGCTCCCCGGAGGGTCACACGATTCTCTGTGATCCTTCGTGTGTTTCTGACCCGAGACGCCCCTCGCAATAACGGACCTGGACAGGCTGGCGAGTGATGTCAGCCGCTTACGACTATGATGACAGGTGAAGGAGGCCTACGTCAGGCACCGCAGGGAGATGCAGTTGCCCTTTGACAACTTGCACAGTAACGGCCACCACGCTGCCACCGTCTCCTTCACTATAATCCATCCAAGGTGGGAAATAAGAATGTCGGTCGTAATACCGGTATCGGTCGATTATCACGTGGATATTATTGAATTTACAATGCGCACCTAGTAGTCAGACGTCAGTCTCGATGCTCATGCAGGCTGGATTGATATTGTTATTGTGGCGAGGGTTGCAATTTGATTTCTTCGTAATCTCCGGACGAGGAAATAGGGTGCCCTCCTCTAACTCCATTATATCCGACGAGGACTCCGACATCGAGATCTTCTTCAAGCCTGGAAAATATATGCATGTATTCTAATCGAAAATTTCACTAATTTTTTATCTCTATCTGAATATTGATCTACTCTCGACAATTCTTAAAGTGAAAATATATAATACATCTTATAGTAAAAAAAAAATTCTAGAACTGACCCAACATGATAATGTTTTAAGTAAACAAGTTTATTTTATTCATCATTCATTATTCAATATAGTCATCTTTCTGATATATCTAATATGTTGGTACGATATTTTAAAGCTACAATATTATAAAAATTACTTGATGAGGATTAACCTTAATTCCTCATCACCCGATCTAATTTTCTTACATTATAAAAAAACGGCCTTTTCAATAAGTCTTGATTAGTGAAATAGAAATTTAACACACTGGAGTGTCCTGAAAGGATACTGCGGCGTACCTAATGTGCCAGGAAGATACGGGCAACTAGTAACGTGATTAAAGTTCTGCGATTGCATCTCCTCCTGGTCAGTCTCACGATGATAGAAGTAGTTGAAGTTGGAGACGATTACGGGAACGGGTAGAGCAATCGTCAGGACACCGGCGATCGCACACAACGAGCCCACAATTTTCCCCCAAACTCCGACGGGCCTGCAACAGAATAGGGAGGAATACCGCATTAAATGCCAAGCGTATAAGGCGGTGTGTTATAACGCGACGACTTGGGATCATGATCGCAAAATTCGGCTTGGTGCTAGGTGTGGTGTTTCTATCTTTGTGTGAGTCTGCCGTGTCTAGTGTGGCGCTAATTATGCGGTACTATAGTTACATGACAATCTGCGTGCGTTGGCGGAATGTTAAATGAAGGGGACGTATGCCGCGAAATACTGCATACCAATTGTATCTATTATGTATTCGGATGATTCACTTGTATACATTTCCCCTCATCGATAAGCCCGCCCAGTGAACATAATATCTCAAATCGGGACATAAGACGTCTTAAAGACATCATTAAGACATCTTAAAGACGTCATATTATAAGACGTCTCGAAGATGCCTTAATTGACGTCTTTAAGACGTCATATGTCCCGATTTGAGACATGCATGTTGTTTGGGCGTATTGAAAGAGATCGTTCGAATAATTCACTTGTATACATTTCCCCCCATCGACCCGTATATTGAAAGAGATTATTTCCCTCAGTAATATTTTGACGACTTACACCTTCGATTTTGTATTCTGCCAACGTCGTACGATTCATCCCATACGTTTTCGTATAGCAACTTTATATAAGTATAGCATGATGCGTCTAGTATAAGCGAGCAGCCTAGGCTAGACTAGAAAACTAATAAGGATTCGCCAAAATGACTTCTTCGTAGAACCACAAGTTCCTTGAAAATAGGAACATTGTGTTATTGGCCCACTGAAAATAATACGCCAATTGCGGTACTATTTTATTCCATTAGAATTTACATTGACAATGATCGGCCAATTTATATTTGGCTGCATCTCGTTGCGGTAAGGCCAGAACAATTCGATATACCAATGATGCACATGAGTTATAGAGACGGGGCACTTGACCGAATCGATGCTTTGAATTTTCAAAGAATAAAACAGTCGTGTGTCCGCCTTCTCTTTTGCTGGCGTTCGCCAAATAATAACTCGTTGTGCACCGAAGAGACGAAAGATTACGATGTCATTATTAGCTAAATAAAAATAGAGCTCAATACTTCGAAATCATCTGAATGTCTAATATTTCAAAAACGGCGTTATCAATCATACTGCCCGAGAAAAAATGGGTATTGATGTGGTCATATATAAAAATATATAATTAGATCTGATAACATGTAATTTTATATGATTATATATGATCAGATCCGATATGATCATATCTGTATACAATTATATATAACTAGACCTTATTATATACGACAACAGATCTGGTCAAATATGATTATATAATATGTATAATCATATTTGACCAGATCTGTTGTTATATATATAATAAGGTCTGGTCATACATAATTGTATACAGATATGATCATATCGGGCCAATTTTCGGATCTGATCATATATAATCATATAAAATTACATGTTATCAGATCTGTTCATATCTAATTATATATTTTTATATATGACCACATCAATACCCATTTTTTTCTCGGGTGTCATCAATATTTTATATACATATAGCGTTAATTCTACAGAATTAATAGTTAAGCAATTGCTTAAAATTATTATTGTTATAATGTCAATTTATTTTTTAAAAACAATTGCACGAATTTTTTTTATATTAAAAATAGCTGACGCTTATCTTTATCTTTTAATTTTGACGTTTAATTTGACCAAGCTTTCTCTCGCTTCTAAACCGGTATTTAACGGAGAAAGCACCAATTAGATTATGAGCGAGACATAAATTCAATCAAAGCTCTCGTCTACCGAACAAATCAATTGAGTCAAATATAATCAAACATCAATGATATGCTATTTAAATACGAATAAAAAGTTTGTTGTATGCTTTTTCTCACGCTTTCCCTTTCTGCTTTCTCCTTTTAGTGCTTCTAAAGATACTTTTAATCTGTTAATTCGACAATTAGTTTAAACCATTAATTTCACTAATTGAAAATTTTTCTATTGACAATTAAATAACAAATAAAATTTGCACAAAAATGTTAAAAGAATGATTTACGATTAAATTCTACTAATTGTAAGAGTCGATTAGATCAAAAGGACAAATTTATGATTCTTATCAGTTAAACATGTTTGAACTTTTCGTTGATATTCATTTATTGATACAGCAAGTTTATAGAGATGTACGATACAAAACAACTCGCCTGCATCTATGTAGCGCTAAGTGATTAAAATGAGTATTATATTACAATAATTTCAAAAAAAAGAGATTGTTCCCGCAAGATGTTATCGTACTATGAACCTTCATGATGCATGACCAATAATGACCTATTAATGGCAATGTCATAGTCACGAGGAGAAATGGGATCGAGCAAGAAAATAACATTTAAAATAATAATTGTGACTATTGCAATAACAATAGTTTCGGCAATCGCATGCTGGGCAATTGTCAAACATGGACGCATGCATTGGTTCTTTTCGTAAACAAAATTTTGCAAAATTAGAAAACTGAAAATCCCTCGTTTTAAAAGCACATAGCAAGGAAGAGTCAGAACCGAGAAAGAGATTGGATAAAATGCAAATAAATTTGAATAAAATCAAAAGTCTGGATAATCAAGGATCTCTCCCAGACAACACGCATGTCCCAAATCGGGACATACGAAGTATATCTTAAACACGTCTTTAAGACGTCATATGTTCCGATTTGGGACATAGGTCGGTATTCGTAGTCGGATCTTATATTTATGACCGTCTGAAGTACAATCTTAAAATGTCATAAACCAATCACAGAGCTGTATTAGCGTCTTAAGAAATTACTTAGGACGGTCTTGAAATAAAATCCGACTATGAATACCGGCCATTGTGTTCACTGGGTCTCTAGATAATTAAGCTGAAAAGTGCGTGAATCGATCAATTCGATAGATCGGAATTCACGCGCAGGTCACGAGTGGTAATCTTTTTCTCGTCGTCGATTAAATAACATACAGAGACGTAATGTAGAAAAATTTCAATCATTTCAATCTTTTCAATCGTTTCGACATGTCGAGGTGATGTAGTCATTTTCCATTTCGCTTGAAATGTAGCTAAGCGAAAATAAGAAAAAAATAAAGGTGGACTTTATACCCGCCTATCAGGTTTTGTTCAGAGAATCATGGTCGACTCGTCTTTGCTCGGGAGATTTCCCCTTAAATGACATACTCGCCGTTCCAAAAACTTTCATGTTGATGAAATAGTATCATGCGTGAGCCATGCGGGTTGACGTTTTTTATTCTGCGATCACTTATGTAAGAAGGGCAAACACAGCATTCACTTCTGCGCACAGTCGATCACGCCATTATTTGCGTCATCAAATTACTTCTAATAAAGTAAACAAAAAATACCACAGGTCGGTTGTTATACGTGCCTTGACATTTTTCTCTAAGAATCGTGACAGTAACATAAATATATTTTTTGCCGGTGCATTTTTTATTTCATTATTATTCATTATTTTTTTTCTTTATTAGGAACATTTAATTTCCTCATTAATTCGCGAGATAAATCTAAATTTCGAGGTAAAGTTTATTATTTATTAATCGTTCATACTCAACGTTACGGTTCTACTGTCGACGACGTGCAAAGGGCAAGTGTCATAGTCTTGCAAACAATATCGGCCATTTATAGTGCGAGTTCATCAAACCGCGTCGCGGAGGTCATCGGAAGTGGAATAGCCGCGGCTGCCTGGACACCTCGCGGCCGCGCGCATTTCGCGGGCGTGCATCGATCGATACGCAAGAATGCAGCGTAGTATGGTGGCTTCGAATCTCTGCATGATTTTTTCTTTCGCCCTAGGACAGTTCCGAAGTGTCTGAGGACACTTATTGATTTACGGAAGGCAATCGCGCTCGAGAGGCCTCCTAGGCCGTAAAATATCGGAAATTCTTCTCAAGTGAGGGGAATGTCGAGAATAAGATTTCACTCAGTCATCAAAGGATAAAGAAAGATAAATTGGCTGCTTAATATTTCGATAAAAATAACTAACTACTTACGTCTGATATCAAAATTTTTAACTAGGAAATAGATTGATTGAAACTTTGTGCTTCTTCTAAGCCTCTAGAAATAGAATTTCTTTTTAATGCTATTTTATTTATCGAATAAAGTGGATATTTTCAAATTTCCTAAAATTTTTACAACTTAAATGAATTCCGTTACAATTTTAGCATTAAATGAGTAAATATTTAAGACTGTTAAACAATAAAATTCTCCAAGAAGTCTCAAGTCACGTTTGAGCAAATGGCAAGATGTATAATGCGCAGGAGAAACAATAGGCATCGTCAAGATCTTTATGAGCGTCAAAATTGATGTTGTTGATGTGATTTGAGGCACACTAATTTTACACATTCATACGTTCGCGCAAAGTGCCGAATAAGCTACTACATAATAGCTCCAGAAATTTCAGGGATATGTATATATAGAATGTTTCGACAGTATCGCCGTTCCAATGATGCGTTTTGTAGGAATTTACAGTAAATTAATTTTTAAAAAAAGTTTGATCTTTTTGCAACAAACTATTAGTACGAGAAAATCGATTTTGAACGCATTAAAAAGAATCTATCATTAATGTAACAGGTGATAATAGCAGATAGCATGAGGAAGTGTAAATAGGCAAAAGCAAAAGTATTGTGAAATAGAATATGAAATGTAATCTGTTTATTAAAATGGAAATATGTAGTTATAGGTTGCATAAGAGTGAAAAATGACCTGATAAATAGCAGTTTTGGTTCGTGATATTTTAAGGTTTTCCAATTATGATTGGGCAACAATATATGAGTTTCATATAAAGTGCCTCTACCAAATTTAATAATATTAATGCTTATTAAATATAATCTCAAAAATTTATAAAACTTGAAATATGTTAAAAGATTTCTAGTAAGAGGCATTATATATGAATTTAGGGATGTGCAATGCATAAGACTAATATCAGTTTTGATGAGTGCGCCAATAAGATAAAACAGAAAAACTTGAAGAAGTGTATCAGATTTAATCATTTTAATCCAATGGCAAAAAAAACTTTAATCGTTATCTTGAAATTCCATATGAACAGCTAAATCATACCTTAAATATAATAATCAAAGAGTAGATGGATTTCAGATTAAACTTAACTTTAAATTTTCCGTATTTAAATAAACAATTAGATTAATTGCAATTTTTATTCAAAATTATTTCCCCGTACGTAACATAAAAAAACTCTTATTCATCAAAATATTGATCGCGTCAAATGTATACCTATTATTAATAATTTAAAACAAAAGGAGAATACGTGATCAACGTAGAATAACCAAAGCGTGCTTCGAGCAACGCGTGCCGACCAGAAGGAAGAGGCAAAGATAAAAAGGACAAAAAGTGATTGCGCCAACAATCTCGACTAATCTTACAACTTTAGTTATAGAATATAATTCAATAATTATTGCGTAATACTAATAATATTTACGTTGTGTGCCAATTATTGTATACTTATTTAGACTCATAAAATTTAAAGTTTGCACTTCGAAATTGTTATACATTATAAAATATATTTCAATCCAAATTTTGCCAGAAATATTTAAATAATTAATCAATGTTGGTGCAACCTCAGAGATGTTTAATGACCGAAAAAAGTCGAGGAGCTGCGTGTTCTCTCTCTCTCTCTCTCTCTCTCTCTCTCTCTCTCTCTCTCTCTCTCTCTCTCTCTCTCTCTCTCTCTCTCTCTCTCTCTCTCTCTCTCTCTCTCTCTCTCTCGCTCTCTCGCTCTCTCGCTCTCTCGCTCTCTCGCTCTCTCGCTCTCTCGCTCTCTCGCTCTCTCGCTCTCTCGCTCTCTCGCTCTCTCGCTCTCTCGCTCTCTCGCTCTCTCGCTCTCTCGCTCTCTCGCTCTCTCGCTCTCTCGCTCTCTCGCTCTCTCGCTCTCTCGCTCTCTCGCTCTCTCGCTCTCTCGCTCCTCTCGCTCTCCCCTCTCGCTCTCTCGCTCTCTCGCTCTCCTCGCTCTCTCGCTCTCTCGCCTCTCATCCTCTCTCGCTCTCTCGCTCTCTCGCTCTCTCGCTCTCGATCGCTCTCGCTCTCTCGCTTCTCTTCGCTCTCTCAGCTCTCTCGCTCTCTCGCTCTCCGCTCTCCTCGCTCCATCTCTCGCGCTCCTCGCCTCCTCGTCGCCCTCCTCGCTCTCACTTCGCTCTCCTCGCTACTCTCGCTCTCTCGCTCTCCGAGCTCTCATCGCTCTCTCGCTCTCGCGCGCTCTCGCTCTCTCGCGCTCTCCCCCCCACACCCCTTCCCCCCCTTCCTCCTTTCAGCCTCTTCTCAGCTCCCATTCCATTTCTTCTCTTTTTCCCGTTCTCGCGTCTTGCCCTCTCTCTTACCCTGCTACTCTCTTTCTTCCCCTTTTCTTCTCTCTTTTCTCTCTTTCTCTTCGTTCTTCCCTTCTATATCTAATTCCTTCCATCTTCTTCATATCCCTTTCTTATTCCCTCGTCTATTTTTCCTTGTCTTTTCCCTCCTGTCTCTTTCTCCTCCCTTCCCCTCGTCCCTACCCTTCCCTTCCCTTCGCTCTCTTTCGCTCTCTTTCTCTCTCTCTCTCCCTCTCTCTCTCTCTCTACTTTCTCTCCCTCTCTCTTTCTCTCCCTCTCTTTCTCTCCCTCTCTCTCTCCCTTTCTCCCTCTTTCGACGACCTAAAGTGGTCATCGTTGTTTTGCGGGCATTAACTAAAGTCTTAAATGAAAGTGAGTACATCATACGTCATGTCACCATAGCCCACGGTCGTCATCGTGACAACGGCCCACCAGAACGCGTCCGGAATGGACTTGAAGAACGAATTCTCGGAGCCGGCCTCCGCGAAGTATACCGCCGACGAGAATAGCACCACACCTGCAATGCAAGGAAGAAAACACCGGTTCAGTGGGTTTAACGCCCCCGGTGGCTCTGTACCTCATGTCGCCGTATCCCACGGTCGTCATTGTGACCACCGCCCACCAGAACGCGTCCGGTATCGATTTGAAGAAGCTGTCCTGCGTGCCGGCCTCCGCGAAGTAGACTGCCGACGAAAACAGCACCACACCTGCAACGCACACAAGAGGAAGGCACGGGTCAGGACGGTATACGTCATCGTCCACACGCGTCGTATACATCGGTCTCGCGAGGAAGCGAGGATCCGACTACTGAGATCGTCCGATCCGTTCGTCATCCTGATCGCACCTGGAATCGTCCCCATGTGGTATACGTTTTATCCCAGGATTAAATAGAATTATTTATAATCCAGGTAATCGGCTGATCGCACCTAGACCGTCCACATGGTATACGTTGTGAGCAAATGGCTCAGTTAATAGAATCATCCAATCTGGATGATTTCGTGATCACACCTGGAACACTTGGACCTGTCCACATTCTAAAACTAGAATCAACTAATTCCCTTTCAATCAATTTCCGAATTGATTCAACTTTCAGTTGAAAATGAGTCAAGTGATTTTCTTGATGAGAATTTGCGGCTCGTCTTTCAATGATAAAGAAAAAACATTTTCTTTGGGTTTTATGTAATCTTATTGTCGTCTTATTGTATGTTGGTACATACCTGGCATATCTATAATAACTAAAGGAATTTTTCCATGTAAGACTAAAGAGAAAGTCATTGATTCTATAGAATTTTATCCTTAAAAAGGGTTAATCCTATTAAATAGGAGAAAACGTACATTTGTCGAATCTCATTTGTAAAATGCAATTTTAATATTAGGTATAGTTGCGTCTGTGTTAGGTAAAATTTAGAAAATTGAGCCAAAGATAGTTAAACTTCATCAGAATTTCCAAAAATGTTACTCTGTAATTGTGTGATATCTCTCAACCTTCACTTATTCTGAATCAATTTACGGATTTTGAATGACACAGTCTTATTATGTGAACATATTGACACAACCAATCAATTACAAAGAAATTAATAAAAAAACTGAAAATTTTAATTCTATTCTAACAATTTGATTCCAACAGAAGTTTTAACACAGCACTAATCAAAAAATAAAATTGACAGAGTGACAACATATGATTGTTAGACAACAACAAATATTATTTAAATAATAAATTTATTCGTAAAATATAAAAAATGACATCATTTTGCTACCTTTAAATTCTTCAAACTAAACGTCAAACTTTTGAACGGTTTCTACAGTAACTTGCAATGATAAAAGTCAAAGAATTTGGGGGTGACGTGTGACTTTTTATACAAGAGCGGTCAACTCGTAATCAGCGTAATACCGGGTTCAATTCCGGCCATTATCCCATATATGCTTACTCCGCCTAGGCCTGTGTGACGAGTTAGTGAGTAGCTCAGGAGTCAATACTGCCGGTCCTAAGCCCGGACAAAGGAGGAGGGTTCGTGGGCAAAGTTAGCAGCCTACCCACGGTAAAACAAAAATGAATGCTCACAAGACCAACAATAAGCCTCGGAAGAGACGCCATAAAGTTGGGGAAACAGGCTCAAGCCTAATTCAAGAAGAAGAAGAAAAAGAAAAAGAAGAAGATAAAAATACAGTAGTTTAAAGCTATTATATCCGAAATTCCTGCTTTCTATCTCACCCATCTGCGCGTTTTTAGCTGATTCCCTTTCGTAAGCCATTGTGTCGCAAATATCTACGAAGATTTTGACTTTCGAAAGTTTCCGATTATGCTCGATAGAGAATTAAACAACGCTATGAATCTCGTTTACTCGTTCCTTTCGATGGCGACGGGCGTTCATGCAAAAACGATTACTAAGAAGGTTTCAAAGTTGGAATTACAAAAGCTTGATCACTTCCTTATTTTCACAAAATGCACTTTTATTTTTTTATATTTTCTCTTTCTCCTGTTCCTTCTTCTCTTTCTTTCTTTTTCTCTCTTTCTCTTCTTACATTTTTCCTGCTTAATTTAATTAATCTCTTTAGATTAATTATAAATCTTATAAGCGAGCAATATACAATTTGAATATTAATAAAATTACCTTGGAAGAAATTTAATGCAATTTTCGATTGGTTACTGGGTAGTTTATAGATTTTTTTCTAGTAACTGAACGGCAAAACTATTGGGATCCCAATCAAGATGTAACGCTTTTCGCGCAATTACTGCACAGAAAAAAATGTACAAAATCTGAACTCAGTTATTTTAGCAGTTACTTAGCAGTATAAAACTATAAAAGAACAATACAACCATATATCTGTGTCTTGATATGTTTAATAATTTATTATTGTGTAAATGAGATATTCTATATGACACTATATCCATTTTCGTATCTCCTTCATTTTTTTAAAGTTTTTATTAGACTCTGCGTATCTCTCAAAGCTATTTAATTCTTTCATTTGTACCATCAGAATAATCTGAATAATTCTAAGCAATAAAATTAATATTATTAGTAACATAAGTAAAATAAATAAAGTAAATATAGTAATAAAATTCTTTGTTACTCACGTATCTTTCATTTACGTGTGTATTTTACTCATTTACTTCTAATCTTTGACAATTGTCATTTATAACCTCATCTCTTAACTAATTTTGCCCAGTTGCTATGCAGTATTTTTGAATATCAAGAGAAATCAGTAATACTAGATAGTAACTGCTCGGGCATTCAGTTAAACTGCACAAATTTCTACCAGGGTATATTCCATGTATATATAATAAAATGGTAAAAGTTTCCCTTTACACAGTCAGCCCCAAATGACTTCTTGACTGATCTTGATGTTGACCTTGACCTTCAAGGAGTTCAAGGTCATTGACCTTTTCCGTCGCTCGTTGTTTGTTAAAAAGTTATTAAAAAAACTATAACTATAATTGTATTATAATCATACAATTATAGTTAAAGCAGAGAATTATACTTTATATTTATGCTTTGTTAAAGCAGATAACAGTTGGTCATTGAAGGTAGTCATTTAACCTTGTTAATAACCAACTATTGTCTGCTTTAACAAAGCTTTAACATGCTTTTGCCATGATTAAAGCAGATAATACTTTTTATTTATGCTTTCTAAGACACATAAAATTTTATATATGCTTTTCTATACCAATTATTTTCTGCTTTAATAAAAAGACTGTTCAATATATCAACGATTCACTGCTTTAAATAACTTTCCTTCATTTATACATGTACTATTTCCATATGCATATTAGTCGTTTATGCCTTTTAAGGCTCCTGTTCACTCATCTCTTCTATCCTTATTTGATGACGTCAGAAGCGAGAAATCGCATGCCAAAAATTCTTGAAGTTTTACGTTGAAATAAAAAGATATATTCATAAAACGTAATTGTAATTGATTCAGCACATTTGTAAAATACACCGGACACTTTCCTTTGGCTTTGATAATCATTAAATAACCATAAAATTAATATGACATGCAATCTACCTTTTTAACCTATTTTCTTTCATTTTTTATTTTACAGCTATTTATTGATTATCAAAGCCAAAGGAAAGTGTCCGGTGTATTTTACAAATGTGCTGAATCAATTACAATTAAGATTTATGAATATATCTTTTTATTTCAACGTAAAACCGCAAGAATTTTTGGCATGCGTTTTCTCGCTTCTGACGTCATGAAATAAGGATAGAAGAGATGAGTAAACAGGAGCCTTAATACTCAAAATAACTGCTATATTTGTCAAATTTTTTTTGTGTTAACTTTTTAACGAACAACGAGCGACGGAAAAGGTCAATGACCTTGAACTCCTTGAAGGTCAAGGTCAACATCAAGGTTAGTCAGAAGTCATTTTAGGCTGACTGTGTAAAGGGAAACTTTTACCAATAAAATTCTCTGACATATTTTTAATAAGTTATAATATAATTAATGGGAAGATCACTCGTATATGTCATTTTAATATATCTGTAAATATCGAATCCAGATAAAGTAGCTTTTGTAAGCTTAATTCATATAAAATTAATAATGAATCTTTAATTCTCGTTTTATTCTTATCATTAATCATTCGAAGAACGTTATCAAACTCACCGATGAAAAGGAAAAAGATGAGCAACCCGAGTTCCCTCATGGAGGCCTTGAGGGTCCGCCCGAGGATCTGGAGGCCTTTACTGTGCCTGGATAACTTGAATATCCGGAACACTCGGACCAGCCTGATCACCCTGAGTATCGCCAAGGACATCGCCTGGTTCGTACTTTTGTCTTGCGGGCTTACCGGCGCCTTGGGTAAATTCAGCGTGTCCTCCTCCTCGGCCACTACCGTAGCGAGGGTGATGAAATATGGAATGATCGCGATGATGTCGATGATGTTCATTACGTCACGGAAGAAGTTGAATTTATTTGGGCAGGCGAGGAAGCGCACTGTTAACTCGAACGTGAACCAGATGATACAGATAGTCTCTATTAGGAAGAACGGGTCCGTGATGTCCGGCACTTCGTCCTCCTCGATTTTCGTGCCATTTGTCGTCGTGTTGAAGACCTTGTAGTGCTTGAACTCGGGTAGCGTCTCCAAACAGAAGATGACAATCGACAGGAGGATCACGAAGACGGAGATTATGGCGACCACTCGGGCACCCTGCGAGCTTTCCGGATATTCGAACAGGAGCCAGACCTTCCTCTGAAACTCGTGCGACGGCAGCGGCTTCTCCTCCTCCTTAATGAAGCCCTCGTCCTCCCTGTTTGATCGATTGTTACTTCATTAGTATCACAATACCAGCTACTTCTTTTAGGTTTTCTATAGACTATGCTCGCGTATCTGTATTTGCGGTGATACACAATGTTTATACAAGAGTTCTCTTTGAAAGTCGTGATCCTGCAGGAATAAAGTTTGAATACAAAATGCAGCTAGGATCTCTAAAGGAACTAAATATCCCAGATAACACGCATGTCCCAAATCGGGACATATAACGTCTTAAAAAAGTCATTAAGATGTCTTCAAGATGCCTTATGTCCCGATTTGTGGGTCATTGTGTTCACTGGGATGTGGAATCACAAATCTATAATATGTCGTGGTGAAAATAGTCTAGAAACAAATCCACTTCTAATTGGTAAAAAACAATATGTATATCGAAATAAAAGAATGTAGAATGCGTTTCGGGAAAGAGTTATGGATATAAAGATATTTGATGTAAACGAAGATGTCTGTGGACTCAAGGATTTATAGAATAAAGGAATCTGACGTTTACACCAACTTTGATTGGAATAATTGGGTTACGCGCGCGTAAATCGCCGAGAACCAAACAGCTGGCGCACGTACCTGAACTTGTTGGTAGCCATCTCGCCCAGCTCGTAGAACTTGATTTCTTCGGAGAAGACATCGAGCGGGACGTTGACCGGGCGGCGTAGGCGGCCGCCGCTCTGATAGTAGTAGAGTATGGCATCGAAGGAAGGTCGATTCCGATCGAAAAAGTATTCGTTGCGCAGTGGATCGAAGTATCGGAGCCGCCGTGTCGGATCGCCGAGCAGCGTGTCCGGAAATTGGTTCAGCGTACGCAGCTGTGTTTCAAACCGTAGCCCGCTCACCTGTCGATTGCAATAATCGATTATTGGTACGGTGGCGCCACGCTGGGCGGGGCGCACCGTTCAAGCGATTAATTGGAACGGGGATGATTGTCGGGGGTTGCTCGTTTCACAAAGGGACTAACGTATTATCAGGGATTGTCACATCGATCGTGAGTGGACCACCCACCTAACGTTGTTAACTTATGTTGAGTAGCCTGATAATTTTAAGGTTTTCAAAATTTTGAACACATATAAAATACATACCTATATATTATGCATGTTATATATTATTATATATGTTATATAATATATATTATACATGTTATATATTATAGGTATTAATATATATATACACATATACATACACTGAGAAAAAAAGTTGTTAACTTAACTAAATGCGTTCAACTAATTACTATTTCTTTTAATTGAAATATTTAAGTATTTAAGTCATGTTACGCATGTTACATTTAACATGTCGTATTAAAAAAATTTAAATACTTAAATTGTTCAATATAAAAAAATAGTAATTAGTTGAACGCATTTAGTCAAGTTAACAACTTTTTTTCTCACAGTGTATACATACATATTATATATATTAGTGCCAATGTTCAAGGTTATACTTTTTGTCAATGCCCCAGTCTATGACCAAATCGAGAATTAATCATATTGACGAATAAGGCATTTACCATGAAAGATTTATACAATGGGATCATAACATTGAAAAACTATAGAATTAAATATTTGCTACGTAGAATCTATGGAGCTAAAAATTTGTAATCTGAAGAGATATTTTTATCTTGAAGGATACGTTGAATCAACAACCTACTACTAAGAAATTGTAAAATCATGATATTGCGAGAACAAAAATATGTCTAAACAATGGATTATAAGATAAAGATTGAAAGAATCTAGAACCGTATTTCAGTAAACTATAATCGACTTGTTAGTATTGGTTTAAAGACAAACAACAGAATTAATTTCTCTCCATAATTTTAGGCAAAATGTTGCAATTTTTTAATTATAATAATTACTTAATGAGGAATTTAATTAATTACTTAATGAAGAATACATAAAAATTTCGGTAATTTTTATTCAATAACAATAAACGAGTCGATTAAGTCATTTATTCTTGGAGAACCGAATACACACTTGAGAAAAACCAAAATTTATATTCTCAGTGAAATGGAAATAAAGAGAGGAAATGAAAGAAAACAAAGAAAAAAGTAAAGGCAGCAAAATGTAAATCCAGCAACGAAGTACTTCCGCTCTGTATGAACTTGTATTTCGTGAATAAAATTACGCTCAAGGATCAACGAGTAGGAAAGATAACCATTGCATGGCCCATTCGTCATAAAGGAACAACGTGCTTTCACAAAAGAGATCAAAAGCACTTTTATCACTATGAGAAAAAAAAGTAAAATTATTTAGATAATGTTCGATTATATTTTAACGCTTTTAATAATTTTGCTTTTAATTGAGAATGGAAGGTATATGTCATATTAGTGCATGTTGCACGCCGATTCTTACACCCACACGCTTCACCCACGCGTCATGCGGCGTGCTTTGACCTCCGTCGAGGTTCACGTGCCCACCGTGAGACAAAGAGAAAAAAGAGAAAAAAAATCAAGTGAAATGCATCGATTGAATCGATTGTTGTAATTGGCGCAATGCAGTCGTGTCATCCGCGAGGACAGATAATTCCGTTCACACAATATAACCTTGGTGCTATATCGCCTCTCCGATTCCAAGACGAACTTGGATGACCGCCAAAACGCAGTCTGTAGGTCACTTCATGTCTTGAGATAATCTCACTTCGTCGTAAAAAAAAAGAAGAGAAAGAAAAGGAAAGCGTGTGAATGTCGAACCGGACTGGAATTACCTACGTAATAAAAATACGCGGTAATTCATAGTGATAAAAGAAACTTGTTACAGAGAAACGATGAGGAAAAAGAAACAGATTAAAGAACAATATTAAAAATGGAATTATATTTACATATGAGAGATCAGTAGCATATTTTACTGCCTTTTGCCTTGGGAACCGTCGAATCTAGGATTTACGGCACCAAGAATTCGCGAGATTAAATATCCGTGGTGCCAAGGCTCCGTAAAGGCGAAACTTTTTTGGCATTCGGAGTCGGACATTTTTCACTCCAAGAATCGGTGGCGCCAAAGGTTATAAAGAGCCAAAAAGTTTTTAACATGTCTCTTAAGAATTCTTTAACCTGACACAAAAACAAAAATATTATAATGTAAGGAATATTTTCTCTCAGAGCGACGAGACGCTGTGATATGTCAATTGGAATGGTCATTGCATGACTGTTCGTCATTCATGGAAGTATCGAACCGGCGCGGCGGCGCGGCGATGCAAGATTCGAAACGGTTAAATGCTAAAATTCTCACTCACGTTGATGACGACCCTTTCGCAGAAGTCATGATCGTGCGGTATGGGTTCGAAGTGTGTGACGCCTGTGTATTGGGTGTGGGGGTTCGTCCCATCCTCGTCCTGGCTGCTGAGTTTCGGCAGCGATCTATAATAATCATAGTCATAACGTCGTTAATAACTCTCCGACAGCACGTTCGAGAAGTTATACCGCGCCGTTATTTCAGTATACCTGACATGTACATGACGTATAGCCTTATATAGATCAGAGGAAGATTCTCTCATAGAAATTACTACATTACGCTAAATTAGAAAGAAATTCGCACGCTGATCTAGTGAAATAGTCTAATAAAATTTTTACAGCGCATACAGAACCATTCCAGGACCGTCACTAATGTGGCACAGGAATTTATTAGATTAAAATATTTTTTTACATTAGAGACTGTAAATTAGAATTATAGATTAAAAGTTGTAAATTGCAGATTAGATTAAAATTGTAAAAATTTTGTTGTTATACTGTTTGAATTTTCTGTTAATTCTTAATTTTATTATAAACATTAAGTAGTTTGTCTGCACTATACAGGGTGCTTAAAAAAATGTTGACACTTATATGGAAGTAACTTTTTAGAGAAACAAAACTGGTAAGATATCTTAGTATCTTATAGTAACAAATGAGTCACCACTTATTTACCATCATTGCAATGTGCAAGATCTCCGACATCAAATTGCAAATGTGATTGCAACACCCCAAGAAATATGTCTCAGAGCTCTGGCGACCACTTGAAGATGATTCCAAGAATGTGTTGACAGTGATGGTGAACAAGTGGAGACTCTTCGAAGACAAAATACATTTGTTACCATAATATCTCGTGTTATCAGTCCTGTTTCTCTAAAAAAGTTACTTCCATATAAATGTTAGAATTTTTTTTTAAGCACCCTGTATTAGGCACGTACACTTTCAGTTTACCAGAAAGTGGTCCGCGGGCTGTCTTATTAATAGACTAACAGGTGATGCGTGGTGTACGTGTCTACTAGAGGCTGCTAGACTTGGTGTTCTAAGACTTGGGCTTCAATAAAAATAGAAACACACGATGCATATCTATAATCTATAATAAATATTCTACGTGTTAACGTATCTACTTATTAGCAATCTCTACTGGAATTGGCGTGTACACTGGTGTCGAAAGTGTGTCAAGCAATCGATGAGTGCGCGTCGGTTCTGATGATAGTCAAACAGATCGAAGAGACACAATTTTGGTGAATGTCGGAGCGCCAATCGCGATATACGTCGGTAAAGGTTGCCAAGCACATAATTAACTGTCGGGCGATCGAAACAGTGGGATTGAATGTCTTCAAAAATATTAAACGACTTTGAGAATAATGGTGTGTACCAGAAGCAAAATAACACATTGACTTAAGTTGGCCTCTATCCACATTTTCAGCTTTTAAATATATAAATCAAAATTTTCTCTTAAATCTCATTGTCAGTTAAATTACACGAACGGTACTAATCTACTAAATCACGTGTAATCAGACACGCGTAAATACTTGGGTGGTATCTTTTGAGGATGAATGAAAAAATGGACCTCCGAGAGCTCTAAAGATTACCTCGATTGAACATCTTCGTAAAGAAACTTTCATATCATAAAAGTTTAATTTGGATAAATCTCCCCTATAGCGATTTCATAATGGAAAATCATTACTGATAAACGAAGTCGTTGCTAATATGTCAAAAGCAATTTATGTATGATTTTTCTTAAGGCTCCTGGATACTCAGCCGAGAACTTCGCGTTGACGGTGGCGACATCGGTAGAAATAAGAACTATAAGGCGAGAAAATAGCCATAAGGCGTAGAAAGTGACATGTTGACAACCCTATTTTGTTGTGTATGCTATTTCCTTATTATTAGCTCTGTACTTGTGCTCTAATGTTTAACGTATTCGTGAAACTCATAAAATTGACCGAAAAGAAGATTTGCAAAGAATACATATGCGGAAGGAACATTTTCCACTCCTTTCAATAGTCGTCAAACGGCTTGTTTTCCCGTATGTTTAGGCTTCGTTTTATGGTTGTTTGTTTATTGTCGAGGGAAAAGGATAGTTTTCGGTCAATTTTGGAAGTGTTCTGAAACGATCTATAGTGATTTTTTATCGAAATGTCTTTTTATTTGAAAATGGCATGCACAACAAAATAAAGTGTTTTCCAGTGTTTTCCTCGCCTCGTAAGCAAGAATTCAATATGGCCGCTGTGACTATCCAGGAGCCTTAAAAGCCTCAATGAATCTAAAACATGCTTACGGTAATATTAAAAATGTTATATTATATCTGTTTGATAAGCAAAAAAATACGTAATATTTCATGAACAAATATCATTCTTTTGTCAAGTTTTAACATCATGAGAAAAGCCGAACAGACGAAGAACTGAAATAGAGCTGTGGGGCAATAATACGATCGATAAGCTCTTTATTGCCGAATCGTGATTGTTTTCTACTTGCTTGCCTGGGTTTTTCGCGATACGAAAGAATTTAAACGGAAGAACTTGATCCAGTTGAGGCTACCGGGATATTTCGGCTTAGCGTTCTTAGGACTGATCGTCGAATAGAGTCCACTTGTGTAAGATGTAAAAGTCGCCCACGGCTAGTTGGCGTTACTTTACGAGTCACCCGATTTAGAAGCGAGGATGCATCCAGTCGATATATCTGGCGGGGATTACGTCGATTGGCGATTTATTTTGGGACGTCAATGGAAAGCCGATGCGACGAGGACAAACATCAATTTTGAAGTCCGTGTACCCCCGGAGCGCGACGATGGAAATAGCGCGACGTAATGGCGAAAATAGCCACTACGCGATCTTACCGATGGCACGTGCCGCCATGGAGAAGAGTTTCACGTGCGACAAATAAACCCCCAGCGTGCTCACGACATTTCAATAATTCATTAAACGAAAATCCATAAAAAGGGGCTCTCACAATAATTGTTTGACACGTAACTTCTAAAATTCTAATATTTAGTAGAAATGGCATAACTTAATCATTCATATAATGTGATTATAACTATCTACTAAAAGGATAAGATAAGAAATAATTCTAATGTTTCTATACGAAGCGCAGCATTGCAGCGGCACTGTGAAGCTTATTAATAACAGCACATTGTATGTTTTATGTATGCGACGTAATGTGCAATTATTTACAGTCCCAAGGAATTGAAACAAGACCCAGATTATGATTCGAGAAAATTGATTCTCCTATATGTCTCGATTAATATAGTACACGGTGCGCATTACATTATTTTAACATTTCCACAACCAAGCATAATGCATAGACTATTACACGTATAAATTATTCCGCCCACAATAATTACGATAAATATCAAGTCGCTGTAAAATGTTCCCACGCACAAGTTATTAGAACGAAAGAAACCTTCCCATAAATTTCAAAATCTTCCTCCATTTTTAGATATTAAATAACAATAATAAATATTAAATTATATATGCAGTGATTTTTTCGATTCATTAATCTAGTCAATATCCATTTATTCATTTATCCGATTCTTTTCGGAGTCCATTAATGTAGTTTAAAATGTTTATGAGTTTCACCATTTTATTAGCTTTCTTTCTAATTTAAGTATAATCCACCAATATTTAATAATGCCGAGTGATAAAAGAGCTGGTACTTATTACGGATGGTTGGTTCTTATCAGGAAAGAAATATAAAAGACGTTGGCCTCTAATTAGTGAATCTGGTCTTGTAATAACTTCAATTAAGAATTAATTCCATTTCTTTAATGTTATCCAAGTGTATTCTAAAAAAATAATAAACTGGAATAAAGGGAAACGAAGAGATGAAAAGAAATAATATGCTATGCAAGTTGATTAGTTCACTGAGAAAAAAAATTGTTTCATCGAACTAAATATTTAATCCGATACGTTCAACTAAACATATTACTACGATGAAACAAAATATTGTTTTCAAATCCCATAATTTGTTACTATTGTAAACAAATGGGGTTTTGGAAACAATATTTTGTTTCATCGTAGTAATATGTTTAGTTGAACGTATCAGACTAAATATTTGGTTGGATAAAACAATTTTTTTCTTAATGTAAAAAAGGAATAAGTATCAATTCTTGTGATCTGCGATTATCAAACTGGCGATTATATATATACTAGGATATATAAAAGATTAAAATATAATATAGTATATAATAACTATATACTAATATATACTATATAATATAAAAATATAATATAGCTCCGTAATATTGTTAAAATGAAAATTTTTCGTTAAATTTATTGGTATCTATATTAATATTTTCTAATTTCCGGTAAAAAAATATTTTAAAGAAAGCATATTTTTCAATCAAAACTAAATTGTAACGTGGAAACGATAATTTGCATGTTTCATCTAATAAAACACCATTTACTGTGTCTTTTAAAAACCAATCTGCCTTTTAAAATTTCATAAAATTCTAATCCATAGAAAGAGAGAGAGCAAGTATGACTATTACCTTGCGTATCACAATTTTCCTCTCGTCAAAAACCGACGAAATAGGAAGCCTTAAATATTTATTAAGCTCTTACGCTCCTCACTCCCTTTTATCTGCAACACTTCGCCTACGTAAAGCATCGCTCTTCCTATTTTTATGCGACCATTCATGTTTCGGCATAATCACGCTGACCCATATTAAAAGAAGAGATCGACGGGAAGACAAAAAGCTGACTATGTACACAAATTTTCAAGAAGAAAGTTAAATTAATCCTTAAAAAAAGGGTAGAATCCAATTCAAAGTCTTAATATCATCGAGATATCCTTTACAAATTTAGTACAACCATTTTCTTTCTGGAAACATAACTTTTTATCTCATTAGAGCGGAGAATTAATTGGACAAACAAGAATTTAGAAAATAAATTCACATAAATATTACTCTTATACATATATAAAAATATGTATTTTTTAAAATATGAAATAAGCTTTGGATACAATTTTTCAAAGACAATAGCGCTATCATATTTTGTTGTTTTTTTTACAAAAATTAAAAGCTAAACAAACCAAAAAATGTCAAAATAACAAATTAACATGTTAAAAAATTATTGCTAAATTTACGCATTTATAATAAAATCAAGAAATATAAAAGTTAAAAGAGATACATTATTAAAACTTATATCATAATCTTTCAGTAAAGAAAAATATCTTTCAAATCAAAAATTCATATATTTATTGGGAACTTTTAGGTCTATATTCGTCTCTAGTCATGGTCCTGACTTTATCATTAATTCAGAACTTTCTCAAGAAGCCTGAGGTACCTCGTCGTACTACTTTTCGCTTCTTAATACGTCGTCCACATTTTTCCACTGCATTGAGTACTCCAACGAATAATAGAGAGGCACTGCAGAGCGATGCGGCAGCCCTTGATGATCTTTATGAAGTTACATAAAACGAAAGGTGCGAGCGAAGCAAATATCAGCAGGGAAGAAAATTGAAAGATTTATTTAGCGAAAATGCGATCCCCTTAAAGATATTGTATTGTATTATAGTTCTGCACATTTAGGTCAGATACGATATTGTAAACACAATAGATTTCTTGTACGATAATTCAATGATCAAAACTTTAGCGAACTTTTTAAACTAGAATGTTTAGTAATCATCTATATTGGCGAAATCGATTTAATGAAATTATGACAAAATCCCATTTAGATCTATATATTTCTATTATTAAATATTAAATATAAAATTTTTTAAAATATGAAATAAGCTTTGGATACAATTTTTCAAAGACAATAGCGCTATCATATTCCGCACATTGAAACATACGGCACTTTAAACAAGAACGTCATATCAGCCTGATGCAAACACACGAGTGCGAATGCCCTCGCACGTGATAAGCACGCACGTGACGGACGCCCACGCGAAGGGTGCATTCTTCCTTGCGTGCGTATACATGAGTTCAAGTACATATACGTCAAAATAGTTGTACACGCGTAAGACGAATAAATAGAGAATACCAATAATTTAGATATTCATCTAGATATAGACAGAGATAGAATGTACACTCTTTTTATTTATCTCTCCAGAAGTTATCGCCTCGTTGAATGCATAGTTCTATCATTGTACGTGTATACTATTTTTTTTTTCCCATCGAATCTCTTGAGTATGTATTTTTATTCACTGCATCAATCTGAATAAAACCGATTTTCTTTATAGCAATTACGTGGGAAGACGTCCCTATCTGTCCCTAAATCCGTATCCTCGGTATCCCCTAAACGTGCTCCCCTAACAGCTCGAAAGAATTCATTATCGCAGCAATGAATCGTGGAGGGAATCGTAGCTACGCATTCCACGCAGGAATCCTCGGCAAAAGAGGAATGCTTTGCTCTTGTCCTAAAGATAGCTGCTAGTCAGAAATGGGAAATGTATTTTTAGCGGCGAGTTTAACACCTCGATATTTAACCACCTCGCCTCTATTAACGTAAATACTCGGCCATATGTGTGTTGTGATTAAGCATCATGTTTCCATTTGCTCATTTCTTTGATACTGTTTTCTTCTTCTAAAGTTCCGCTGAAGTGCTAACACTCTACCATATGTTCAGCCTATACATCTCTCTCCCGCGTTATAAAATCATCCAATCCATCACGTAATTTATTTTTCGAAATAACAATTGAAGGGTACAGGGGAAAAACGATCAAAGTCCACTTTTTGTCGAAATTGATCTGATCATGTTATCTTGTGGCATTTTCAAAAAACTTTTATAATTCGTTTTCGGAGTTTTGATCAAGAACAGTTATAATTTATTGGAAATAAGACCGAAAGATGTACCGTACTGGAAAAAAACGATCATAATCCACGCGCTTGTGAAAAAGAATCCAACGTACAATGTTAACATTAAGTAAACACTAAGAATGCGTTCTAATATTCACTAAATTTTGTACTAATTTTTTCAAGTTTTCTAAGATATCTGATGTCTTGAAACTTAAAATTGCGTTTTTCTCGAAATTACTCCGAATAGACATTAATCAATTTTTCCTCTGTACCCTTCAATTATATTATTTTCGCTTTTACCATTTCAAAATATCAAAATGCTTTAGTACTTTTTATTTAAAAAACTGATCTCTGCAGAAAGAATTAAATCCCAAATAATTATTTATAGATTAAAGCGCGCAGAGGAAAAGAAGACAAAAACACGCGAGCGATTATCGGGCATGTGATTGTTCAGTTTATTATTAGATCGACTCATTGATCATTTGTTCGCCTCCTTTCTGACCTTTTTTGTAAGGAAAAATATTGGGAATAAACTAGCCGTGAGATGCGGAATAATTGTACAAATCGTATCATGAACCGCAAACAAAAATAGACGCAACGATCATCGAAAAAAATGTTGCTCTGTTTTCTATCTTTTTTCTCTGCCTCTCTCAAATACGTAGTTTCCTCGCGAATAACAAGTATCTGAAAGTGCATTTTAAAGTCTGCCATTAACAGAAAGCAGGTTAAGCGCAATGCGGCTGTTTAATTTATATTGATTTATTGTTTCGATGACTGATTTTTATGTAGCAAAACTACTAATAATTAATTTGTTTAATCCATGATTGATTTCAAGAAATTGCGGATTTATTTAAAGAAAAATATCATGCTTTTAACATTGCTTATGTCCAAGAGCTTAACATTAATATAGACATAACAATGACATTAATTGTCGCAATAAACGGTGTGACGCAGTCAAGAAGATTCCATTATTGATTATACGTATATATATCTACTACTGTCTGATTAAATCCTTAAAAATTGTTTACAAATGTTTTTATCTACTTTTGCTTATAACAGCTTAATAACATATTTTAGAAATTTAGATAACACATATTAACATATTTTAATTATAATTATTTTAAAGCTTGGAATTTTGAATTTCAGAATATAAACTTTAAGTTTCAACAAATATTATGCATCTCTGTTTCAGATTCTTAAAATAATCAATAACGACGTCCAGATTAATATATTATTAATAATGAAACGTAAAACATATATAATATAGTAAAATTCAACAATCCTAAAATTGAAGTTAATATTTATGTGTTAAAAAAAATAGTTAGTTTTTTTTATGTGGCTGCAGTTTATTGTACTTTTTTAAATTGGATTTATTGAAGATTGAGTTTCTGATATACTGATCATATTTATAGTTAACGGATTTCAATATAATAAAACAACATTTTAATGAAATTTATTTAATATTGGTTCAAGCGCTAATAACAATGGTATGTTATATAATACTTCAATTATAAATCGATGATGATTACATATAGTAATGCGAGGACGAGATGTTCCAGGGGAACATAAACAACGTTTCATTGTAGAGATAAAACTCAAACAAAGATAAAGTTTACATATGAGTCAAGAGCTATAATAAACCAAGCGTGCCGCAAAATTTCATTGCTCGTGTTTGGTGCACACATCTACATTTTTTACGAATCTATTTTACTGTTCGCATGCAACTTAACAATCACAACTAACACGTCCAAGAATCTCAAAATTCAGAAATCTTAATATTTTTAAATTTATAAATTTATAGATCTAAGGATGCATGGAACTTAGAGTCTAAGATCGCAAGCGTTCATTAGAATCTATTCATTAGAATCCAAAAACTTTAAACAGTCAAATATTTTGTAAATATTGTCGATAGTTTCTAAAACCTATAACAGCGCACTATGGCAACCGCTATTAGCGATAATTAGGACATTATCATTTTTCATTATCTCTATACACATTCAAATGACTCACTACCTATCGTTACACCACAGTTCGGTCTTACGGCAACTCGTGTCGCAGCTTTCTCAGGATTTTAATTTCCAGAAATTATAAAACCCAACCTTTATAAATTCAAGAAACTAAAACCCCTTATGATTTACACAACGGAAGAATTTCATAAATCATGGCTGGGGTGCCGACTGACAAGAATATATCCAGCAATCGTTATCGCTGTGTATATTCAAATGACCTGTCATCTATCATCGACAACATTTTCATCACATTTTAGTCCTATGTCGACTTTCGCTACTGAGAATGCGGCCGCTCGGCTCGGCCTACCTCGTGTCGCCGTGTTCCTCCGCACCATTCCGGTGGGGGCGTAGGTCCTGCCTCGGTTTGAGGACAGGGGTCAGCCCCCATTTCTCGATGAACTCGATGCGGGAAATCTTGGCGCTTCGCGGCGGTTACGAGAGGGGGCGAGTCCCCCTCCCGAGCCCCATGCCACCGGAGAGCGGTGCACCCCCGCACAACACGCACCCTTCGATGGTCCCACCCCGCCACCCTCGCCGCCCTTCTCCACTCTTCTTTGTTCTTGCTCACACTGTCTCCCACTCCCTCTTCCACACACACGCTTCCTCGAGCCGTTCTCTCTTTTCAATCTTTCTCATCGCATGCCAACCCCTTTTTCGTGAATCCCCCCCGTCACGGATGTCACTGTGTACCACCGACGATATTATCCAACACGGGTTCACACCAAATTGTCGAGATCACCAATGATCACCTCTGATCAGGTAGTTAGCGGCGGCAGCGCAGAACGCACGACCAAAATGGCTGCTGCTCCTGCTGCTGACTCTGCCTATTCTCTCCCTAGCTTTTCGACCCTTTCCTCCTGTTTTATCACTCGTCACAGCCTCTCTATTTCCTTTCCCGTCTTCCTCTCTCTTTCTCTCTCTCTCTTCTTACCCTGATTACTCCGTATTTTGTCTCTCTCTTTTCCGCTCTTGCAATTCTCCTCCGGATCTCGGTCTTTCCCACCCTTATCTCGCCTTACGCCCCGTTTCAAAGGAAGGCCTCCAATGCAGGAGAACGCGTAGCGGGGCGAGGTGAACGGTGCTTCCCAGGATCAACTGATGCTGATGTCCTCACCGCATTTCACCGACCGCTGGCGCTCGACGACGTGGACGACCAGCCGCGCCAGATCGAATGGGACGGGCGACAGAGCTCGTCCGTCCAGTCCGCCTCGGATTAATCATCGTTCCCGGAGGAGAAGAGCGTCTTCTCTCGCGACGACGACAACGCCTTTCCGTACCCTCACTTCACCGCACCTGGTAATCTCGAGCGCGATGCGATTGCACACACTCTCTTCGGCACCCGCCGCCGCGCCGACCGACCGGAGAGGCCGCGGCTTCGTTCGCGCACGCACTTCTCCGCGAAACTGGCACTCGTGCGCGCTGGCACCACCGTCCGCCCGCGGTTCGGGCTCCACTCGGCTGCTCCGCTCACTCTTGTCCCTCCGCGTATACCTACGGCCGCCACGAGGAGCGACCGGGAGGCCAGCAGCGAGTGGTTCTCTCTCGGCTCCACCTTCGCGCTAAGCCGACGAGAACTCGTCTGAGGACACCACACCGTGGCCGAGCCTCCTTGCTCCGTTCCTCACCTCTCTCACTCCACCGGATTGTTCCTCCCGTTCCTTTCTCTCTCTCCTCCTCTGCTTCCTCGCCGCGAGCTAGACAGAGGTGGTGGAGGTCGCCGGTGGTGGTGGTGGTGGGAGCACGACGCATAGGGGAGTATCGCGAATCGAAGACAGAAGCGACTCGCTTCCGCCGTGCCTTCTTCCTCGTCTCGCGCGCGGCTTCGCTCACTGGAGCGGCCAGCAAGCTGCGCGCGTCCCCCTGCGCGAGGATGTCCTCTATACCTTTCACCACCCCACGTTCGGTGAGCGGCCACCTCTGTCGCTCCCTTCTCGCGCGCGCAAACCCTTCCCTTTCTGTTCCGCGCTCACCCTACCCAGAATTGCACATCTCCGTGTTCGACCATGCCTTGTCATACCACGCTACGCCATGCCACGCCACACTACACACCGCGCGGAACTGTGTCTTCGCCGCTCTGTCTCGTTTGTCCTGATCACGAAGTCTAGCGTGCAACCGCGGGCGCGTATTTTCCGTGCATAATAGGTATACGAACTTTCGTTTAGGCGTACCCTCAGTTTCTTTTGAACGTGCCTTCCACTTAGACCCTTTATTTCGTTGCACTATAGATTTTTTGTCCTCTAATTATTCTTCAGTCTGCTTTGCTTCTTTTTATATTTTCTGAATTACCATTGTGTATTTATCTTCATCTTCCCAATTACTATTAATTGAGAATATATATTACAAAATATGCATTATTTATGATTTAACCACTTATTCTTATTAAGTTAAAATTACGCGAAACAAAATTTCTTAAATAATTAAATATTTTTTATATAGTGCGTGTGGTATACAAGAATTCAACTAACGTATTACATCACTCAGCAGTAGTATACATATTTACAGTAGTATACCTGGCAACGTGATAATTGAAAAATTCTTTTATAGTAAAATACAGACTATTTTATCAAAGATAAAATCTCCCTCCTATTTATGTGTCAAGCTATTTCATATCATAAATAGGTAACAAATTAAGTCGCAAAGAACCAAATAATAATAATACTTAGTTAAATGTTTGATTTACAATTAGTAATATTGCTACAATATGTTTATCTTTAATCTTATCATCGTCTCATTAGACAAATAAAAACCGAGACCAAGTGCACTAATAAAAAGTTAAATAGGCAAATAAAGTCCAGCATATATATTCTAATATCTTTCAGATTTAACAAAAAAAAATTATCTCTGTTTAATTATGTAAATCTATTTCATTTGGACAATCTGTTTAGGCTCAACTAACAATCTGTCTAACATAATTTGACCTCAAGAAAGCTTAAGGTTTTATCTATCGGGCCGAGAAGATCAATGGTTGTTGCGTAATCAAACTGGGCAGCGAGGTGCACCCCATCTCACTCTAGTGTGTTCCTCGCAACCTACCCCGCACCCCCGGGGTTTCTACTCTTCTCCCCCCTCTGCGGATAAGGCAGACCGCTCGTCGCATAGGATGAGAGAAGGTTAACATGCTGCGAAAAAAGTGGGTGGCTTGAAGGAGGCAATGAAGAAAGAGGACAGGAAAGGATGATGATAAATCGAGGGCAATTGGGGTCCTCGTACCTCGTGAATACGATATACCGAACGACGCCCATTCTCACTATCGTCGTCGTCGACAATGACGCGACAACGATGATAATATTATGAGATTTCATCATTTCATGTCTATCCAACGAACGATCATGCGTACCTACTAAACGCTATGAAAAAAAAAAACGAGCGCTCGCCGCACATCACTTCCGTTGGAACTCTTTCTGTAGAAAAATGTAGATCATAGGAAGACCAGAAGAAATACATATTACTATTGTTTGGGGGAAAAAAGTAATTGCAAAGAGATAACAGTCTGGCAGTATTGATTGTTGGTTTATCGTGGCGTGATAAATGTCCAACGATTAATATCAATTTATCGGCAGCTCAAACAAGCTTTAGCCAAACTTGACATAGGCTAATATCGCAACTGTGTAAACTGTGGCGATCTTATAATATGCAATGTCAATAATTGCTATGCAAATAACATGCCAGTTCGATTAAACGGATCCAAAAAAAGATCCAATTATGTAAGGATAATTAAAAATAAGATGTGTAAATTAAAAGTTAAACTTTTAACTTTTCAATGCAATTACATTTATACTAATTATCATATACGAACTGAGGACTATTGACACCATAGACTTGCATAGATCTATCTATACAAGTCTATGATTGACAGGTACTGCATCCATCATCAAATAAAAAATTCGTCATTTCACCCCTCAGTGCATTGCAAATTTGATAAACGCTGATTTACTGATACGCTCATCGAGTTGTTCCGTCCAACTCCGCGATCTGGTGCATCTCCTTCCGTGACTCATACCACCTAGCGAGCAACGAAGCGACCTACATACATCGACTAACGTACTATTTCGCATGGACGAAAGCGCGTCGTGAGAGTTTCCTTCCACACACAATTCCCGGAGTGAAAGAAAATAATAGTAGCATATAGCAGTTGCAGCGTAACAGCATTGATCTTCATCCCTCCTATTCTCTTGTTTTCTACTCTCTTTCCCTCCCCCTCTCTCTCTCCTTTTCCTCCTCTCCCTCTTTACCCTTTTTTTCTCTCCCTCCCTTTGTTCCTCTTCCTTTCCCTCTCTTTCTCCTTATATCCTGTTCTTCCCATCTTCTCTCTTTTATCTTCTCTTCTCTTTTGTTTCTCTCTCTTTCTCTAACTCAACTCTCCACTTCCCCTTTCTTTCTCTATCACAATTAATCTACTTTATCTTTATTCCTCTCTTCTTATTCATTCATCCTATTTACTTTATATCTTGTTCCCTTTCTTGTTCTCACTTTGTTTTTCTTTCTTCCATATCTTAATTCCTCTGTCGATTGTCAAATTGCTTCTAATGCTGAGTACGTTGACAGTAATTCGACCGAAAAAAAACATAAATATGAACATTGTGTGTTTTCGGATAATCGCTATCTTTTGTTGTAATTTAAAATAATCTTTAGCTTATTATATGGAAAAAAAAATAATAAACAATTTTAAATACAAAACTACGCTGATTACATTTTGTATATCTTGTATTTCATTAAATAGAAAGAAGAGATATAATTTTGGCTTTCTCTCTCTTCAATTCTATTTAAGCGAAGTAGTAAAAATAAAAAGTAATTTTAAGACTAATTATTTTATAATTTATAAAAAATGAGAAAATAAAAATGATCTTAAAGTCTTTGCAAAATCTTTCACTCAACACTTTTCATTTTTACTAAAAGATTTGAGTTCTCTAATTGATATTAAATATTAACTGACAAATTCTTGTTTTACTTTCACATTTTGCAGAAAAGCAGAAAGTGTGAAAAAGAAAGAATAGAATAAAAATATATGAAGACTTAAATCGTTTCACAGTTTAATAAAAAATGAGATCACATAGCTGATGTTAAGTATCCCTTTTCCACCAAGTTATTTAAGGACGTTCTCCGGCTCCCAGTGGTGCTCAACTTGAACGAATCATTATTCCTACATATTTGTCCCTCTTGTTGAGAGAAATAAGATGAGAACCATTTAGCTGTTTCCCTCCGCTTCCCATGCGCAGAAGCGCAAAAAAATAAAAATAAATAAATAAAAAAATTAAAATAAAATAAATAAAATAAAATGATAATTTACAATTATTTGCAATTTTAATAAATATTTATAACATTTTAAAGTTTGTATTCATGCTTGTCACTGAACCGAGCAAAAAATTAATCAAATCGCGTACTTTACACAAGTATTTTTCGAAAACGAGTTCTGCAAGTGGTATTGACACTTATCGTATATTATTTCTATTTTTATGGAGCATCATATACTAATTTTTCAAAAACATTTAGAGAAAACTTTTTTCACAATTCATTATAATGTCTCTTTCACAATAGCTCGGAATAGGAATCCCGTGTTAAAGGTGTAAACTTTGAAGCTCAGTATCTCAATTTTTGATACCGCAAGGGGTACTGAACTTTATACCATCGCATAAAGCACACTTATATTAACGTATATGCAAAGTTTCAAGAAAATTTAGAGAAAATCGATTTTCCGGAGAACGTCCTTAAGTCACTACCAGAACCCTCGCCATTTTTATACAAGTAATTTTATCCTCTTAATTCTACAACAATGTTATTTTTTATTTTTCCTATATTCCCTCTGAAAATTTTTTCTGATATTCACACTGTATGCCTGATTTATTTATTTCCTTTATCGATATCTTCTGTCCTCATTCTCTCCACTCACTTCATCCTCATTCATTTTAATCTCTTCTTTTCTTTTTTTTAGTCTCCATTCTTTTCATCAGTAACATTTTGCTATCGATAAATCCCGCTTCCGTCTCTTATTTATATTTGTTACGCTATTTCGGTAAGACGAGATTTTTCCCTCCCCCTTCTCGCGCTATCTATCTCATCACAATATCTTCTTTTCTCAATTTCCTCATCTACATCTCATTTCTCGATTTGTCCTCTCTCTGTTTTGCCGGATCTCTTCTCGTTGCACTAACCGCACGCAATCAATACATCCCCCTCCATATCTCGTACCCCTACTTCGAGCCTCCATCCCGACCACTGCTCTTGATTCTGACCCACCAATCTCACAACGCTGCTACCCTTATCACATCCACTTCCTCTCTCTTCCACTCTATCTCTTTTCGTTCTTAGCACACTTTTAGCACGTGCACAATTTCGTACTAGTTCATTATTAATATATAAAAAATTGAGAAAAAACTGTGATAAATTAAGATAAACTGAGCTTATTCTGTTCTTTCCTATCTCTTTTAGGTATACCTTTGCCGTTTTCTTTCCCCATCCATAATTTTTCCCTTGAAAACTCCCATGAGTATCTCTCCCCAACTCCCAAGTGTATTTTTTCCTCAATCTTTTTCTCAATCGCTTTTCATCACGACCGAATCATATAATTCACCAAAAATCTCGGCTATCATAAAGTCGGGGTCAATATGTGTGCCACGAGCGCATGTCAGATTATAAGTACGGTCATACCACTTGTGCAGCAGCGCACTGCCAAACAGTAGTAGTACCTCAGTAACAATCGAGCAAGAAAAATATGAATTCATATATATTTATCGGAATAATTAACAAACTATCATATATCTCACAATCAGTTCTATAAAATATTCAATCTCTGCTTTACAATGGAAATCGGGTTCGCAATTATTATATGAACAAAAATCACATCCAAGGGAAAAAGCGCCGCGCGGCACTTATAACGAATGAACTTTTCTGAAGAGTTTTCTCGCGTGCGTCGTGGCAATTTGCAGGTCCTATACTAAGTAAGCTAAGACCGTTTCAAACTAGAACGTTTTATGGAAACATAGTAAAATGAACAAAGCCCATGACGTGACGCGGTCAGTTCTTAAAACTGGCAAGACTCTCATAATTTTAGATATTCCGAAAAAAGAAAATACTGCGTACAGTCTAAAGTTAACCGTATTTAATAAATTACGTTGATTCTCGTTACATGCGTTAAATTCATTAAAATCAAAGCATTACAAATCCAATGCACAAATCAGCATAATTAAATTATAGTATCAAGAATAGTTAATTTAATAAATTCCCAATTAACTATACACGCAGCTTTATTCGTCTAAATGACGGCTAATAAAAGTTACAACACGCATAATTGAATGATCCATTGGAAACAAGTGATTCAAACTTTATTCACTGAATCGAAACATTGTTAGTTGTGAAACGCTCGGAGGAAAAGGAAGGAGAGACCCGACGGGAAGTTCTTTGTGACGAACATCAACGTCAACACTGAATAAAAAGCAGCACGTCTGTTTGAGAGTAACGAGAGATCATAGAAATTAATTTCCCTTCCCGTTCGCGCAAGGGAAAACTATAAAGGGGTTAACAAAACTAAAAGAATAAGGCGCATGGAGCCACTCCTCTTGCTTTCCTCCTCTACTTTTGCTTTCAGTTCTGTAATTCGTGATTAAGCCATTATCAAAGATACGATATCACAAGGCGAGAAATAATAAACATTCTTTTGGACAAAACTAAGAAAATAAACTAAATCAAACGTAAGCTTGTTATCATTTTTTATATATTATTGTTAATCACAATTAGAATAATATTATTATGGAACATAAGTTAAATAAAAGAATCTAGCTTGTGTGTTTCAAACAAATAACAATGTCAAGGCCAATAAACGAGCAACAATAGATGTTCAATTAAAAAAAGTTTTTAATATCTCATAAATACAAGGAACGTTTCGACCAACACAGGGTCTTCTTCAGCCTTAATAAATAATTGAAAAATGAAAAATCAATTACATAATAATTGAAAAATTATTAATTAACAATTCAGCCGCGGAATCTTGTCTAAAGTCGATAACAAATAACAAACTCTACAAGAGACGCATCAACATGACAGCGGTAAACGAGTTGTAAAAAGAGATGTGTATATATCTTAATGTCTGAGAGGTCCGGCATGTAATTGACTGGTCAATCAGTCTTTTGAACACATCTTTTTACAACTCGTTTACCACTGTCATGTTGATGCGTCTCTTATAGATCGAGTTTGTTATTTGCTATCGACTTTAGACAAGATCCCGCGGCTGAATTGATAATTATTAATTTTTCAATTATTATGTAATCGATTTTTCATTTTTTAATCATTTATTAAGTCTGAAAAATACCCTGTGTTGGTCGAAACGTTCCTTGTATTTATAAGATATTAAAAACTTTTTTTTTAATTTGCCATCTATTGTTTATTGGCCTTGACATTGTTATTTATCATTATGGAATATCACCATTTGTTAATTAGAGTGTAGTCCATAAATAACATTGCGGTAATTCTTGTCTTGTCATTTGCAAAAAGTTGTTCATATATTTTTAAGATGTAAGAAATTTATGTCATGGGATATTTAGCAGATGGTGCACTTATTATTATATTATTTTATATAAAAAATTCTACTTATTTTTATCCATTTAAATATAATGCTTAAAATATTGCAATCGCAATATAAATTTGCGTCTCATAATTTTTGAAAATATTTAAGATACACATTAAATATCGTTACAAGTGTATTTTTTATAATCAAAGAAAGGGAGATAGTGTAATCTGTCGCGATGCACGGGCAAAATTCACGGTCGAAAATTAAGATAAGTCGGTAAATATATCTGCGTATTTGGGCCACCGGAACACGATCCGCAACGCGACGTGGAGTTGAGCCAACATCGTGTGGGTTGCGGAGCCAGACCACCTCGTCCCGAAGATATGGCTAAACTTTTAGATATCGAGATACTTCCTATTATTAAACCGTAAACAGCTGCGATGAATTAAGTCGCGCCGAATCAATCACTCGTCGCGAAGAATCTCTCTTTGAAGCTCAATACGATAAAAGATGAAATCAATTATCCTAAACCAATTACCCTTTCCTCTTTTAAAATTCAATTCCGTTTAATACAAAAATGTCACGTGTAGACAAATATCCCGGTAAAACACTCTGGCTCTAAGAACGGCGCATTAAACTCACCCTAGACAAAGATTCTCTATTGAGGACCGCTCGGGTTAAGACAATGGGGAAAGACGTGTACGTATCACTAGGTGCACTCGACGATTGATCTCAGCAAGAGCTCCTCTAACGACAAGAGTGTCAGAGAGATCCTATTCTAAGCAACAGGAGGTTAAACGAGCCGAGATAATACAAACAGCCATGATTCCGTGTAAAACGGTTTGACATTACATCCATTATAATATAATGGACTCCAATAAAACAGAGCTTTATCATAATAATTTATTATAATAATTTAGTCACAATAAATCAATTTCTTTTTCTGTCTGCTCTTACTGCTTATTACATTCTTATCCCTGTTATATTCTGCGTTAAGTAGTCCAATTTACAATCCTCATGCTTTTGTGCGTTATTTTATAATAAATCGTATACCCCCAAACTCGAAACACGCTGGTCGAAATTTTTTTCGCGCAACATGCGGGTGACTGTAACAGCTCGTTAGCGAACGACCCCGAATCAGGGTCATTCTGGACGTTTCATTGATGCCGTGCGGCGTATTCACATGGTAACTAGAGTTAACCGCTCCCATCGAGACCGTGAGAAGTGGAGAAGCTGACCTAGATAACTGTGCCTGCGACCTGGTTTGTCCCATCTTTGCCGAAGCTGGTGAATGGATCCGACATGACGCACACGCCACCTCATGGTCTCTCTCTCTCCCTCCCTCTCTCTTTCTCTGTCCCTCCCTCCCTTCGTCCCATCCCTTCTCTCTTTCTCTCACCCCTTTCTCTACCCCTCTTTCTGTCTCGCACGTATACACGTGTACCTAGCTCTCCTCTCTCAATCCATAACGTTATTTCCTTATGTAACGACAGGGAGATCCACGTAAGAGGCCTTCCCCGACGTAACTCCGCGCCGTTATTACCCTGCAGTGCCATCATCGATTCACGTTCCCCAGCAATCACGTGTATGCACACCACGCTATAACGTTGTTATAATAGTGTAATTATTGACGTTCTGTCGGCGTCGCTCGTTGATCGATCATGAATTATTAAATAAAATTAACTCTTAAAAGAGGCTTGTTTAAAAAGGCTAAATAAAAATCACATTAAATTGATCAATCTCGACGACATACGCTTTAGATACCGTTTCGCTCGATCAATTTTAGTACTTGGTCTTGTTGAAATTTAATTTCTACCCGCTTAGCCAATTACGCTCTTTTATTTTTTTCATAAATCTTACTATTAACAAAATTTCTATCCATGGCGTGCAATCCTCATTATTGTTAATATGACTCCCAGATGTTTACATCGATATTGAAGGTCTTTGAACACCATTCTAAATAATATGATACTCAATTGGAACAATAAATCGATGCTTTCGATAAAAAAACTAAAGTAAAAGATATCCTGCATATTATTTAAAAAAAAGAAGGAAAATAGAAAACATAAAATTCACAAAATTAAATGGTGCTTGATGGATTTCATAATTTATCGCGAACGCGGCCGCATTTCGCATCCGGTGGATGACGTCATTGGCGTGTCGTGCGAACTAGTATAATGACACGTGTCGAATTACTGACTGTTCTCACAGCGAGGAATCGCTAATTCTTTTGACTTTGCGAGAAGAGGAAGTCAAATCTGAATTTGTTAGATATAACACATGTTCTTTGTAAAAGCTAATTTAAATGCCTGAAGCATATTCGAATGATCGTACGCAGAAATTCTTTTAAAACAAAATGTAACTTTCTCTCGAACATATTATCTAATTCCGGAAGTACTTGAAACAACCGTGGATAAATCCTCAAAATGCGATCTAATTATAACAGACGGTTTCATCCGCGCGCATAAACCGCCATTCTCGTCTCATTCTCTTGCAATAACTAACCGAATCACTTGTTAATAACGCCGTACAAATGTTACCTATCACGGATATCCGCCGCGGAGAGCAAATATTTGCTTCGCGCGCACGTTTACAATTGTTTCCGCGAAAGAAACCTAAGAAAAAATTTTCCATCGAAAATGAACATTGTTGCAAAACAATTTCTAGAATCGCAACGTTTTATAAAGAATTAATTAGCCCATTCCCAACATATTGATAAAGAATTAAACCGTCTTCGTTTAGCGGCAAATGCAATATACGATTTTATTCTACAAATATGAGAAGCGCGAGAGCAGAAATAGAATCGGAGAATCAAAAGTAGAGAGCTTAGTAAATTCGCGAAATACGAGGCTTCACTTTTTATATTGTTTTTCTTCATAATTTTTGTGAGATTAGAAAAACGAGAGGCTATTGTGCGTTATTTTATAATAAATCGTATACCCCCAAAACATCCCCCGTTACGTTTTACTATATTGAAAGATTATTTTTTCGATTTCGAAATGGCGTCTCAGACAACACGCAAATCGGGACATATAACGTCTTAAAGACGTCATTAAGACGTCTTAAAATATGACGTCTTTAAAACGTCTTAATGACATCTTTAAGACGTTATATGTCCCGATTTTGGACATGTTTACTAGAATGTTTCCAAATTTTGTAAGCAAATATTTTAGAATAATAATTTGTGAGACTCTTTTGATGCGTTGTCGTGTGTCTTTAATATCAAAATTACGAGTCTTTCGAGTCTTTCTACGTTATTTTCTTTTCTTCGATATCGGGACGCATTCGAAAATTTCGCATTAGTCCCGCAATTCGATCGATAGGTTGACGCGAAGGTCTCGATGGCAGTAAATAAGAAGGGATAACAACAAAGAAGGATGTAAACAAAGAGGCGCATACTCCGCGAACTTTTTCAGATCGCCATTAAGGGTGACTCTATTCGCCATTTCCCCGCAAGATGGCGACAACTACCGGCCAATTTTCGCTGCTCTTATCGACTTTACTGCACCAAGTCATCCTGGTATCGCACGTTATGTGTGCAGACTGTAAAATTGTTTCGGTAGTAAAATATGATACTAAAAAAAAATAAATAGAACATACTTAAAAAAAGTCGACCGATCATCGAGATCGATTCTCGCATAGCACTTGATGAGAGTCGACACTATATGTGAAAATATACTGCATGGTTTTTTTTAAAGCGCACTAAATCCACAAAACATTTTTCAAAAAAAAAAAGAGCTAAAATTATACAAGTCTTTTGACTAATTTTACGGATAGCTAAAACTAAAAGTAGAGTCTACAGATTTCGAGAGTGCTTCGTTTATTCTTTTGGCGCGTATTTTACTTCACGTAATTCCGAATGTTGAATAAAGGCAAGCGTTGAAATCAGACGAAATCAGACGTTAGCGAAATCGGGCGCTGATGTCCGCGATTTCCGGCAAATTTGCCGAGCAAACTTCAACCGGATATTACCAGGAAGCTGAAGCGTGCTATGTAAATATCAGTCTGACGAGTGTATAAACAAGCGAGCGTTATTTTTCCGTAAACGCGTGGAGTTAAAGAGGAAAGTGAGATAAAGCGTATTCCACTTCTCTATAGTTATAATTGAAAGCATAGAAACTAGAATCTAATAAATCAATTTGTTTTATAAAACAATTCAATATGTGTTGGAAATCTATATATTTTACACCACTTGGTAGTTTTTATCGAAACTAGAACTAACGAATTCACTTTGGCTAGTGCCACTACAATTTCACCCGTATTTGTGAGAGATTTTGGCACATCCTCGATTAATCGAAATAAATCGAAATAAACAATCATATTTTCCAACTTCGCAAAGTGCGAAAAAAGAATTCCTTGTTTCATTAAAAAAAAAATAATCCTAGCGTATGCGCCATTTGATTCTATTGAAAATATACCTTTCGAAATATTGCAATAAGTGAGAAATTGCGCGAAACAGATTTGTGAGGGAGGATTATTTAAATCGTTCCTTACAAACAGTTACATTAGAACTTTGAATGATGATGGTTCTTCATAGTATCAATTCTTTAAAAAAAGGATGTGCGTTTTATTTTTAAAATGCTCCGTGCACTCGAAGATGCATTCGGGGGCGATATACGCGGTCACATGTGACGTGAAATTGTTATGGGATAGCAAAGAGGTGGGAATAGGCAGACAGGAGTGGAAAACGAGGGTGCACGCAGACATGGAAAATATGTCGCGAATAACTATGCCTCGACACGGATCGATGAATATTCCAGTCACACTGCACACGGGAGAAAACTGTATGAATCGCGTGTATTTGTCCCGCGAACAGTATCAATAAAACATTCCAAACGAGTAACATACAACGAGCAAATACATTTTTTCCAAAAAAGGAACCACGACAATGTAAAAAACTGAAAAGTTAAGAATTCAAATTGGAAAACTCATTGTTTGAAAGACACGTGAAATATGCGACAATGGCCTATCACGTTATACATGTGACTATATCCAGTCTACATGTTTTCAATAATCTTAATTATCACAGAAAAAAAGATAATATATGTAATTACATATATCACACACATATTATATGTATTATTAACTTTTACCCTTAATAATTTAAAGTTTTAAAACTACAAAAATAAAATATTCCAAGCAAATTAATTCCTGTGCTGATTTTGGTACTAAAATTTCTAGAATTTATTAATCCTGAATTTTTTTGTTGTACGTGTTTTCACTATTTAATTTAATAAAATAAATTGAAAGTGTGACAGTGATAACATTACGTACAAGAATAAAATATATATATAGAATAAATGCGCTATGAGACTGTAAATGACCAATTTATTCGAGGAAAACTTTTTTAATCATTTAATGTTAATAATAGAGCGTAATTTTGAAAACAAAGTGGGCGATGATGAAAACAGTTAGATACTTTAAATATTCAGTTTTTAATTATCAAGGAAAGGTCAATGGCTTATTCTGCTATATAAAAGTTCAATGCATTATCCTTTTTTAAAATAATCGTTACTTAAAAACTTTATAATAAATTGCCAAAAACACGGAGACGATTCGCTGTTGCATAGCTCCTCACTTTCAAATATCTCTAACAGATATTAAGGCAGTCGGTAAAAACGAAACCACTGCTAGTCTTGCGTTACTATATCTTGCAAAGATACTGTCCCGTCGATATCGTATATAATACTCTATACATTTACGTTATTATTGTCATATGTTTTACAGAAATAACGCGCGGTGTCAAGAGACACGATAATGTCTCGCGCCAAGTATATATTTTTCGTAAAGTACACCATCCCCTTTCATGAGCGAAATGCTACAGCGTATTCTTTATAGGAAGGAGAACACACTTCTTTAGAAATAAATCTTCCTTTTAGTCGACATTATCAAAAAAGCAGATATTGAAGAATATAGATCTTTTCAATTACAATAATGTTACAGTGATGCATATAATTAAAATATAATATGCAACGTATGGATAATTTACATCTAATTCCATACTTTACAGCTATCTTTTCCCATCTGCTTTATAGATTGCATTTATTCATTATACGATTCATAAGATATATAAATAACGTATAATTGATTAATGTAATAATTAAATATTAATAAAATAATTAAATATATTTAATTGTTTGTATATTTATATTAAAAGTACAATTATTGAAATATTGTTTGTATGTGTTTTCCTTCATATAATATGTATATTTGTAAAATATAATCGCTTGGATACACAAAAAAAGTTTTAAGATTTTCCAATAACTATATTTTCTTAAGCCGACTCCAGACGCGTTCACTCGCCAAACATTCATCAAATATAAGTGCGTCAAATATTTATAAATTATTTCTTTTAATTAATTAATTAATAATAATATTATAATTAATATAATAATTAATAATAATTTAATTAGTAATAATTTTAGAAATATTTGACACATTTATATTTGACGAATGTTTGGCGAGTGAACGCATTGTCTGGAGCCGGCTTTACGATATTCTTCCAATATATATATATTTCTCTTTTTGATAAAATTTTTTCCTTCCAGAAAGATTTTTAAAGAATCTTAACCCAGTAACGGTCTCCTCATTTGTTTACATAAAGCAGAGTCTACAATAAGAATTTAAGGCGTAAAATTTAAGTTTTGAGCATTAAGCCGTAAGAAATTGACAAATCACAGTCAAATGTTAGAGGAACATTTGACTGTGATTGGTCAATTTCTTACGGCTTATGACTTAAAGCTTAAATTTTACGCCTTAAATTCTCATTGTAGACCGCTTAAACGGTTACCTAAGGTGATTTTTATACCCAAATTAAAAGTTATTGTTATCAATTACATATTTTTTATTGTACCATAATTTATTAGTATTTGAGGACAGTATGTACATATATAGATTTACTAAATATTTTCTGAGAGAGAAGAAAGTAAGGAGAAACAAAAAAATATTTGAAAGAAGCATTAGAATTACTGTGACGTGAGTGGGCCTATTCTGTAACTCCTTAACGATAGTTTCGTTATTGTTATATTGTCGTTGCGCAGCTTTTTTACTATGTATAATATCTGCGCAACGCAAATATAACGGTAACAAAATTGTCGTTAAAAGTTACAGAATAGGCCTACAGGTGACCATTCCCGGGTTAAGGTTGTCTTTCGACAATATTCAATTTAGTATTATTAAAATAATTCTACGGTAATTTGAGTTTTTATAAGGAAGTCATGTATTTAAGGATTAATATGCGATTACAAGTGCTAAACAATGTATATTCCGAAGATACTTCTTCTGTCTTTAAAATCCACATTTCCTTCCATTTCCCTCCGAAAATAAATAACCGCCACGCATTAAAATATTGTAGCGCCGAAATATATATACCTATGCAGCTTGAAATATAGCAGCTAGGCAATTTGTATTTCCCGAGTGACAAATCTTGCCACGACTGCACGTGCATTTGGCAGCCTAGCTGTCTATTTTTTAATCGACCTCGATCGCTCCTTTATGGTTTTTTTCCTCCTGTTCTTTTTTTTTCCAATAGCACGTGAGAAGCGTAATCTCGGGAGACAGAAAGCGGAGGCAATTTTAAAAGTTTCTAGACAGCGTGTCAAGCGCTATCGCTAACTTTGCCGATTCTTATTTGTCTTATCACTTCCCGCGGCTTCGACTATTCTGTGGTATCACTCGTGAGGATAAGGTACGGAATAGTAAATCGAAATACTTTCGTCAATACTGATAAGAGTGAGAAGTCAGCAAACGTATCGGGAATAAGATAGAAAGCCATGAATTTTCAAAGATGAGAGAATCCGGATTCAGAGGAATGTTTATTGATATAAACTGTAACTATAATATCAGATTGGAAAAAGAGTATTTAAAGTTACGCGAGCAATTTAAATAATTGTCGCGTTTTTTTAACAGAGCATAATATGTGAATATCCACGGTTTAATGTGCACAACATCGTACATAACTTATACTACCGCAATGAGCACACGCTTATGCCTCACATACAACGTCCGAAGGACGCTCAATTTGATATCGGAAATCGATTATCTAACCGACGGGACAATTGCTGCAATCCCATGTGCGTACAGATATTAATCCGTCATTTTCTTCCTTCTTTCTTTGCTTTTCTACTTGCCGGAACACGGTTAATTAAGGATGTATCCGAGGTAAAATCTTAGACAAAAGTGCATGAAATTTGAAACACTTGAATATCTGTAATACGCCTAACGCATAGTAAACAATAGTTGGAGTCTTATTTTGACTCCTAGAAAGGTATTTTTCACTTTATAAATGTTTTTAGTTTTGGAAAAATTTGACGTTATATAAAGTTGAAATCAGGGCATTTTCACTGACAAAAGGTTAGGGTCATAAAAGAAAAAAAAACCGCAAATATGCTGGAAAAAACATTTGTAAAGTGAAAAATACCTTTCTAGGAGTCAAAATAAAACACTGTCGTTCGAGTTTCTTACATCTAAATTTACTATGCGTTAGGCGTAGATATTCAAGTATTTCTTTCATGCACTTTTGTCTAAGATTGTACCTCCGATACATCCTTAAGATTTACAAGATTTTATGGATATTATTACCCTGGCGTAAATGCCGTATATGAATATAGCTAAGTTAACCTGCATTGAGTTGACACGAATTAATTACACAGGCAAAAAAGAATTTTTGTCAAGTGACTCTAATCAGCTAGAGTAGGCGTTTCTTGTACATAAATATTCGGTCACAAAAAACAATGCCGCTGTCCAAATTGCTCCATCACGTCAGGCTTTAAAGTTATTTTGAATTTTAAGATGAGAGATCAACGATTCATAAAAAAAATGCATAATAAATCACTTAAGTAATAAATAAAATAATAAAGTAATAAAAATAGATGAATATTTTATTTACACATTGATTCCTTATTAGCAAAAGGATAAGAAAAATTGTCTCACAAATAGCAAAAATGTTTGTTTGTTAAGGATATAGTGCGTAGAAAAGCAGACACACATTTTTCATGTTTGGCAAAATTAGTGAAAATGAATAGTCGGGTTTCAATGTTATTGGCTATCGTTCTCTTCGTAATAAAATCTCTTAGTAATTTTATTAAAGTAATTGTATTAAAAAAGTACAATTCTAAAATAACTGATAGAACACATTTTTCAAAATGAAAAGAGTTTTATTAAATTTCGATATAAAAAAAGGTTTTTTTTTTAATTTTTGTTTTAATAAGGCACATTAAAAATTTGACATTTTAATAGCAAAAATGTGTTGAGCCGATAAATATTCCGTGGAACTACCATCCGACTTTCAAACTTTGCTAATAAAATAAGGAATCAATGTGTAAATCTAACATTCATCTATTTTTATTACTTTATTGACGGTTAGTGATTTATTATACATTTTTTCCCTATGAGTCGCTGAGATTTCTCATCTTAAAATTCCAAATAACTTTAAAACCTGACGTGATGGAGCAATTTGATCAGCGGCATTGTTTTTTGTGACCGAAAATCCATAAGAAACACCTACTCTCTGCGTTTTATGGTCGTGTTATTTTATTCTTATATTATTCATACAGTGAAGAATTGTCCCACTTATTCTCAAGGAATTCTTCTGTGTAAAATGGGACAACCACTACTTCCGCTACATTTGAGCTTACTACTCGCATCGTGCGTCGATTTAATTATCGCTATTGTAAGAGTAATATCGGTCCAAACTTACTGCAGTACAATAAATCCTCGCCCTCTTCTTTTTGAGAAAACAAGAAACATGACCTTTATAATTCGCTGCTCTGGCACAATGCTACGCTAACAATTCTGTTGCAAACTACTTCCTGTCACATCACGTCTAGATAACAATAATTCCGATTCTTTCTTTGCTTAAAATGTACAATTTTAAATAAAATAAACTATTACTTTCACGTTCATTAATTGTTTTAAATATTATCTCGACAGATATTAACGCAATAAAATTTCAAACGTTAAGAATGCAGATTACAGTTGTAATAAATGTTCACATTGACCCTCTGTCGGTTGTAACGTCTTTTATACTGTTTTCCGAGTTTTCCAGCGAAGTACAGAGCAAGAACTGTGCGCGAGATACGAGTTTCATATATTTATAACGGCGGCTATATTTGTTGCGGTCTTTAAGGTAAAGCGCGCATAATGACGTCCGCACGGTGCAACAACGGCAGAAGTTTTCTTCCCGGTGCGAGATGAATTCTTAAACGCGATACCCGCCGTTCCACGTTGACGTAGTCGAGGTGAGGGTGCGCCAAAGGGGTGCTTATATTTATAGTTCCCCGTTCGGGTACGCCCGTACAAGTTAACCCTTACAATCCCTATAAGCCTCTACCTATTGAAAGAAATATCTCTATTTCTCTCATCCATTACTCGACGTACGCCTGAATTTTTCTAAATACTCTTGGTGTATCAATTTCGTCACTAAAGCCAGGTCCTCTAATCAGTGAAACAAATTCATTATAATATAACATAAAAATATGTTGTAAGAAAGAAGAACTGGATATTAAATTTCGTTGACAGCTATAATTCTCTTTGTAATCATTAAAGACACTTTATGATCTTTATGAAATGTCTAAGATACTTTCACCCGCAAATTCTTCCCTCGCAGAATCTATTTTCTTTCCCCCTCGAAAAACGCGGTTGTTATGCCTTTCCTAAAACTCACGTTTGGTCACGTTGCCGATGGTCGGAATGTCTGATGTGTCGATCATCTGAAATACCATAAATGCCAGCTACCGCGGCCATATCTCAGTCTCCACGTGCGCTGGCAATCTAGAGAGCCTTATCAGGCTCATAATCTTCCTGTTGGACGCCGCTACGAGCGCCGATTCCCATCCAGCATCATCGCGCACTGAACGCCTCGATCATGTGAATGTCTTTATTTTCAGGACGGATATTTAAACGAGCGCTCCTCGCTCGTGACGTGACGAACGATATACGCGATTCCATAAACGGACGAATCCACCTTCCTCCTAATTTAAATTTTAAACTCAGATTTGCGTTGACAGAGCTTATATCTCGAGCAAAGTTTTAATATTTTCAAGAGAATTTTCAAATCAAGCTACATTTGCGGCAAAATGTTATTTCTTATTTATAGAATCCGCCAGCGATTTTATTTTGAAAAGATTTCTTTGTTGACTGATCCAAAAATTTAGGAAACCTAAAAGGAATCTAAAAATGTGCACATGAATCAAAATTGCATTCCTATTGATTTGTTAATTCGTTCGGACGTAGCGATAGTGACATATCGGCAACCCTAGATCGATCTACACTTGCCGAGACCATTTCATTAAACTTTATTGCTAAACATTATTTTAATTGCGTGTAGAAAGTTTCAACCTGAGTTCCTGTTCTGCTCTAAGCTATAAAAAACAACGAAAACAAAGGACGTAAAGAAGCGCGCAACAAAAATTGGAACGAGGGTTCTTAGGTATTGTTCTTGATATTCATAGGCTAAATGGACAGTTTCACCATCACTACGTAGAAATAGATATACGAGCTACGAGAGAAAGCATTGTTTTTCATTTTTCTTCATAAAACAACTTATGGATGTCATTGTAGATAAAAATTCAGTTTTAACCCTGATACAGATCGGCCCATAAGAAACGGTCAAAACTACCCAATTTTTCCATTTCCATCTATCCCGTTTTGTCGAAAGCAATCGCGAATACGCAATGTCAATATAAAAGCGAACAGGAAACCGAACGCGTATGGATTCGCAATTTACAGGATATACCGTTCGGTACGATTTCACGACGCCACTTGCTTCTCTTTACGGCAACAAAACGTGAATTTTCATCGATCGACTTTGATCACAAGAGCGCGCTATCCTCGGTACGGGATGAAACAAAATTTTGCCACATATCGTCGAAAAGCATCGTAATTTTTGCACCATCTAGATGAAATATTTTCCGTCGCAGGGATGCGACTGAAACGTTTTATGTGCGATTCACAAATGACTAAAGATACTCCATGTAAACTTGTAAAAAACGGTAAATTCCGCACTATTTTATTATTTCAACGTATTAACAAAATTAAATAGAACCGAGATAAATAAAAATTATAATTATGTAAATACACAGGGGGGATATTTCGCTCGGAATACGGCGGCGAAGAATCGATTATCGATGCATTAATGAGAGTCGGCAGTTGGACACTTACGATTAAATCAACTCTAATCGCAGGTACAACGGCACGTAAGTTATGCCATTGTGCGTCCATATATGCGGTTCGATCGGCCGTGACACGTTTTCATCGTCGGCGCGGCGCGCGCTCGTGCTCGCGGAAATTGTAGAGTCGCGATGCCGATGTAGCGACTGATTGACGGCGAAATTGCAATCGGCTACCTCGGCAGAGCGAAAGAGCAGGAAGGCTTAACCTTTTTCTAAACTCGAGAAGAACACGCGCGTTCATTTTATTATAGCGCTCCAACTTCAACGTACTTTCTATCCGAACTTCAACTTTGATAGCCGATACTTTCTTAATGAAAATATTGCGATATCAGTAGCTTTTGCGGCGATTGCGAGCGAGGAAAAATGAAAAGATCGTGCACCATTAAAGGAAAGAGTTGTTAAGAAGATCGAATGAGCAGATGCAGTAGGTATACTTATTGCCATGTTTAACGTTGGCATCAAATTAGCGCGCATAAAGCATCCGAGCACAGGATGCAATTGGCTGACTCGCATCACTGAATTGCAAAGTACACTACACACGACGAATAGAAGCGGCGAATAGAAGCGGCGAATAGAAGCGTTCTGTTAATAGGACATGCTCTGAGGAATTCGAATGCTCCGAATCGGGAAACAAAGGGTAAACATGGGAAAAGGATAAAAGAGACAATATATTTCGCTTTCAAAGAAAATTCTGTAATATAGGATATTCTATTTAAATCGATGTACGTGAATATATCTTTGAAACTGTTATTGGTAATATCGAAATTCAAGCAAAAGAGTTGAATGGTTTCAAGAAGGGCTTGATTTGACTTTGTTGTTTTTCAAGTGGAACCATGATACTTTTGATACTTCAATCAATTTAAATAAAATATTATGTACACGTCAAAATACGCGTCATTAATTATACAATGCACAAAGAACATTGTCTCATTAAAGTATTTGTTATTTACAATCCTTTCTTCTTTCAATGTGCAGAGAAAGATTATTGATTGTAAAGGAAGAAAGATTGATTATTTATAACTCGAAAATTATCGATACTTTGAACGGAAGAAAAGTATGCAACACTCCACATATACAATATGCTACATAGAAAGGCGAATCGTGCATGGAAATTCAGTAAAGCGAGAATTAACCGTATATCCCACTATCACTCTCCAGAGCAAGTTACGCGACGCTGCACCAATTCGCGCGCGACAACGTGTCAAACAATGCACGTTACAATCTCTTTACGCACGTTCGAGCTAATTTGCGACATGAATAACTCCCGCAAATTGGCGTTTTCTTTTGTTTTCCATTTCGACAAATGAAATGCCGATTATGTCCTCGTAATTTGCGCGTCAATCAATGATGAGCTTTGCTATCGCAAATCCCGATGAATAATTGAAAATTAATGAATACTTAACGGCGCGCGGGGGAGTTTTTTCTTTGCATGGAACAGCAAATCACGAACGTAAGAGAATTTTCCCAGGTTAAACACACACACACACACATACAAATAAAAAACTTTTGTGTTAATACAAAAGCACCCTAGAGATTATACGCTGGAGATCGCGCAAACTCGCGGATCCGGTGCAACGCAAGGTATCGGCGTTACGGTCAACAAGCTATTATAGACTTCATTCCCATTAAATATCGAGCACGTCCGCTTACAGGATCGTATCCGATAGCGAAAGGCCGTTAGGCCGTCCGTTAGGCCGTCCGAATTTAAGAACTGCAAAATTGCGTGACCGCGCAATGCGATTTACCAGCCGATAAATCTCGCATTAAATCGCATTCATTCCCCGAATCGTATTTTGCCATCGCCGTTTTAATTAGCGCGCAAAATGCCCATTAACTGGTCGGTCGGCAACCGTATCGAGTATCGCAAAGAAAGCCACCCTGTGAGCGATAATGTCGCCGTTCCGCGCACGACAAATGTCGCGCGATATAGCCATAAAAGCACCTCGAGCGTAAAAACGTCTCTTTATTCTATTGATAATTAGTTCTGATTTACGACCTAAGTCTTGCGTTAAAATTGCTGGCGGATGTCAGTTTTATTGTGTCTCTGTACTTAATTTTGCCTAAACATACTCGTATTAAAAGGTCCTTGTGATCGTAGATGTTATCCGTTTTCAATTTTCAAAATCAACATCGTTTATCATGATCGATACGCCAAAATCTTTACCAGTGGCGATTCACAATCACAATCACCGAGGCCAGAACGACGCACGACGCACGCTTTCAAAACAATCCACTTGCGCGAACGTTTTATTCGATTTACTTGAATCATGCACCATCGAAGAGCAATTTCACGAGACTTTTCCATCACACGCACCCCCGATTGCGATCGCTGAACGAGCCGAACATTATACACGTTGACACTTATTTAGAAAAATCTGTGCGCGCGATTGTTTCATTTCGCACAGATTAACCCATTTTCGTCCGAATTATTTATCTCCTCTGACGTGTGCATATCGCGATATTGTGTAAAGCGATTACTGTAATGGAATATCTTTTGCCCTTTCTGTCTTACACGCATAAAATTTTCAACGCCTTTATCTTGCTTTTATCGCCTTCACTTAAAATCACCGTGAACGTTAATCTGAGATTTGGGCGTTGTGTCAATTGCATTCGGAAACTACACCAGATGAGATAAACATGAGTGAAGTCAGGGGGAAAACGGGTTAATCGCGGAGCGAATATGAGCCACCCCCTATCACGCGAACGCACGACCGATAACTATCAAGTGGCAAAGAAGATAACCGGCTGGCAGCGTGGCTGCCATAGTTTGCTGAAAGCGCGTGCCACGCTTGTCCTTCTAAGTCCACCCTGGTGGCTTCCACTACCGCGACACAATCGCCCCCCCTCCACTAACGATCTCCATCCCCGCATCACGGACGCCACTTCTACCCTTTGGGGGACGCGACCCACGGGGCGCCTCTTGCGTCGCTAGCTCGATATTCTTTCCGCACTTGTGCACCAAAGGCAATCAAGTACGTCCACCGGAGTTTCCCGCCAGTTTAACCAAAGGATAGGAAAAAGGCAAGAGCAAAGACGAGGTAGCGGAACGTTTGCATCGGCGATCAATCGGAAGTGGCATCGCGACTCGCGAGTCGCGCGAGTAAATCGGCAAGTAGATCGCTCATAAGTCGATTTAGTTGTACATGCTGAACCCCCAAAATGTAAAACAGACTTTGTAATAACTTTTCTTTGAGTTATCGCTTTAAATGTAAAACTAGATTAAATTAGTATAAAACTAATATAAAATATTAGTATAAAACTGATTAGACAGACGTTCATCGTTGTGTATTATGACTACTATTATTAAAGCCAGACCACGTAAAGGAAAATTATCGCAATCGTTACAGCGGCGGAGAAAAGTTAATAGATCCAGCTTGCGATTAATGCACGTCCATAAGAAGTCACGGTATCAAATTGCCGCGACGTTCGCGGAGCAGTCTAAGAAGTTACGGGCTTTCGGTGGATGTTATTGATACAAATAAATTTAGTCCCGGGCTGTATTTCCATCGTCTATTAATATCGGCCAATATCGATAGTCCGACTATAACTTCACCGAGGTCTGGTTCTTACAATCTTAATGCGTGCCATGCATCAAGTCCGATAGGGACGGAATTTTAAACGCATTTTTGTTCCGGCAATCCACTTTCTTCTATATCCTCTCAATTACTTTAAAATATTTTAGTATAAAAATAAATTAAACGAGAATCATATCATCACGAGTGATAACATAGCATCAGAATTTTATATTGTAGAGATTTTGTAAAGTTGCGATAAAGTAAATAATTTCGCAAAGGTCAAAATTGTCTTTCGCAGATCGTAGAAAGTCGACGCGTTTATTATAGATTTTATAATCTCGAAACTCTCGTCGTTCACCCCATTGAACTTACTGATAACTAATAATAGTTTAATATATAATCCAAGGGCAAATAAGTACGCCTATACGTGGGCGAACTACGGTCAAAGGTTAGCTTCTGCTTCCGAATGACATAGCAAATCGTAGTATATTAGATCGCATGCTTAATAAAAGAAATTTAATCTTTCTCAATTCCTTTCTGTTCTTGTTTTGCTTTCTCTTTCGACATTTAAGTAAATTGCTATCACGTTTACGCGTGCGTGCAGTGCCTTTGCTTAAAATATGACTGATGTGCTAAGCACACCGCATCCGCCCAATTAGTCGTAACCAATTATCTAAGTCACAATGAGGTATTATCGTCTGGCCAAATACGGAATTGGGCCACTGCGAGATGCGACACGCATCGAGAATGGCGTCCTTATTGATCAACAATATAAGCGGTGACGTAAATTCGGCCATGGGACCAAGCAGGAGCTGTCTGTCGCGTGGGTGTGCTTGCTCGCCGTTGACTCGAGGAATAAACGCGGAAATGCGGATGCCAGACGCGTTTGCCAGTTCGCGCGTATAGTCGTTAGCGGGAAAACATCGGCGTTAATTAGACTTCCGGAATAAGTTGATGTCACCCAGACACGTCGCCCACTTGCATTCGCCAGATTCGCGAGGTATCTTACGCTATATGCCTATATACGAATTTCTGAAGGATACTATTTATAAAATTAAATTGGTGAAGTATATTATCAACTTGAACTCTCTCCTGATTAGTTTATGTTATATAATAGCGATATTTTCGTATCATTTTGTATCTGAAGAAAGCATGTTGTGTACTAAGTTATCTCGAATTTTAAATTGAGTTCGTTCTTGAATGAGTGCGACGTATAGCGGTGCACACGAACGTAAATTCGATTTCACGCTTAAATAGTTATATTTATGCACAGCTGGACTGCGCTCGTCGCGTCTCTGTATGCTCAAAGGATAAACGAGCAAATCTCAAATGCCAAGACGTGGAATAAATGTGCCCTTAAATTTGTTTTCACGGCTAGATAAATGCCACCGCTTTCAGGCGGATTATCACGAATCTGCTCGATCAGCAAGAGTTGCAAAGTTGTAATTCGAATATATCTTTTCTTATTACATAGAATATATTTTTTTCACCTTTCTATTTTCAAGTTGGACAAGGCTTATCTGCAAACCCGGAAAAAATTTTTCCTATATAATTATGTATAAAATATATATCCATATATGTTTTCTTTCTCTTGTAACTTCTGTTCTATATACAAGAAAAATAATTAAAAGAATAATTTTCGCATTGTCTTTTTTTACATGAAAGTAAAATTTGAGAAACTAAAAAAATGCTCATATATGTATAATCATATATAAACGTAATAATTGTATATAAAATATAATTATACATAGAATATTGTGTAATCTAATCGAAATTTTACTTTTTATTTAAAAAAACAATGTGAAAGTTATTTTTCTAATTATTTCTTAATTATTCTTATTATTTTTTTATACACAAACAGAGATTATACAAGAGAAAAAGAACATAGGAACATACTTATTGTATACAGGGTAATTCACGAAGTTATGCACATACTTTGGAAGGTGGTTCCTTGAACAATTTTAAAGAAAAAAGTTCCTATAAACATGGGTCCGGAAAAGCCTACCTGCAGAGTTATGGGCCTTCAAAGAAAAATAATTAAAGAAGAGAAGAGAGTTAAAGAAAAATAAAAGCTTTTTCCTATGTGATGTCGAAAACTCCAGGAAATGATTCCTTAGACAATTTAAAAAAAAAAAGTTCTTATGAACATGGTTCGGAAATGCTTTCCTGCAAATTTATGGGCCTTCAAAGTTAAAGAAAAATAAAAAAATTTTTCCTAAGTGATGTCAAAAATTTTGTGGGGAAGCATTTCCGGGCCCATGTTTATATAAACTTTTCTCTTTAAAATTGTCTAAGGAATCACTTCCTGGAGTTTTCGACATTACTTAAGAAAGAAAACTTTTATTTTTCTTTAACTTTGAAGGCCCATATGTCTGCAGAGAAGCATTTCCGGACCTATGTTCATAGGAACTTTTTTCTTTAAAATCGTCCAAGGAACCACCTCCCAAAGTATGTGCATATCTTCGTGAATTACCCTGCATATGTATAGGTATTTTTTTAAATATACATATATGGAAACATATATTTTTTATAGATATATAATCATATATGAAAAATCCCCCCCCCCCCCCGGAAAATCTAGAATCTCAATCGGTGAAAACTCCAATACTGAGCGCCTATTTATGTAAAACAATCAGGAAAGTCGTTTTCTACACGTTCAAAACCTTATGTCCAACAAGTAGCAACATAAATTCGATTTCACGAATGATTACCTCGATGAGTAGGTACACAGATACAGACAGAGTAAATACATTCGTACAGATAGCCAATGTAGATACCTTTGCGAGAAGACAGAGTAACTACGTCTGTAGAATGGCGAACAAAATATATAGATATGTACACACACAGGTAGACAAGCTAGATACTTCCGCAGTCTGCACGCGAACGGACAAGTATTAAAAATGGCTTCTACTACATGACAAATCGCTCATTTGCTACAGCAATATGACATAACTCACAAAACGAAGTTTTGCAGAAAATGAGTTTTAATGTTATTTAAATCGTTAAAAGTTTGCAATATTATTTTTAAATACGATTATGGGATAATAACACTAGGCAACAAATTTTGACTTTTTTTTGTGTCAACTTAAGGGGGAATATACCCTTGTGAGGGAAAAATCGAGGGTCATTTTTGACAATTTATTTAAGAAAGACAGCGATATTTTTAAATTCGGTTGTTTATACATCTTGTAATACAAGTCTTGAGGTAAAAGAAAAAATTTTTTTTTAATCATTTCGAAATAAAATGGCGGAGCAGTGGCTGATGAAAGAAAACTTTTTTTTTTTCATAATCCTCCACGGGCGTACTCGTACAGGTCACAATTTTCAACCTAGGACAAAAAATAAAAAAGATTTAGAAATTAGATATAAAGAACTAGAAAAGCACGTAGGATTTTCCAAAAATATTGATTTTTAAAAAAGTTGCGTCAATATGAAGGAAAAATGTTTTTTTATTTTTCCTTCATATTGACGCAACTTTTTTAAAAATCAATATTTTTGGAAAATCCTACGTGCTTTTCTAGTTCTTTATATCTAATTTCTAAATCTTTTTTATTTTTTGACCTAGGTTGAAAATTGTGACCTGTACGAGTACGCCCGTGGAGGACTATAAAAAAAAAAAAGTTTTCTTTCATCAGCCACTGCTCCGCCATTTTATTTCGAAATGATTAAAAAAAAAATTTTTTCTTTTACCTCAAGACTTGTATTACAAGATGTATAAACAACCGAATTTAAAAATATCGCTGTCTTTCTTAAATAAATTGTCAAAAATGACCCTCGATTTTTCCCTCACAAGGGTATATTCCCCCTTAATGACTATGTGAGTCGTATTTCTTGTGCCTAAAGACGACGGAAAATCATCGGATTTTTGCAAAAAGATTGCTTTTGTGACCAGGGCTTTGTATTTTTAAAATTTCAATATTTTTCCAGGATTGGAGATAAATTTGACTCTGGGTGTGCTTTGATTAACAGGTAAAAAGATTTTTGGCTTTTGGGGGGTTGCCTGGATCTCTCCTGAACTGAGAAATGTGTGGCATAAGTGTGTCGAATAGAAAAAACATTTTTTATGGCCACATTTTTTCAAAAAATTAACGTTTTTTTATTTAATTGTTTATAAAAAATGTTTTTCCTATTCGACATACCTACCACACATTTCTCAATTCAGGGGAGGCCTAGGCAACCCCCCAAAGCCAAAAATTTTTTACTTGTTAATCAAAGCACACCCAAGTCAATTTTATCTTCAATCTTGGAAAAAATATTGCATTTTTCCAGGATTGGAGATAAATTTGACTCTGAGTATGCTTTGATTAACGGTAAAAATATTTTTGCAACGCCTGTGGCGAAAGTTCGATTTTCGATTGCTGTTTAGCGTGCGGAAAATGGCTTATTTCTCAACGATTCAATGTATGCCTTACTTTACCGCACTAGTGCGAGAAAAGCACCTTTTTGACTTACTTTACCGCACTAGTGTGTAAAAAACCTCCTTTTTTCACGATTGATAGTTTTTCTTTTTCGATTTTCGACTGACATAACAAACTTGAACGTAACGAAATTCACGCGAAACAATATTAATAAGTCAATTCGTTACAACTGTCATCATTCAAGAAAGATACAATGGATAAAGAAAACGAGTGTCCAAGACCGTTCACGCCGGTGGAACTCGTAGAAGCAGCTGGATCTGCCACAGAGAATTTACTACCAAAGAAATCAAGAGATAAATATATGAATATTTATGAAAAATTTATAGAATGAAGAGCATCTAAAAATACCTCATTTTCGGAAAATGTTTTAATAACATATTTTGATGAATTGTCAAAAAGTGCGAAACCATGATCTTATTTGAATTTAATTTCAATTAATCTTTTAGTCTCAAATCGAACTTTCGCGACAGGCATTACAAAAGATATTGTATGTGGCATGTGCGGAAGACAACGAGTTACGTCGCGCGTGAGGTTGCCGGTGCCGCATTTGCCTCAGCTTATGGTGCATTCACACTCATACTCGTGTGGTTTGCAGCAATTGCCTTCGGCTCGTGCTACAAATCACACTCGTACTTGTGTGAATGCACCATAAGTCTTCGGCTCATGCGGCAACTTCACGCGCGACATAATTCGTTGTTTTCCACACTTGCCACACAAAATACTATTTTAGCTTTGGAGGGTTGCATAGACTTCCCTTGAACTGAGAAATGTGTGGTAGGTATATCGAATAGAAAAAACATTTTTTATAAACAATTAAATAAAAAAAACGTTTATTTTTTGAATAAATGTGGCCATAAAAAATGTTTTTTTTCTATTCAACACACCTATGCCACACATTTCTCAGTTCAGGAGAGATCTAGGCAACCCCCCAAACCCAAAAATATTTTTACCTGTTAATCAAAGCACATCCAGAGTCAAATTTATCTCCAATCCTGGAAAAATATTGAAATTTCAAAAATACGAAGCTCTGGTCACAAAAGCAATCTTTTTGCAAAAATACGGTGATTTTCCGTCGTCTTTAGGCACAAGAAATACGACTCACATAGTCATTAAGTTGACACAAAAATTGTGTTGCACGGTGTAACTGATAATATTCTTTTTTCACTATTCTTTTGCAAACAACTCAAAAATGACAATTTTTTTAGTTATATTGTTGTTCTAGCAAATGAGCAAAATGTACAAAAATTATATTAACGCGTTGCAGCGTTGTATAGAAATTTATTGTGTTACTAAAGAAAAAAATATTCGATAGAGTGTACACTTTCGATATAACTAATTGGTAAGATTTTATTTACCAATTAATTGGAAAATAACGACAAAATATTGTCGCATATTTATTTGTGCGTTATTAAAACTCCGATATGTGCTCAATGTGTATTTTTTTTATTAGAGAAAATATAGAGTACAGCCAGTAGGAACAAGCCAATGTGTATCTTTTCCGACCAAAATATGTCGCACCATCCGTCCGGGCGAAGGTCAGGATTTCCTTCGCAGAATTGTCGATAATGCAGTTACCATGCGGCGTGTACAGTCGGATCGTCTATCGATTCCGGCACCCAGTGACCTATTTTCCAATCGAGCTCAAAGGAACTTTCGTAAGGACACGAATCTAGAACCGTTTTCGGCGAGAATGACCGCTAGGTTCCTTCAAAGGAACTTCAATTCAATGACGTACCCTTTTTGACGAATCGACATTAGAGATGGGATCAAGTTCAATGTGTACTTAAAAATCCTAGTCAAATCCAATAATCAAGTTTTATTTTCTAGGATTTGTGTAATATTCATAAGAAATAATATTTAATACATCATACTTGAAAAGTAATCAATCCTAACTAGTTGGTTTCGAATTTTGGAATGAGTGCCTGCAGGAATGTACCTACTTATAAGTTTCTATCATAAAGTAGGTATAAAGTCTTTTACAAGCATACTCTAACTCTAAGAATGAAGTTGTTAGTTAATTTAAGGATTGTATAAATATGTAAAGATTTTAAGTAACTTTTATTCTATATGTTTAATCACAATTTTATTATATTTAATTTTAATGATCAATAATCTATTTGTAATTATTAAAAAATAATATATTTTAAAATAATTGTCGCTTTATACAAACGTGTTGATTTGAAGGCACTAGTAATGTACTCATAAAAGATTCGAGCATTTGAGAATTCCAAATTCGAGTCCACTTGGAAAAGTGATTCTCGTGTTTTTCTGAACTCTTATGAGGTACTCATAAAGGTTCAAACCCATTTTGTACAGGTTCAAGTCTACTTGAAAGTACTGTTTTTTGAAATAATCACAGAGAGTTTGGAACTACGCCAACAGATTCGAACACTTGTATAAGATACTTACAATTAGTCTCATCGCTAATCAATATGAACAACATTCATCCAACATTTATTATTCCTTATAAATTACATTCTGACTAGGAAAACAGATACAAAATGTTAAATAAGAACGAAAAAGAGTTTGATCAAACAGAAAACGTTTAAAAGAATTGGAAAATTATTGTATATTTTATCCTATTATACTGCTGATAAATCAAAAAGCTATTAATCAAATTTTTTCCAAAGCTTTCCAAATATTTTACGCGCACCCTTTCCCCCTTCCATGTACACGCCCGCGCACGCACATATTGTGTAAAAAAAATCATATATATGTAGTTGTATTTAAAAAAATCGTATGGCCCTTAAAATCTCCTTTACATCTCCATGCACAACGAAAGTATTGCCACTACATTACATGTCTCTCGAAACCTTGAAGAAAAAGTTTTAATTTTTTCCCTCTTATTGTATCAAAGATATTTAAAGCACAAATGGACCAAGCTTATATATACTAAGTACTCCTAAATAAATATTACGTAATAAATATAATATATAAATACAATAAATATTTAAGAACATTTTTTCAATATGAAAAGTATCTCGCCCTGGCTATTAGGGTGATATTTTTTGCAATAAGTTCCTTACAGTAATTTAAAGGATATTTATTAGCAACATTGTTAAATCGATTATTGATTTAGTTATGTAAATTTACTATTCCAACGGGACTGTGTTTCAAGACTGATAAATAATCAGCGCACAGTTTGCTAAGCGGAAAAAGTGTATATTAATTCACATAAAAAATATTATTAGGCTGCAAAGGCACTTCTCTATTTAATTGAAAAATATTTTCTGTATGGAAAGTAATCACGCAAAAATAAAGAGAGACCTTATTGTAAGCGTTTAAATTATATTTTGAAAAGTTCTAAAGCATATGTGTAGCACTGCGTCAGAGCGAGTGCATCAGAGCGAGTGCTCACTTAATAAATTTGTGTTTTGCCATTCCTCGATGGTAATGGTTGATTTTAGAAGTCCTTCTACTTGTCAAGGGCCTCAAGTGAGAAACTAAGAGTGGTAGGATGCCAAGGGAACATCGAATCGATCGTTACAAACGATCGACCAAACCGTGTTAACAAAGGTTGTTGTCCCCATAAATGCATCGTGCGCACACGTTTTGCGTGTGCCTCTATGTGTGTTTCGAGAACTGTATTTTACTTTTAATATAGCCTGTTGAAGTTGATTAGTATATCTTGATACCGATACATTTTAACGTCCCGCTTGCATCAACATGACCATTGTACAATCGATTGATTAGAAACGGATATAAGAGGTGGTTAGTCGACGCAATTATCAGCTGAATCGTAAATGAAACATCATTCAACGTCATTAAAAATTCACAAATATCGATTAATTATATAAAATACGTACCGCTAAAGATTAATTAATGTAATGCTTCAAAAGTAATATGTGTTTCCATGGGTAGCGAGCTTTGATTAAGTGATTTAATTGTAAGTTATTACTACAAATTGCATTACATTATTTCCGACGCGGAAAAACGAAGTCTCGAGCGAAGAGATGTAATTTAATTTCATTTCAAACCGCATTTATTTTAGAGAAAGTTTAATTAACACGATGTGCGCGCGAGCAAAGTTATAATAATCCTTAAAACTTCGGCAGATCCGCCATTACGATAATTAGGATGGCCCACTTCGGAAAACAACACGTGGGTAGTTCGAGTGCGGACTCTTTCGCGATTAACGCATTGCCACGGGCGCGTAAATTAAATTTCATTAACCGTCGCGCCGCAATGACAATTTCCCATACGATAAAAATGTCATTTTCTCTCTCGAGCAAGTTTATGTTATTTTAACAGGAAGAACATACAATTTCAGATACAGTACTAATAGTTAAAAATAAACTTTAAGCTCCTTCCTTAATAATTAACGACTTTAGTATTGAACAATTTAAGAGTTGGAAATAATCAGCAAGAAGTGTTACTTTATTATAGAGAAATACCGTCATATTTGGTTTTCGCGTCTAATATTAGCCAGTTATTAATTATTCTCAAATCGTGTGTGTACAGGTAGCGGAGAGGGCGCATTAATAAGTGCTTCGTCCGCGCACAACTGTGCTCCGGCGCACTCGCTAATAGTCAGCCGGTCGAGCAAATCGTTTTACAGAACAATTAATAGTCTGTAACGAAAAGTTCAGAATTATAAGTTTGTTTAAATTCAATCGCCGATCTCTTCATTCCTCTTTCCAAACCTCATATAATTCAACAAATACAAAATTTTTATACAAGAATTCCATATATTAATACACTTTAGACAAATAACGAAAGAAATTATGAAGAGTATTAGAGTAATAATACTTTTCAAGATCCTGATATGGTAATTTGTACGAAATTTTTTGTAACAAATAAATTAAAGTTGTGTTAAATGCGAGACAGCCAAAACAAATGCAACGACTGATATGATGCGCGTACGCACACGTGGTAGACAGCTGGTTGGCAAGCGCGGATAAATATGTCATGTAAACACATATAAGTGAAGGGAAACATATGAAATCCGCATTTGAATGCACCTGGCTACCATCGGGCTACCATTATCACAGACATGGCTAAGACAGCGGAGATAAAATAGGCGAGCAAACACTGATGAATTTTTTATATTCGATCTAGAAATATCGATTTTAATAAGATCAGACGACAAAAGCGAAGTTAGAAATTGTGCCTATTAAAAGATATTCGAAATTAGTATTATTAAATTAGTATTAGGTATTTCGCTACTCTACAGATTTCTGAAAAAATTATTTTCAAAGAATAGAAGTACCTAATCAATATTTTTCATATTTTTATTTTTAAATGAAAATTATATATTTTATTAACATTTGTAATGTGACATAGTAACTTTTATTTTTTTTGTTCCATTTCGATTTATCTCAACCCTTAATTATCTCAATCTCACAACTCAGCATGTCATAATACCGATCCTTAATTGCGCTCTCGCTTAGAATATTACTAGACGTGAATATGCATGATAAACGATCTTGAACAATCATAAACAATTTGGCAAGATTAACTCAAGCTGAATTAATCAAAAATGTAATGTTGTGTAAAACAACACGCAGCGAGATAATAATAATCAAAAGTAATAGAATATATAATAGAATATATTTAAGCAGATGGATTATTAATTCAAACTCATTAATTCATTTAAAAAAATTGAAAATTTAATAAACACCAAATATTTCAAGAGACAATTCAATTAAAAGTACTAAAATATGAATTTGGAGAGTAACTCTATAAAGATAGAAAAAAATTCAAGAATATAACTTAAGAATATCACAATTCAAGAATTTGAAATTCAAATATATGAGAATCCAAGAGTTTAAAAAAGATCAAGGATGTTAAAATATGTTTTTATTAAAAAATTAAAACCTGAAATTTTTTCCGACATTCTAAAAGACGCATTAAATAACTTTAGCTTTTTGAAGTCTTGATCTTTATTTTTAAGAAAGCTCTATAGATGTTTGCTTTAAAATATTTTTTTAGTTCTTTTTTTCAGTCATATTGTTTAACTTTCGCTAAATTATTTAACGATTACTGCTTTGGTCTTCGTTTTTAGTGAAATACGAGATAAATTAGTACAACGGGAAAATTGCGTGACGTCGAATGATAACCGCAAAATTGTTTATTATGTCGACTTTTTACGCCTTGCCTCATACACAAAGTCGTACGTAGGCAGGGCGGATCCCAGGAGTGTTGCCCCACCCGTCGACACAAACTCTGGTAAAATACACGTTTCAATCTCTCTTTATCAAAAGTAAGGAGTTGCAACATGCAATAAAATTATTTAAATAGTTATTGGTCACGGACTGATTAAAAAGCTTGTAAGTTTCTTGAAAAAATGGCATAAAGAAGTGAAACTTTCATTATACCCTGAATAAAATTTAGTAGAAGATTAGACGCTTTCTAATTTAATGAACTATTCTCTATATCGTATCTTCTATAATCTATATATTTTATTTCTTCCTAAGCACCCTATATGAATCAGATTATGAAAAATTAAATTTTTCAAGTGAAATATAAGTTCCTTTTTCGAGTAAAAGAACTATTTAATATTAAATGCACGTCGAGAAAGGGCCCAAAAAAGAGAATCAATTGGGGGCAGGAAAATGAAAACTACGAGGGAAGGAAATAATGATAGGAAAATCAAGCTATTAATACATATTATCGTTCCTTCGTTCGTTCATGTGTGTATGTGTATTTTGTAGCTTTTGTGTGTGTGTGTAATTGTGTCGGGATTCTATGATGGACTCACCCGCCAGCAACCAGGATCATCTGCATGTTGCATGGAGGCGGCCTCTTTGTTGCTTTTTCGCAGAGGGGGCAATCCGGAGCAGTGAGTCCTCTAGTTTGGCATGCGGTGACAGAATAGAGCTATAGAGTAGGTAACTAGAGAGATAACAGGAGGAAGAGAAGGTCACCGCCTTGTTCGAAGTTTTAATCATAAGATTCAACAACTAAATTTGACAAGTCTTGCTTTTCTATTTTTATTGGAATATTTTTCCTTTTATAGTACTATTCTTTTATGTCTACAACAACTCACACATATATTATCGCATTTTTTTCAATTTAAATATATTTCTAAAACATACATTTCTCATTAATTGCATACAATGGTTGAAGTGAAAAAGATGTTAATTTTACTTACTAACAGTACTAACCAATATTAATTCATAACTACTTCGAACAAGGTCAATAAAAAAAGATGACAGATGTAGTGATGAGAAGAAGATTCAAAAGTACTCTCTAAAACGAAGCGTATTAAAAAACGAAGAGGAAGAATAAAGATTAGATAAGAAAGTCGAATAGTAAGAAAAGTAATAAGAGAAATCGATAGAGAGAAGAATATATATGTATAAACAGAATAATTCGGAATTATACCATCTAAAGTTTCGGTGACGTGTTAATCTAATTGAAGGAAAAATAAGCTGACTGAAAAAAATTAATTTAAATCTTGTTTTATTCAAATAATAAAGTTTTCAATTTCTCTAAAAAATTCTCTATTATATATTTTTAATAAATATTTCTTATATACAAAATATTTCAAGGAGAGAAAGATTAACAAGATAATATTCAAAATTAAAAAGTTTCGACAAAGTTTTAACAGCGTAAATAAGTAGAAGTTTCTTTCGTAATTAATTTACAATAGATTTTGCTTTGATACATTGATTTTGCCTTGACTCGAAATTTAATTAGAATGTTTAAGGGATAAATATTTAAAAAACACTTAATTTAATTAATAATTATGTAATTAAACTAAAACAGTTCAAATACATTTCTCTGAACAAGTTTTTAATAAACAAAGATTTATTCTATAATTTTTATAATTCTCATTATTTCAAATATTTTAACGCATTACAAAATTTCCGTTCTAATGCGCTACCAAAATTTCTGCTGGTATTACCAAATTTTCCTGTCTATCGAATGGCCCATAACAGGATATCAACGTAATACGTTTTATAAATATATTTCGTCCCCAAAGTTTTATATTTTATGGAAAGATGCCTTATATACCTATATAGAAAAATTACAATTAAAAAATTATTACCTTAAATTATTGCATAATTAATCGTAGATGATTATGTTTTTCACGGTGCAATTACAAGAAAAGTATAATGTCAATTTTATAACGATTGTAAAATTAAGCATTTTATTTATATTACTAATGTGAATTAAAATAGATATTAATAAAAAGTGCTGTAATTATACTAAAAAACATTTAAAAAGATAGAAAAAAAGAGAAGGAAAAGGGAAAGAGAAGAAGAAAGGAAGGGAGAAAGAGAATGAAGGAGGAGGGAATAGACAGGCTTTTAGTATTGCATAGTCTAATAACAATAAACATTTCTCAAAGAACTAAGAGATTACTTAATTATCTTGAAAAACAATTTACTTTAGAACATACGTTTACGAAGGCTCCTCGGACTAAAATAGCTTGTAGAACATCATTATCTTATATACTTCCTTCCTGTTACAGGACATCCTATATACAGCATGTTCCAGAGCTATCACATTTCCTTTAAACTTTAAATCGTAGATTTCTACGATTATCTCAAAATTGACTTTTTCCTAGCCAGAACTCGGATAGAAATATGACATCCTAAGAAATGCCAATATAAAGCAACAGTTAGATGCTGTCATGTCTAACATATCGAGTAAACCAAATTCAACATGCTAAAAGAGAACTTCAATAAAAATTTAGAAAGCACAATTATACGGGAAAATCTCAAAAGAAATCTCAGCTAGGAATAAGTCAGCCTCGGTATCGGAGAATCCTCGTTTAATGGGAAACGCAACAGTCTTTTGGGATATTCTGCATATACATAGAACTAGATGTAGATAGAGAAAGAGAGAAAAGTACAGTGGCTAACTGGCGATGGCCCAGAAGATCGCCGTGACAGCTTGCGCTATTGTACCTTCCCGCATGTTGCGTCTAACCACCACCGCGAGGCCCGTGTGCCACCCGCACACACCCGGTCGCAGGACCTTTAAAGTATTCCACTTATTAACTCAGTATCGTTCACTGTCACGACGCACTATCACACATCTGTCAATGCAGGCAGCCGGATTGGCAACGACGCTACTGAGGTATTCCATTGCGTCACCGTTGCGAAAAGAGAGATCCAAATACGTTCCAAAATACGCCCGACAACGGAGTAATCGAGCGCGAAACAAAGCACAGATCACCCGCACCGTTGCTCCGCGTGATTCGCAACGATCGGTCGAGGATAACTTTGTTACGATCGTTATTCAGTGTCATTAAACAATTTAATTTAATGAAACAATCGTCGCGTTTATTTTCGCGGTATTTTTGAGGATGGAGAATCTGGGACAGAGAATGGATCAGACAGAGGTAAGAGAGATAAAACGCTCGTCTTCGATTGTATCGCACGCAACCATCGCGTAATGTCGTTTGAAAAATCCTTTCCAGGACACGTTCAGACGAGTCCACCGCGAAATGCGAATCTCCGAGATCCTGCTTGATCCCATCTAAATCTCATTTGGATTCCTTTAAATGTATTTTAAGCTTTACGTATCAAAATAATCTTTTGTCGTACAATTTGTCGTACGATTGAAAAAAAAGTAATTGCTCCGAACTGTTGATTCATATAATTCTTCAAATGTCATAAAAAGATTCTTTATAAAGACAAAGAGATGTCCAAAAATTTCATGCACATTATTATTCAATGATCTTACAGAATCGTTTGATTTTGTCAGACGGATCCATTTTTTATCATGCTTCTCCGTTATTCTCATTAAATATATTGTGTTGAATTCTGTGGCACGTCGGAACGAACTCAAAGATAAGGGAACTAAGCAAGAAAGAAGAGGAAACATTAAATGGGAATACAAGGACTAGGAGACGAAGCAAACAAAAATATAAGTTATTTCGTAATTTTTCAGGTTTATAATGTCCCATTAATTTCTGCTTCTCTGAAGATCTCGATCTTTAAATATATGGAAAAGATCTTTCAACCAATGATTAAAAATGGAGTACTTCAAAATACGAAAGGAATAAAATTGCAGTCTTTTTCGGCGCCGTCAGACAACCCATCATATTTGTTTAATCGCCAGTTTGATTATTGTTTTATATAAAAACGATATAGATCTTTGAATGTTAAGTTAACAAATGTTCGCGACACGTGGGGATTTAATCATTCAGTGTCGAACGCATATTTAATTGCGAATATGAAAAGATAAAATAAAATAAGCATACCTAATGCTTAAATAGACTCACTAAAGAGATTTCAAAGATCCCATCAATTTCAAGAATTCTTGGATATCGGGAGAATTAATTACCTACATCCAATTATTTTCAATGCGCCGTTTCGTAGGACTTGACGTCGTTGTATATTATCGTAATTGAAAACGAACGACGGTGTAACAACGAAAACGTGCTTATCGTGCCCGCCAAACCAGGCGGGTCCATCAGTCTATTCGCATTATGTGCATGAGTCCGTCTAGATCACGTTTATCATTTTGTCAGCGGACTCATGGAACCCCGGCTCGCATAAGCCGAGATCTTAAAATGAGTCGGGAAAACTGACTGTGAGGAGAGCCGAAAGTAAAATTGGATCACAAGATTTAAACACCAATAACGGGCGCACGATATGTTATTCTCAGTTACGGCCGGGTCCACCTCGGCAACCACGTTGCTGCGACTGCCTTGCGTAACCTTGTCGATCACCAGCAAGACAGCGGAGAGTGCGTGCCGCCTAAAGGGGCATCGGGGGGAGAGGAGGCGTCTGATCCGGTGAAAAGAGAGTGGGCAAGTGTGAGCAATCACTGTCACCGATCACACTGTCAAAGTCCTCGCGGAGTAGACTGGTCCGCGAAGGGAGCACGTTTCGAGCCGTGGCGAGCCCGGTGGGTTTCTGAATCGTTGAGTGGTGCGTGTCAGGACGCCAGCGGTAGCGGGCCGGGTAAATGGTGGCGGGAGGAACGGGAAAAACCGAGAGGGAGAAAGAGAGAGCGAGACAGACAGAGAAAGAGAGAGAGACCAAGGGTGGGTGGGAAGGAGAGAGAGAGAGAGAGAGAGAGAGAGAGAGAAAGAGAGAGACGCGACGACACGCGTTTAGGCGGCAACTTTGAGAGCTTCGACGTAACACTCCCGTCTCGAACGGCACGGTCAGACCGTGCGTGGTGCCCACGAATGGTCCACGCAGGGTGAGAGATCGGGTGCGACCCCCGGTGGGACGTCGGGGTGGCAAAGGTACAGTGGAAGGCGCCGGTCGAGGAACGCCGCCAGGAACCGCCGCGGCATTCTGCGGAGGCGCCACCGTGACTGCAAAAGCTCTACCCCCTTCGTGCTCCTACCCTCTCAGAAGTTGGAGTTGGTTGAGCGATGCAACCCTATACATATATGTACAGTTGTGTGTGTGTGTGGTGTGTGTGTGTGTGTGTGTGTGTGTGTGTGTGTGTGTGTGTGTGTGTGTGTGTGTGTGTGTGTGTGTGTGTGTCTATCTATGTTACATGAACCCGAATGTGATCGAAATATGCTTGTGTGTGTGTGTGTGTGTGCGCGCGCGCGCGAACGGTTGTGTGCATGTACGGAAGAGAGAAGTGGGTGAAATCCACCTTCCCTACCCACCCCATACCCCACCCCATCCGGCCCGTTCGTGCTGCTGCTCGTGCGTGGGCTTTCGCGGCCATCGAAGTCGATATCCACCCCCGCCCCGACCAGCGGCTCGCGTATTATCCTCAAACGTTTCTCGGACAGTCATTTTGAGGATTCTCGGGGGTTCCCCAATTCCCCCTCCCTCTCTCCTAATGCAATTCTCTCATCGTAACTGGCAATTGTCGTCATTCTTGTAATCTGCCTTTTCTATCGCTGTTTCCTGTTCTACCGCGAAGATATTCGTTTTCTTTCACTTTCGGGAACTCTTATAGTTTCGGGTAGAAATGGAAAGCGGGGAGGGGAAACCCCGATATATGGAATAAATCCAAAAACTTTCTTCCGCAGCGCTATTAAAGATAACACGGATTATACGGATTGATATATCCATGTTATCATCAAAAGTGCCAAGAAATTTGGCAATGCCGACTTCATATTTAAATCAGAGCGAAAACAAATCCCTCTTAAAACCGTATACTGTTCCAAAAATTTCGACTATATAATTTTTCGCGCATTAAATCATAAGTATATTTGATATCATTATAATTTGTAACAATAATACGATACGTATTGTAATTTAATAATACGTAATTTAATAATACGTAATTTGTGGATGAGAACTAATTTGATGAAATTAGACCTCATTGTATATAAATAAAATTTAAACTCATTGAATTGCGAAAGCTTTCTTCAGAGTCCATTTGGTTTATTGTTCGCAACGTCGAAAATTTTCTCAAGTTTTCATTGATCGTAATTGAATTAATCAAACGAGAATGCTGTTGCAATTTCATCAACGGTATAATTCAACAAGCAAGATGAGCTTACTAAATAAATTTTAAATTGCAGAAAACGGAATAGAAGCTTTGGGTGACGCTCCTATGTATGGACTTTAATACACGTGATTTTCAATCAAACCTCCACAATCCTCCCCCTATGCCCAAGCAAAAGATTCTCCGAAAAGAGCTTTCGACCCCCGAGAAGCTCAGAGTAAAAGTAAACATCACGTAAAAGCGAAAAGCTGTTTGACCATTGAATCTCTCTGCTTGCTAAATGTGGAATTTCGATATTCTCGATTAAATAATCTATAATTTATGAAAAATGTGCAAAGTTGTCCAAAGGGTACTTAATTAAGAAACAAATTTTATCGACAAATTATTTTGAACGACAAATTGTTATGACGATGTTTAATAGCTATCTAGGCTTCCCTAATTTTAAGCACCAACGCCTCGCCGCAGGATAGGTATCCTAACTCGACCTCGAATAACGCGAAGCAATTCCCACTTAGGGAATACCGTGTGATCGAGCCCGATCAAGTGATGTAGATGCGCAGAGTGACAATATTTCATTGCCGGTACATTTCACATCTGATCATTATATGCTCGGTATTGGTATCTCGCTTCTAATATTTTTCAAATTAATAGTATAACTTTAATATTAATATAATTAAGTATAATATAATTTTATGCTCACTTTAGTTAGAAAGTTAAGAATTTAAACATATATTATTAAATTAAGAGAAAACGAAAATTTTTAATGTTTTTTACGAAGATGAAAGTTTACAATATAAGGTGGCAAAGATCAAACAGAAACGTTATGTATACACGCCATCCAGCGGACAGCTTGCGAAATTGAATGATCACGTCGCAAGCTGTGTGCAAGCACGAAAGCTTTCAATGGTCTTTTGTATCGTCGGAGTTGAAACTACATTACCAACTCGACGCAAAAAGCAAAAAAAATTTGAATAATCTCAAAATCTCTAACAGAATACAAATTATTATATTATTTCAATATTTATTAATTTCTGTAATTTAAGAACAACCAATTGTAAGATGCATTTTTAAATCATTTCCAGTAGATACTGTTGCTTTATTTGTAATATAGAGAACATAACAAATCATAATAAAATAATAATGATAGTTAACTTTGATCAAGAAATTGCTACTACTAAAAATTTATATTAATTTATTTATCTCTATCACCAACCTCTGGTTGAATTCGATGCGCGGATCTACGCGTATTTGCAGCATATGTAACGTGTGATACACCATGATACAGATCACAAATAATATTATCTCCAAATCACATGTTGCATTGTTTTGTCCATATAAAACTTAATTATTTCATAAGTTAAACAATCAATTTGATGTAGACAAATATTTTTCAGGTACAAACGTGAGATTATACACATAGTTACAACATATTTTAATTATTTTACAAAAAAGCTTATATATTATTTAAATAAAAACTTGTCTTGTTCGGGTTTTTAAAAATTAATATTTAATATAAGACATTAAATGATTAATTTCACATAAAATCAATCAAATTTTATATAGATTTAAATGTCAAAAATGAACAAAAAAATATTATAATAAAAAATTATTACTTTATGCTTATGTAACAGCACATTCCGGGTTTCAACCGTTTCACTGATCCGCGAAGCGACTTACAGTAATTCACGACATGTCAAGAACAACTGATTGATTGTGACACGAGACGATGTGCCAACACGCCAACCACTCTATAAGATAACACAGAGAAGACCGTCGTGGTTACAATTACATCAGTAGTGTACCAATAGATCAAAATGGCGAATAAAAATAAGAAAAAAATTTTCACAAAATCAGATTCTATCTATCCATATCTTTCAACAATAGGAAATATTTGGCTAAAAACAAACATTCCTACCCCAAAAAATCTCACCACAAAGGATCTTAGCAATCTAAAGAAACACACACCTGGTATAAATTAATAAATCTAAAAGCTAAATCTTTTAATCATTGACGAATCATACTTGATTGTCGGAAAGTTAATCGTAGTCTTAGCCCATTATTTCTAATGACAGATATAACTATCAATAATTCAAAACTCCTTGTATCACCAAATACAATCAATTCGTACCACCCAATAGTTCAATGGGCATAAATAGTAAAGCTACATTTATACTCTCCGTAATCATTAACAAGCGCTTTTTCCCTTCGCACTTTACAGAAAATAGACGACAAAGAAGTAATCGCAAATGATCACTCCAGACGCTTCACAAGATAAATGGGAATATTGAATGACGGATCAGACGTATATCTATATTCATGCCATCCATAAATAGACAAAACCAATTGATTTTGTTAAAATTCGTCTATGTCGTCCACAAATTTACATATTTCTCTAAGTCCAAATGCAAAAGCACGTACGAACTTTTTCGAGTCATTAAATTACATTAAACAAAATTCCAATTATTTATTTTGAATAAAGCAATGCGAAGTTATCTCGAGATTTATTACATTTTGTATTATTATTTAAATTGTTAAGTAATATTAAGTAAATTTGTATGCGTTTCTTATAATCTTTTTTTACACAGAAAGAAAAGTATTTTACAGCCACAACAAAACTATAGCATGCTATTGCATATTATATGTAAAAGCAATTAACCTCTACTCATCACAGCCAATTATATTTGATAATACAGCAAAATCTGCTTTTCGTTGAAGGATCCTAAATTTGTTTATAGAAATACAAATTTGTTGCTAAAGCAAAATAGTCTACCTCTAATAGATACGTTTTCGTTACTACAAAAGAATGTATTATTATAACAAAATAATTTGCAGATCCAGCAGAATTATTTTGAATTGATTTTATTTTGCAAATAAAATTAGTATGATACACCTTTTTACTCTCTATATAATAATTAACAACACTACATACTACGACAGCATAAAATATACTGTGCCAACAAACCTTTCTTCTCTATGTACATTTTATGTACACGTGTTTCACGAGCAGCTTTTGATAAAGAGCTATTTGAAAGTTCCAAGACAGAAAGCCATCGCTGTCGGTCCTGCATATCTTTCATCAATACAGTTTATAAAGCAAAGGCTTTTAAAGGGCTTCCAAATGTTCAAGGACGCGAAGAGATGTAAGTTGTTACGTATAGATCACGTGCTTATATAAACGGCCTCAGACGTTCATATTTAGGTGAACTTTGCATAAATGTCGCGGTTTGACATTATCGAACATTCATATAATGGTGGGTAATAAGCTTTGATTTTCGTTGTTAAACAACTTTAGGATTAATTTCTCACTAGCATTGTCCCAACAAAGGAATCGATTTCGTATTCGTCGAAGAATACATCTTCAGTACTGACGCCTATATTATATAATCCTATAATTGTTGGAAACTTTTACTGCACAAATAATTTTTTATATTTTATAATATTTTATATTTTATAATATTTATCATAATATTTTTTTTACTAAAGGCTAAGCATTCCTTTAAAATAAGTACCATTTGATTATAATTACCTACTCACTAAGAGATAAGTTTATTTTAATACGCAGGGGTATTGTATATGTTCTGCTAAACGTAAAATAATTAATATCACGATGATATCTTTTATATGTATATATACCGCATTCTGATAAATAAAAGATTAATATAAAGATAAAAATAAAATATTTATATATAAAGAAGTATCTATTAAAAACAATAAACTTTTAATGATAAATCCAAAAATGATAATGACAAATCCAAAAACAAAGAAATAACACTCACAGCAAGAATGTAATCGTGAAATAAATGACCGTGTTTCTTTCGCTCCAGATTAATCCAGATTCGAGTCGAGACTCGTGCGCAAGATTTAATTTACGTCCCGACGTCACAGGCAAAGCGAGGATCACCACGAAAAAAGCAGGACGACGTAAAAAAGAGAGAGAAAAGCGAAACGAAATCAATCGCGAGACGCAATTAAGAAAGACGAGAGATGAAGTTCATCCGACGGAGTAATCGTGATGCGATGCGACAGACGAAATGTGATAAAAAGGAACTTAAAGAACGACACTTAAAGTCGACAGATAGATGAAATAAATACAGAAAAAATTCTTTAACTATTTCGGTGTGGGATTTCGAAGTGGGATTAAATAATGTTAGTCTAATTTAAACGTTTAGATAGCTGCATATAGATAAGTAAGATATAAATATGCCTAAATATATCAGCATAACGTTAAATTGGAGCGTGAAGTAGACGCAGTATTAGATCAAACTTATTTCATCGATCTCACGTCTCTTACATGTAAAAACTTCAATAATTTATAAACTTTAACAATCTTGAAAAGAGATCAACATTGGAAAAACTCAATTACGCGGCTTCAAAATAACGCGATCTGACGCATAGCAAACTTATTTTGCTCTCGTTACAATTTCCTTGAAGTTACAAAGTGTAAATTGCACAGATCTTGTCTCCTATTGTAATAGCCTGTTTTCATCTCAACCTCTTACTAATGCAATCATAAAACGAAAAAGTACGTGACTGATTGTTGCTGTCAAGAGAAAAACACGTAATGTTTCTCTCATACTAAGATATTCTCTTATATTTAAGAGAATACGAAACATATTCTATTTGGTAATTTTTCAAGAAAAGTAAATTTCTAAAATTTTCTGGTGAGGTAGCGTAAATAAAACTAGAATGCTTTACCTATAAATAATAATCCTCCATATATATTTACCTCCCATTTATATTTATCGACCGGAATCGATCTAGAATTCTAATTATTCAAATCTAGTCGGTTTGATCGAGCTTAATCAATTAACTTCTCTTTGCATTAGAATAATCTTTATTATTCAGTAACTAAACAAGTAAATCATGTACGCAACTTGTTCTTTGGTCTATACATTATATACAAAGATTGAGATATTTCAACATAAACCAAGTATTCATTAAACAATAAAATTTCATTAAACAATAAAATTTCTTAACCCTTTATGTCCTTGATTATACTGGCCTATATTCAAAAGTTACTTATAATGTTAGGTGATTTATTTTGACTTATTGTTAGATAAACAATAAAAGTAGTTATCAGAATTTTCCCATCTCTTATCACTCTCAAAATTCAAAAACTATCTTCATCAATTAAAAACAATTTTAAAAATTAATTATACAACAGAGAAAAACTTAAAATTACACAAAAGCAACAAGCACAAGATCTTCACTCGCCATAATCTTGTATTCGATAGAGATCAATAATTATATTTATTTGATATTTCAGTGTATCAAAAATCCTCCATATTAAATTATTCTGATTTTTGAAATTCTAATATTATTTCTAATATTTTTTTTCAAAATTGATAACCTCGTAAATCTCAGAAACCAGTTTATTGAATGTTTAAAGAATTTTTATTTCTATGTCTACTCTATTCATATCTATTATAAATCCGCTATTCGAAAATTTCAAATTCTAATATCATGTTCAAAATCCAATCTTAAAATCCTTCAATCTATATATATGTAAATTGTTTTGTTATATAATCTAATTTTTATATATAGAGTCAATATTAAAAATAGTTTTTGATAATCATCTCTCATAAGGGTACTACCTAAAACTATTGACACTTTACGATTGATATGATAAAAAGAATTTAATATTAGTACAAAAGAAAAAATTACGCCCAAATTTTTAGCGCATTTCTCATATACTTACTTTCTGTTTTCCTTTTTTCGCATGTATAAGATTTTTTATGATTTCCAGAATAAGTTTTAAAAAGATAGATTAATTTTTTCTTACAGCTTGAATCTTGATCTTTAAAATGAAATAAACATCTTAATACATTATTCTTAAATAACATTATAAAATTTTAAAATACATATATGATATTGATAACAATAACCAGGAAATATTAAGGAGAACGTCTTTATTTCAGACGACGTAAATAACCAATAATAAACCTTGACTAATAATAAAAGTGATTTTCATAAGTAAAGAGACTATGTCGTCTTCGGTTAAGTTGGATCTTCGTAGCTTAATATCGAGAACATAAGAGGTTAAGTCAAGATAGAGTTTGTAATATGTTCTCTTGTACCTTCGTCTCATTCTTATTGTAATATATCCTTAATATTGCATTAATTTTATGTGATTTTGCAAAGCACACTCGCGCAAATAATTATTCGCACTAACATCATCTTGTCACATCATACGTGCAAACTTTCGATGGGATCATGCATGCGCGTTCTCGCAGTGCAAAGGTATGCTCGGAACGAATAACGCACCCCACTGATGCCTTCAAACTGATAAAACCATAATAATTGAAGAAACAATTGTTCATATAAGGAGAGTACTTTTATAACATTGGCTCGAATCCTAAGCGGCCAAAGGCATGAAAATGAGATATTTTATAAACACAGTATATTCATTGCACCTTTATATACTTGATTCTTCAATTAAATTAACGAATTATCGGTGTTTCGAACACGCTGGCAAACTAGCTGAAACATAAAATTCACTAAAGGGTGGCAGGATATTTTTGTAGCACGAGCAATAAAAAAAGGGGTGGCAGGAGCGCTCATTTTATTTCTCCGGTGTTTTTCCTCGTATATCTTCCAAGCAGAAGCCAATCTCTTTCGGAGTTGATACACCGAGCAAAACATTCCACGAGTCGTCCGCTGTGAAACGCAGCATTCGCACCGAGACATTGATAACCTGGCAGTGCGTGAAAGCTCTTTCGCTCAAGGTGCAAGTTTCTTCATTCCATTCCGTGGCAGCGCATTCCAAGCTCCGATCAAGATACGATGAGCAATTTATAATTTATTAATTTCACACTAACTCGATATTTTATACGTAAAATACACTTGACTTATTTCTCCTGTTTGTATATCAATCAAATAACATATGGATGAAAGGGACAGTATAAATTAGGTTGACACCCAGTATTACCGCTCTATAACTCTACAAATCGATTGCATTACTTTTTGTATATCCTAATATTTTATATATGATCTCTATTATTTCATATATCGCTTCTATATTATCTGTACATCGGTCCACTTATTTTATATATTTGTATACTATATTTCACATACTGGATCCACTATATCGCTCCTTAATACGATATTATCATGCTAATAATATAAGGTGCTTCGGGAAGGATTTCACTGAATTTATTTTCGGGGGGTAATCTTTTTTATTATCAAGTGATCGTACTTTCGTCGCGTTGCAGCGGCGGGGGTACAATCAGTAAGCGGTCCAACATCGAACATCGCAAGCTTGTGTGTGTTTTATAATGCCTTGTGCTGGTGGATGTGTCGAGGGATCTCGGGGAGGTCTGTGTCCATCGCCGAAGGCCACACGATGTGGGACATACAAAGCCTCTGTGAACATTGTGCATTCGGCATCAATGGAAGCTGTGTGACAAGGGACAATGGAAACGCTAAAAAAAAATGAAGAAGAATGGGGAAGGGAGAACGGAGAATTTGGGTTTCATCGGTTAATCATGCTTCAATTCCTGCGATCAATCGTGTTCTCATAATTTTCTATTGGAACTTGTTACACGGCTGACGCATTTCATCTAACGAGTCACCGAAAATGAAAGAAACAGATATACATACACGGATAACCACGTATATCGATCGACAAGGACAAGAGATATTGGATCGACAAAAGCACGTGAGTTACAGTGAGCGCGCGTAACCGTATTTCCCTGTGTTACTTCGACGTGGGAATACCGGCGTTCCAATTCCAGGTACCTAACGAACACTCGATAGATCGCACGGAAAGAGAAGAGGAAGGGTATTGGATTCGACTGTTCCACATCGACATGGACAGTTTCTCGATTAAACCGGCATTCCCGAAAGGATCCGTGACAAGTTGAACACAATCTCGTTTGTAACTTACATTAATTGATAAATAGTCCAATTATATCAATTCAGAAGAGTTAACAGAAAAAAAGATTTTAAAAGTTACCATTTATAAAAAGAATTTATGTAAAATAGAAAATTACACTAGGCAACAAATTTTGACTTTTTTTTGTGTCAACTTAATTACTATGTTAGCCGTATTTCTTGTGCCTAAAGATGACGGAAAATCATTGGATTTTTGCAAAAAGATTGTTTTTGTGACCAGGACATTGTATTTTTGAAATTTCAATATTTTTCCAGGATTGGAGATAAATTTGACTCTGGGTGTGCTTTGATTGACAGGTAAATTTATTTTTGGCTTTGGGGAGGGGGTAGCCTGGATCTCCCTTGAACTGAGAAATGTATAGTAGGTGTGTCGAATAGAAAAAAACATTTTTTATGGCCACATTTTTTCAAAAAATTAACGTTTTTTAATTTAATTGTTTATAAAAAATGTTTTTTCTATTCGACACACCTACCACACATTTGTCAGTTCAGGGGAAGTCTAGGCAACCTCCCAAAGCCAAAAATATTTTTACCTGTTAATCAAAGTACAAGTCTTTATCTTCAATCTTGGAAGAAATATTGCATTTTTCCAAGATTGAGAGATAAATTTGACCTCTGGGTGTGTACTTTGATTATAGCTAAAAATATTTTGGCTTTTGGGAGGGTTTGCATAGACCTTCCACTGAAACTGAGAAATGTAGTAGATGTGTCGATAGAAAAACATTTTTTATAAACAATTTAAATCAAAAAACAATAATTTTTTGAAAAAAATATGGCATAAAACATGTTTTTTTTATTCGACACACCTACCAAAAACACATTCTCAGTCAAGGAGAGGTCCAGGCTCCCCCCCCCCAAAGCAAAACTATTTTTACCTGTTAATCAAAGCACACCCAGAGTCAAATTTATCTCCAATCCTGGAAAAATATTAAAATTTCAAAAATACGATGTCCTGGTCACAAAAACAATCTTTTTGCAAAAATCCAATGATTTTCCGTCATCTTTAGGCACAAGAAATACGACTAACATAGTCATTAAGTTGACACAAAAATCGTGTTACACGGTGTTATTCTAGAAAATAAGTTTAATAAATGAAAACCTATATAAATTCTAAAGAAATAAAACAATCTAAAAATTGATTTACTGGCACGTATAAACATCAAAAGAAGAAAAGACAGAAGATGATAAACTCCACTAACTGCGGAGTGATCAGAAGGATCAAGGAAATATACAATATCGGCAAAAGATGTGAGAAAGGAACGGATTATCAGGCACGATATATCAGCCGATTGTCAATGTCAGCCTTCCAGTGGATCGAAAGAGAAACAATCGATATTCACAGGTGAATGCACTCACCGCTGCTTCGTCTTAACGCGACGATAGCGGTGAAATTCCGCCGACGGGTCGTTGGGGTCGAAGCCCCGGCGATGTTTCGGCGGCGAGGACATGGCGGCCGCCTTCTTGGCTTTACCGTCGCTCGGATTCGTGGTGATCGCGGGGTTGTTATTGCCGCTGATTACGGCACAGGCAGTGCCGTTGCCGCTGCCGAGATGCAGGGAGGTGAGCGGCGGCGGCGAGGGTGGCAGCTGCTGCTGCTGCTGGGCGGAGGAGTGGCGGACGGTGCTGCCGGACGATCGCTCCGGAGGGTGACAACGGCAGCCTGGTGCTGGCGGCTCGCCAAGGGCACGTTCCCCGTGACCGACGTGGCTCTGGGGCACCGCGTTCAGCTCGTGCCTGGTAACCCTACCGGCGCCCGGCCCACCCATTCAAACCCGCGATGATCGCCGCCCGCGATGACTCCACCTCTCCGATCTCTCCGTGACTGCCCCGGCCGACGGATGATTCCGCGCACCTGTCGCACGCTCTCGGTCTCGGCGCCGACTCACGGCTCCTGTTGTTCCTCTCGACTCTACGATCACCGGTCCGTCGTGCGCTCTGCGAACGCGGCGAAAATGACGACGACGAAGGACCGGAGGACGTGCCGACGCGTAGCCGGGACGGAACCCGGCACGCCGGCTTGCCCGGCCTCATGCACGCGTCACTACTGACTCGATCTGTCGGTCTCTCTTTCACCCTGCCCTCGCACACGCCACTCATCCAATTTTCGGGAGGGGTTGAGAGGCGCGCGTAGTCGTGGGGCAAGAAGCAAGGAAGGGAAGCACCACCAGGATGACCAAGAGCGGCCCTGTATGATCGAGAAGGGTGGTGCGCGCGACAACTGATGCTGAGACGCGATCCTACTTCCGTCCCGCGATCACGCCGACTCACTTAACGCGACGCGATCCACCCTTCTCATCCTCTCGCATCCCTGTGTGATCACACCCCCACGCTTCTGCCGCGCGATGGCAGCACCTCGGCGTGTGTATCAAGTGCGATGCAACAGTGTACGAAAAATTGGGAAAGGGGTGGTGGCGGAGGATTTTCCGCGCATCGAGCGTGACAGGGGGTGAAGGCTGATCGGCGTGAAAAACGAAGCGACACTGACGCATAAGGATGACGCGATTTGATCGAGAGGAGGGAAATTTCGTTATACATCGAGTCACGACCACTACTTCACCTGCTGAAGTGTGCTGGAAGCACGCTTGATCATCGATAAACCAGTCCGTCGTTACACGTACTGATTGACATGATCGTGGATGACGCGGTTGGAAAATTAATAATGAAGTTACCGAGAAAGGCTTAGTGGTGAACGTGGAAAGTCCGGACACCGTGGCGACTGAATCCATCCGCGTGAACACGCTATCTTCGATTCCAACGTGCCACTGTAAACTCACCCCCTACATCCCCCGCGCATGACTTTTCTGATTTTCGAAGGAAGCAATTGGCGGCAGCACTGCAGATCACGAGACTCAAGCGGACCGACAATTACACAGTGCGGTCGAGAAGGACCGTGGGGGGGGGGGGGGGGCGGGTAAAACACTTGGAGTGGAACAGGGGCAGTGGGATAACCCCGATTAGTCGACGGAGGGTGCGCGAGCAAACCGACACGCCGATCTGATAACTGCCCTTCCGTAGCCACGCACGAATAATTGCTCCATTCGTAAACAGCTTTTTATTTCTCCCTCATTTTTTCTTGCTTTTTTCCCTGCCACTTGAATAACATTAACTTATTGCGGGTAATAAACAAATGATTATCCTTACGTTTCCAGGCAGGAAACGTATAAGGATGAAAATCTGTATTTTATTTCAAATACTTTAAATTAGTGTTTTGTTGCACTAGGTTCTGATAAATAAAAATTTGAAACAACAGAAATGCCTATAAAGATCAGTCTCTTTGAAGAAATAAGAAAAGAATTTTTCAAAAATTGGAAGGCATTCTTCTGCTAACATTCTATGTTTTCCGGTTTCAAAAAAAGCGGGAATATTAAAGTTGAATTATAAACGCTAAAAAGTGGAGGAAAATAATTTTGGGGGTTTGTACCCCCCGCGATCAATATTTTCAACTTAAATCAATATAACAGCTAGATATTAATTTAAAAATTCTTTTTTCCTGTAGAAGAGGGAATATTTTCAATTGAAATGAAAAACAACGTAATCGATGACGATTGATAACAATAATTACTTTTTGTACCTACTATCATCCATAAAATATTTCATAATCCAAGCGCAAACTGGCAGAGCAACACCAGCTGGTCAAACACGTGAACATGACAATGAAAATAAAACGCTCAATTGTGGAATGAATCAAGAGTCGGAAGGAAAAAGCTCCTGGCGGAACGAGACGATCGATGGTTGGCAAGCTTGTAACAACGAGAGTGAAACACGTGGTTGGACTTAGCCCGCTGATCGAGTTGGCGATGAGCCAATCTATTCCGCCCAAGTTCGCCTGTGACCACTGTATTTGATCACGGAAGATAAATGCGTTTAATCTACGAAATCGTACTAGACCTTCGCGGTATTCAACCCTTTCCGTTGGGGGATCGAAATGCACTGGCTCTCGCTTTTGCGCTAAGAATGCTCACTCAACGATCAATAGAAACATCACAGCGTCAGCAACACGATGAAAATTGCGAATAAAACCAAAAAAAATTTTTCTTTTTTTTTTAAGTTTTCCTGATCTACCACAAGGGAAAATAATCGCTAGAACGCTTCCGCCGACATTTACAAGATGGCGGTGGCGCAAAGCACCACAACCGTCTGGTCAATACCAGAAAATGAGGTTCACCTGGCACGCTAACCCCGATTCAAAGACGGACGCGACGACTCCAGGCAATCCGTGCGTCCCACACCAAAGGTGTGTAAAAATAAAGCGAAATTGTTTTGAGGAAAAACGTAACACAATATTAGCATGCTTCCAAGTTCACAACTTTATGAAAAACTAAGCAAGCGCGCGAGCAACTCGTAATATAAAAATTCTAATTGATTTCTGGTTGCAAAAAGAGATGAATGAATTAATATGAGATTGGAAATGTACAATGACTTAAAGAATCGTCAACAATTCGTTAAAATTAACTTGTATGATGATATAAAGTGGCACATGTGTGCCCTACATAAAAATAAACCAACAACTTAAACAAGAGATTTAATTATAATATATATATAATACTTATGTAGATTTTATCTACTAATTGGCAGTATAAATTTTGAAAACACTTGTAAAATGTGAAAGTTACACGTGATCTGCAGTGCAAAAGTAAACTCTAACTTTCAACAAGTTCAAACATTTATGCTGTTCTCAAAAAATAGAGCGCAAGAAGTAGATCCACAGATAACACTCAGTAGTACAACGTCATCCGCGTTGACTGTACTTTGTAAGTGGAACTCGTAACTCAACCTTCGATCGTTGCAGTCATAGTACGATTTAAAAAGATAAACTGTTCTCACTAACTTTGCAAACAACTAGGACGATTTGGTTTCGTTAACTTGATGGTTTTACACCGCTAAGTCTCCTGGTGCGAGTTGTTTATGGTTTACTCAAAGTTAAGAATTGCTCTATCCTACTCAGGATGAAAACAACGAACGAAAAAGTATTTTCATCTAGAGTGCTCTCTCTCTCTCTCCTCCCTCGCTCTCTCGACTTGATGAGAGGAAACTCCACAAAGACTCTTTGATGTATTCCGATAGACGCGATTGACTTGACCAAAAACTCGAGCAGAAGCAAATAATCGATCAAGAGGGTCTCTTAAATGTTACAAGCTTTGAAATATTATTAATTGCTCAATGAAATGAAAAGTGAATTCCTTCATGATAAAAGTGAATTTTGGCTATCACCTATCCCATCTCACACACGTACTTGCTTGTGCCATTTATAAACAATCAAGCTTTAACCAGCTGTTCATATATACAATCAAATCTTATTTTATATATCTTACTAAAAAGAAAACTTTTTCCTTCCTATCTCTTTCACCTTTACTATACTTGGACCTTCTCCACTACTCTCCTTCATTCAGATACACTCGCTCGTGCCATCTAAGAATGGCACACAGCTACCAAACGAACTAGCCACTCAGACCAAAGATCCGTTTCAAGCAAGCTTCTTATCCTCTCACACCAATCATTCCCTCTACCCACCCGTCGTCACGTGACGGAGAAATCTAGATGAAGATACCACGTATGCAGCATCCACAAGCTCTCCCGCGAGTTTCCGGCCCTTCGTCTAAGTCAGTTTCGCCTGTCGTACGTATATATTTGCGTGGGCGAGCGACGGGGTTTTGGTATCCTCGAAAAGAAGCTTTTCGCAAGCTCGACCAATCACTGACGCGAATGGTAGCACGGCGTCGGTATGACTGACTTCTCTCTCCTGACCCGTTGTGCATGACCTGCACGACTTATGGCAAGCAACCACCGCTGAAGGCGTATCTGTGGTTGGTCAGCCGGTCGGCCGCTCGCTTCCTTTCTACTTCGCTACCGCGGTCTCGCCTATGTATTTGTGTCATGCCGGTGTCGTGTCGTATCGCGGAACGCTCTTGTCAGCAACGTAACCCAGACTCGGCATCGGCAGGAATTGGAACGCGCCGGTACCACCGTCGATGAGATAATGCATTCGTCTTCGATTTGCGGCAGCTCGATAAGCCATGTAGTAACATAATCGAGTCACTTGCACGTAAATAAGTCGCTATTAAATATCTAAGATCGTCCATTCTTTGAAAATTCTCAAAAGAAACAACATTTACCTTAACTTAATTTGTTAAATATATTATATAGAATTTCGAATATAAAATAAACATCTCGAGACACTTCCAAGTTCCTACAATTTTCTTTTTATATATTTTATTATTATATCAAGCATTAGTTCATATCATACATTTTCTAGAGTCTCTAGTCTGGATCAGCGCATTTTCAAGCATTTCGCATCGTACAATCTGAAAAGGAGGCCACGGTCTCTTGAATGTACAACAATGATTATCGTCGAGAGTAGCTTTCAACCTACTCGCGGGAGCTAAGTCGGTACATTATAAGCCATCGCTGGCATATAAGAGGATTAAGAGGACGCTTCGGAACTCTCTGCGAGAGGGCTGATCGTTTATGGGACAGCCTTCATCACAGTTCACCACAACGCACATTTCGCAACCAAGTCGGCGATTCTAGATCACTCTTGCCGGATCAATAATGGAGTTTGGAATAAACACGTTTAATCATCGGCTGAAAGTAGTTTACAAAATTATCAAATTATCTTGTTGAAACCCGTGGCATTCGATGTTGAATGAATTCGCGCATAATACTCTGCTGAAAAGAGCTCTAAATATGCTTCTTTCATCTATTTCGATATATAACATAACAAACAAAAATACACCTAAGATTTATTTTAATAACTCTAATTTAATGCGAATTATTTACGCAATCGGTCCTTTCCCTTCGACATGTTCATAGAAATCACTGGTAAATTATGTAGATAAATTCCTGAAAAATAGCTCGATATTTCCAAATTCTTCTTCTTCCTGGTCGTTGCTCACGTTTTCGCGCGTTATAATCCTTTTTATATTCGTGGATTGACAATAATCCACTATTGTCAACCCACTGTCTGTATCTTCTGCTTTACGTATCACCATTGTTATCTCATTAGATTCATAAATATTTTAATATAATCTATGTGCCTATTGTTCTCTACTTCTTTTTTTAATATTCAAATTGCTGCGCGGGATATTGACATAAATATTAAAGAAATGCCTTTTCGCTTACGGTATAGAGACGAATGCAGACGGAGTAGAATAGTACTAATTTGATAAGAAAACGAGACTTTTATTTATACAGTATCGTAATCTGTGAATATCAATTCTAATTCACAGTTACAGTTTTACTCGCTATCACTCATGCCTATTATTACCAAAGCTATAAATAAATAAATCAATGCAAAAAATAATCAATACCAAATGAAAAGTATTAGTATTTCGATGCTATCAAAGTACTCCTAGGCAAAGAGCTTTCAACTGCTTGCTTATCGGCTTCCAAGAGCTTGCGTCAGATGGCATGAGCTTACTAAAAACAAGCTCATCGAATGTTTGATTTTGTAAGGAGAGTCAGAAATATTAAGAATTGCATAAAATTTAAAAAATAAGCTCTTTTATTAATAATGTCAGCATGTAAATTTTTTTATATTTTTTCACCAGCTAGTTTTTCTCTCAGAACATTTATAACAAAGTTCAAGATTTTTTTAATGGAAGACTCGATGTTGCATATATCAATTATTAACAAAAATAACTTTATTTTCTTTACTACGCCTTGTTTCCTAACTGATTTCATAATACGTACCATTGTGGCTCACAATAAACCTTTTCAATTTATTATGTTTCAAATCTTAATTTACTTAATGAAATATATAAAACATATAAAAGCTATGATATTTTTACCATTAATTAATATAAAAAGCAATTGTCTTAAAGCATATCAGATAATATTTCGCAAGTAGAAATGCGCCCTAAATGGATCCTATTTGTCGACCAATTCTCTTCCGTAGGATACTATCTGCTCCAATTATTCGATGGATAGAGACAAGTAGGTACTCTGCGAGCCAAACGGATAATTAGTACTCGCATCACGTAATCATTACCTTTTCCCACGCTCGGGCGATTTCCGTTTCCGGCGCGGGAACATCCTTATCCCGAGAAATGTGCTTCTCATACCAGCATGCATCATGGATCTCTAATCATTAAACGCTTTGGATTACGATAGCCTGGCGACAACCCACTCGACGTGAACCATCACGTCACGATTCTTACACACACCAAATATTCATCGTCAACTACCTCAAATCGTACATATGGATTGACCAAAAATCGATCAATTACGTCGATCAATCAAAAGTCGAAACTTCACATTTCGCGGTGCACGCACAGCTATCGAATTCTCACGAATCATGGTGCAAAGTTCACTAAACTTATTCACACTTAACACGTTAAATATCCATTATAGATTCAATTCGGCCGCATCCGATCGATTCTCCCCGCGTAGAACAAATTTTAATCGATCGCCTATTGCCACGTGCATACATCGAGCCTCTGCCATCGAGCAATGATATACTAAGCACGATTACGCTCTCCAAAAAGCAGTCTACTAGTGGAGACACTTTCACAGACAGAGCATCCCGATGTTAAAAATACACCGCGGGCCTTAGTTACGTTTCCAAATCGACGTCTCGCCGTACTTTCGGCTGAATGTGAATCACCTAATATCGGTAATTATTATTAGAATAAAAAACAATTTTTTTTTTTTTTAAGAAAACTGCTCACATATAGAGACTACTATATATTATTCCTAAAAGTAATATTTTAATTATACGAAGTTCACTTAAGCGAAATGTATGTTATTCGTGCTCCCTTCGAGTACAATCTTCGATTGACCGCGACTCATTTATTCGCGATTTTGTCATTCATCTCGTGCTCTCGTTTTCCCCACTCGTTCGTCTATTTCTATCTATATCTGCCGTCCTTAATTTACTCCGAGTGACACTGGACCAGGCCACCAAACGGGATCTCCCAAATTACAAGAATCGACCGTGGCGCTTTCGTGCGCCAGATCGCGATGAGGTTTAATTAATTTGATTTACAGCGGAATCGATCTATCAAGAGGGATGAGGCGCAGGAAACTTGGATGATATTGCACTAAACTTAGGTGATCGAGAAGCACTCAGTTATCGGCCACTTAAGAAATATTGACCCTTCTTTACGAAATTACTGACACGTGATTCATTGAAAATATATTGCATCTCGTAAATACCGCAAAGCCGTAGTAAAAGTTACAACTCTCATTAAATTATATCGATTCGATAAATGCGATTAAGTTATCGATTTTATATAAATGCCATGCCTTGTGACTTTTAACCACGACGCTTTGAACTTCACCGATGCCGAACTTCCTCGACTACCTATATTTTCCCTTTCTTGATCTATAATATCCGCAGATCGCGCCAACAGCACGTAAGTTCCGGATGCCATAACATCCTGGCATCACGGAACACTTCAAAGAAGAAGTTTGATTACAAATTTCTTTCGTGAAAATGACGTGTTCAATAATAGATCCAACATGGAAAGAATAAATCAAGAAAGATTTTAACAGCCCATTATTTATCTCATGCTTAAAACACTATTTAAATTCGAAGGCATGCAAAGTGTAAATAAATTTTAAGATAATTATGTATAAAACTAATTCAAAATTTAATTGTCCGATGTTCATTGATAGAGATATTTGTGGATCACTGTAAATCCCTGAAATGCGTTTCCGACGCTCGTGTTATGGTGGGCGGAATGGCAGCTAGTTAGTGTATTTTGGAAACGAAGGTAAAATGTGTCTGGCCTGGGAATGGCTAAACAACGTTAGGCTGCACGCCAGAAGTTGCAGGGTTAGGAAAGTATTCGAACGACATCATCTCTTCGCTATAAATATCCCGACTTCTTACGACCTCATCTCGGGAAACTTTTATTTGCCAACATTCATAAAACTATTGCCACTAGCAGACATGAAATATCGTTTTTACGAAATGTTTGCGAAATTTCCGGGTAAAAGCATATCATTCACAGGTCATAAGATACAATGCATCAGAAACAATAATTGGCGCGGGTCATTTCTTCTCTTGGCGCGAACAATTAAATTAATCGTGCAGTTATGCGCAGCTTCCCAAAGTCCGACACGTTCCACGCATTCCTAACACGATCGATGAATACCGAACGACTAATTGAAACGAACATAGACCTTTCGAGTCAGCTTTTAAATATCTTGATTTGCACAATTCTGCAGCTTTTCCGCTTGATCTCTCATTTGTTGTCGGCTATGACAATTTGACCGTAATTTACACGGTGCATCATTAAGAGATGAAAAAAGCACAAGATAAAAACAGAGACGAAATTATATTTCTGTCGATATTCAGTGAATGGGATTGTGTCACGAGCTATCAAAGAAAACTAAATTTCAGTAACGAACTTCATATTGACTGTTGACTGTTAGCTTAGCAGGATTAAATGATTGACTTGTTCCACTCAGAGAGGCTGAATCGCGAAAGATTGATCGTGAAAAATCGAGAAAGAATCCCAGTTGACACAGAGCATCAATGTTACATTACGTTATAATTTCGCGCTCAACAATGTAAATGTAATACAACAACATGTGTTATATCACATTGACATTGTTGGATGCGAAATCATAACATAGATGTAATGCAACTAACGCTCCGTGTCGACTGGGATGTCATCTCGACGTGCATCGATAATAGAGATCAACCGTCCGCTTTACGCACTGGCGCAATGCAGACTGCGAGAAAAGCCACGGGCGGTAGGTACGCACGCGTAAGCATGAAATTGCCGCCGCAATTTCCACCGAGAGCAGGAAACTCAGAATTTGGTCACGTGTACGGCGATGATGACGTTAGCCGGATGCAGTCGGCGCGCGATCGATCGTAGTTCGAGGTGGTAAAAGCTTTCCCCGCGTCACTGATACTTTCTATTATGTTTATTTGAACAATATGTGATTTTTCAAACATATATGCATCTTAAATTCCCGATTAAATCAAGCGATTTCTCAATTTCAAATCTTTGTAAGCGACGTTTGTCACATATGACAAAAATGTAGCAAGTAGCATTTGTGTAATAGATCAATCAAACAAATTCTGTCAAAAGTCAAAAGTCTCTACGTAAACTGTTCGTATGCAGAAAAAATATAAGAGAATTTCGAAAAATTTACGCCATTAACAATTGAAAAGGATGCAACTCACCCTTAATGTACGAATAAGATTTAATAGCTGCACTTACCTGCAACAAAGAAATAAAAGTACATTAGCTTCAATTAATTAAAATTAAAAAGTTATTGACGTTGTCAAATTATTTAAATTTATACTCACATTTTGCCTTGCATTTTAGTTTTTTTATTCTTATAGAATTTGCCCAGACAACACAATGTCCAAAATTGGGACATAAGATGTCTTAAAGACGTCTTACGATATGAAATCTTGAAGACCCAATTTTGGACCTTGTGTTATCTGGGTGTGTTCTATTTTAATTTTATATAAAATAATAAAAATTATATTATATGTATATAGGTACATCTTTTTCCAATAATAAACAATTAATTTCGTACAGATTCAGAAGAATTAATCAAATCGTCTGCTAAAACAATATCTATATAACGGTCTGTGCATACAATGGCCATTCCGCCATTCATCGGATCGCTTTTCGGCTGGACGCGAGGCAGGTTCAAGTGCGAGCTAAAAAGCGCGCCTTTACCGTGAAGACGAAAGGGAGCGCGAAACGGGGCAGAGCGCGATATGTCGCAATGCGTCTTGACGTCATCGACGTCACTGGTGGGATTCAAGGGGGTTGATAGGAGGAAGGGTGGGGGGTCCAGATGAGAACCATGCGGACGCACGTGCACGTCGCCAACAAGCCATTGCGACGAGCCATCTGTCGGTCATCGCAACAAAGTGGCACCGAAGGCGCATCCAGCACTGGTAATTCAATCCCCGCCGTCGCGGAGCACGAAGTCAATCGAAGTAATTGAATCGATCATTTGAGAGACGTGTCGGGAAGCGCACCCGTCCACATTGACACGATTAAAAATTATCGCTATTCGTATTAAATAAATACAATTGTCTTATTTTTTAAACAAAAAATACTGATAAGATCCTTTAACTAAATTAATTGAAATCCTCCGCATTACACGATTAAAAATTATCGCTATTCGTATTAAATAAATACAATTGTCTTATTTTTTAAACAAAAAATACTGATAAGATCCTTTAACTAAATTAATTGAAATCCTCCGCATTACACGGTTAAAAATTATCGCTATTCGTATTAAATAAATTTAATAAATACAATTGTCTTGTTTTTCCAACAAAAAATACCGATAAAATCCTTCAACTAAATTAATTGAAATCCTGATCAAACTTCCACCTTCCCTCTAATTTATTTCCGTCTAAATAATCGTGAAATTATTCACGTAGAAATGCGAAGTATAATTTCTTTCTTTTTACGGGCGAGATGCGATTACTGTAATGAATTCCTGACGATGCGCATCCTGCAACCGAGTTCCTGGCGAAAAAGGTCAGTCTCTCGGCTGAATAATTTGACACATACTTCGTTAATCTCATCGCCGTCTTAATATACGCGCGAAATCGGCGTACCTTAAAGGATCATCGAAAGAAGAAGCGGGCGGAATGAATTATTATCGCCCTATATATCGGGCGGCATTCGAGACGTTATCCTGCGGAATTACGGCCGCAAAGTTCGCGAGGATATAATAGCGTGCAGCCTCGGGAAAGATCGATGATCTTGCCCGTTTAGGAACTTCCGCGAATGCCGGCGCTTAACGAGACTTCAAAAGGGTCGAGGGTCGGCCGTGTCGCGACCGTAAAGGACGATGCTATTTTGGTCCCGCCCTCTCTATCTCTTTCTCTCTCCGCTCGCTGCAATCGGCGAACTCGGTTTTCAATTCTGTCCTATATCAGAACCGCGAGAACGGACGACATATAGTAATAAGCGAAAACGGTGCATGATTAATCATCATCCGATTGCCATGGCGCGCTTTTCACAAATACCTCATTGAGAGTCTCGAATTGACTCTCTACGAGAAGTTCCAAATATAACTTCTCAACTAATGGGATTTGGAATAAAACTTTATAAAAAAATATACCCAGACAACACAATGTCCAAAATCGGGACATAAGACGTCTTTAAGATGTCTTAAAGACGTCTTATGTCCCGATTTTGGACATCGTGTTGTCTGGCCAGGTAATTTAAAAAAAACTGAAACTTTCTCAGGTTGCACGCGTAACGTGCTTGCATATATAATCCGCGCTAACACGTTATAAATACCATTGTTGACTCTCTACGAGAAGCTCTAAATATACTTCTCAACTAATAATATTTGGAATAAAACTTCATAAAAAAATAAAATTCTAAAAACTGAAACTTTCTCTGTTTACACGTAACGTGCTTGCATATAATCCTCGCTAATACATTATAGATACCTTTGATGCGCACAAAAAATATATAGATTCTCCGACGAGAAACAAATAAAATTTAAAAATCAAACTACATGTCGAGGGACATATATAAAAGAATTTGTTTCGCACTAAAACGAGTAGATGGCTCCACCCACGTCTCGTAACGAGGGTACACGTGTTACACCCCCGTTCCAAGACGTAGGTGGTATAGGTAATGCTGCCGATGGTCACAGAATGTCTACGCTCGGCTAAAATGCCAAGAGCTTTCCAATATTATATTTAATTTCACGTGATTACTAACTGAATTTTGACGATTAATTTCATCAATTATATTCTTAAATTTATATTTTATATAACGATTTACAAATAGTTATTAAATTTAATTTTTCTTTTCCATTTTTCCCTTCTTTTTATATCGCAAAACAGTTCGATCATTCATATTGAATTCCTTAGATTCTTGTGACTTACGATCAATCATTTAAAACGTCTAGCAAAATCAAATTTGTCTCGCAACAGGTCTCGAGATATCTCGATCCGAGGAATTTTAACATTGAAAATGCCTGCGACGTCAAAGGGCAGCTAGTAATCGGTTCTGCAAACCACGCAGTGGCATACGAGCAACAACCCTTGCATCGCATCCTCTCTCGCGGTGCACCACCGCACGCGTGTGCGTGTCGGCTTTGTGCGCCCGCGCGTAGAACCCTCACTGGCCGGCGCACACATCGTATTGATTCATCGCGAAAATCATGAATGAACGTAATTCCTTCGATGCCCGAGCACTCGCTCTCTCATGCGTAAACGAATAAATCGTTCGTGATGTCGCGCAAACAAACTGGGAAATTAATCTATGTGACGAATGGTTATAATATTTATTTGATGGTAGTTACGAAAAGTATCAGCTTGATTTATTTCCTCGCGATAAATATTACTTTCTGAAAAGTTAAAAGATACATTCCCCGATAACGGAAACTGACGAAAACTGCCATTAATTGGACGTCGTTTGTTCGTTCGTTAGGTCGATACCCCTCTGTTCGCTCGCGAGACTGCGGAAACGTTTTGATATTGTAATGCCTGAAACGCGCGTTACTGATATCTCCCGGTGGGAGCGTGCTTGACTCATCTGTATTCAGATTGTTTGAAAATTGCCGATCTCGGTGTAGAGATCTCTCGGTTTTATAATAAGAGCCGTCACTATCCATTAGAAGATTCAGCTTCGTGCGGCATGCACGAGGAAATCAAGTTAATAGGAAACCTCCCTCAGGAACTTCTTGCGACAACAGCAGCAAGTACGATGATGTCGGCGATGCTGAAGACAATGAGATGATAATACCCAAGTGGCGGTACAAAATTTCAGAAACAATTAAAGCGCAATTTAATAATGAACCTCTTTGATTTATTAAGAAGAAAATTAACTTTTTTTGATGTAAATCGCTTCTACGCGATTTTTACATAATAAATACATAGTTCAGAAATCTTTGAAATTTTAGATTAACATAGTTATTCCCTCTCCTCCTCCGCCGAAGGCGTTTACTGACAATTTAAAAGTGCCAAAGTTGATAATTGAAATTTTCGATACTTTTGAAGTGTTATTACATCTGAGGGAGATTTATTCTAAACAAGAAATAACTGTAAGAGCTGAGTTCTGGTTACTTACAAAAAAAAAATATTATGTTTAATATTACCTTTATAACATGAAAAAAATGTAACCTGCGGTAGGATATATGTTTTAAACGATAAAAGGTATCGTCACGTCACATCGTCTATCATGCAAATCATCACGACACGTTGATTGCGAGCGTGTCGTGTCGATTGTTCGTGCTCGATCCTCGCCGGAAGTTTCACACACGCGATCACGTATCAACCAACTACGGCTTCGCGGACTTTTCTCTCTCTCTCACTGTGGGAGAGCTTGAATTTCGAGGGATTTACATAAAGGATTACATTTGCTTCAAATAATACTGGTCAACAATTTTAACATAAAAATTTGTATCCTGCTTTATACACTTGAATTTTTTCATTTACTTGTGTAAATAGACCAAATGTGCCCATGAATTACTTAGCTTTAATTCAAGAAATACAGATCATACATAATATAATAAAAAAAATATACGTTTAAGATATTAAAGATAAAATATTAAAAATAATATTAAACATAAACTAAATTATTTTCTAAGTTCTTTTGCATCCACTTCCTTCTCTCATTTTTTGACTAAAAAATGATTTGCGCGTTTCTTGAACAGATATTTCTTGATCTTGCCAGTCTAAGTACCTACTTAGTTTCAAACTTAACTTGAGTGCTTTGGCTTGGCTTGTCGCTTGTAGCAGGCTACTTCTAAAGTATCCTTGGTTACAGTCGAACAGTAATCTGCTAACATGGCAAGACTCCACTTTCCCAGTTAGATGTTTTCCGTTGCCGAAATATCTTGATAAAAAGTCATTATGCTGATCACTTACATCTTACATCTTACACTTACACCTTATCTCTCATTTGCACCCATGTTTTTAATACTTAGGGTCACTTCGACCAACTCCGATTAACTTTAATCGACGATTAACTCGATCAGCAATTTCGTCAACAGCAAGACTTTTAACTGTATATGTCGCTTTTTTATTTTTTTTTAACCTATCTCTTCGTGATTTACCACTTCGTGAATAAAAGCTGCTTTTAATATAACAAATCTCTTAATTTTTTATTTTCATCGATTAAAATTAATCGGAGTTGGTCGAAGTAACCCTTAGCGTATTATAAATTAGAGCTAAGATTCAATTTTTTTACATATTCGTTATCAGTATTACAAAATTAATAAGAATTGATTTGTTTTGATACAAGATACATTTTTATTGTTAACCAGTGATATAATTTTTATCTGTTATTGTAAATACTATGTACAAATATTGTTAAATTTAACATATTACTGAATTGATTACTATTTTCAAGAATATTACATATTAGAAACGTCCCTCTGTCTCTTTCATTTATCACTTCACTTTGTATTAAGCCACTGTTCCTTTCAATATCGGAGTTCTCGCAATTTGCAGCAATTGCTGTCAATTCGTCGAAAGTAAATCTCAAACCGCAATGAAGCCTGATAGAGGAACATCGTCGCATCGTCGCTTTGATTCGGCGATCCATTAAATACGATAGGTAATTATCGACAGATAATGCGGCAAGGACAAAGAAATGGGTTAATTAACAGCAATTTGCTATAATTGCGCTATCTTACGCGGTCGGATAAATCTTTTTTTTTTCTTACATGCTTTACTTGCTGCATTTTTTGTACTCAATTAATCCTTTTACAAGCCTTTCCTATCAACATTAGGAGATTATAAGACATTCCACACATGTTATAAATATTATTATTCTGCACTTTTTGTATGTACAGCATATACAAAACAGTTTATTTGTAAGGTAACATTAAACCTATAGTCTAAACTTCTTTGGTTCTTTGATTTGTTGAAGGCAAAGCGAGAGAACCACGTGGCTGCAAAAGTAACGGATGCCGACATTGATCAAGATTAGATGCGCGTTCAACAATGAGTGCGACGAGGAAATGAGGAAATAACATGCTGAAACGGTGCCAATTTAAAGTTATATAGTAAGGAGAACTGCCAAATTCGACCGCATCATAAAACAGTCAATAGAGAGGACTTAAACCGCAGCTTTTTCTATCGCTATCCTTGTCTTTTCGCGAATTTATCCATTTTTTTCTTTCAACTTTCCACGACTTTTTATTCAGCTGTCAAATGGTGAAACTTTCTCACACTGCAGCTGATTTTTATGTCTCACGCGTAAAAGTCTCTCTTATAAAAAAAAGAGTACAAGTATTTCTCTTCACAACGACACAACGTCTTTTTCCTCGTGTTTTTCTCTCATTCTTCTCTTCACGCGTAGGTATCTCTTTTGACGAGCTTCATATGTGTGATAGAATAGTTCGAAAGTACTCAAAGTATTTCTTTCATGTACTTTATAGTACAAAAATTCTCAGAGTTTATTATATGTTGTTTATAATATTAATCCGAACTCTAGCTCGTTACATTCCGGTCCAGGTTTTCTAGTTTTCCACATTATTTGTGTAGAAGTTATAAGTTTTCAAATAATTCTTTAACAAATCCAAATACTTATATCAATCTATGCTTGATGTAAAATCATTCTAAAAGTAAAAAGTTTATATTTCTTCCATTTATGCCATGCCTCTTATTACTTTATACTAACTGTATATTTAGACCCGTTATTTCTTTGTGTGTAAAAATTGCTACAATTCAAATGACTAAATTAATATACTTTTTGGAACGAATCATGGCATATATTTTTTCTTTAAGTATTAGGTATCCGCTACAACAAACGAACATTACTTTTTCTTAAAAATCGCATTTGCAAAACCATTTAAGAATTTTTTCCAAAAACACTTTCTCCATTTTCTTGCAATCTTTTTCTTATAATAAGTTCAGTTTAAACTTAAATCATTTTCTTGACCTGATATCATCTTATTCAGATTCTGAATTTCCAATTCCAACATTACAAGCTTAACAAAATTAATTAGAATAAAAATGACAATGCGGCAAAGTCAAACGATCTAACGGACCGGAGTGTGGTGAATTAAGGACTCGAAAATAGGTAAGTGTGACTAGCTTATAGAGTTAACATTAACATTAGATACATATCTTAAATTAATGCTACGTTAAGCTATAAGTAATAACTTTTTGCATGCTCTACATGTTTATAAAAGGATAAGTTGTTTCACTGCCAATTTTTTTTCCTATTAAATAATTTATTATTGTTTTCCGTATTTACTCTCCACATTCTGTACTTCGGAGCATCCTATAATGCGTTGATCAGTTAGAATTATTGTGACGTTTTAATTTTCGTTGGATATCTTCCAGAACATGGAGCTCGACCGGAGGAGTTGAATGAAAACATCACTCAACGAGCATTTTCCGCTATCCAGTAACCGAGTAACCTTATATAGCTATCCAGCGGAAGGGATTAACGTGCGCCCGGATAATAAAGCACAAACCCGGTGACAATTGCCATTTCGAGACAAATAGCGCGACTCGTAAAATATCCTCGTGCTTCCGTATACCTTTAATAAGGTTTTGTTTTACCCCTCATTAAACATCCGATCGCACCATTTAATGAGATGTCGTAAAGACGCAGAATCGCTAGCAAAACGAACAACATAGATAAATCAATTTGTAATGCAAAAATATCAAAGGCCACTTTTATTAATACCGCAATAATATCTCATTAATATCGCATTGTATTATCTTTTCTCGTGACAAATTTTCAACTGAAAAATTAATTTCTCATGGTATTTAAACTTTAATTTAACGAGATGACCATTTCCATCAAACTTTTACTTAAAAAACATCGATTACAGTAGGTAGATTAAAAAATTTGAGATATTATTGTCAAAGTATTCTGCACAAAAACAGTAATTAATTCTTCAGGAGCGATCTCGTCACGCGCGACCTCCCTTTTTCCTCACCATACAGTTTTCTGTTAGCAGCGTCCTTAATTACGCGAAAAATTTCGTAATAACAGAGTGCACCGAGCTTAAAATATTAAGAATTTATCACAATTGCAGTAAAAAAAAAATATCACTGTTTTAACATTTAATTTTTTTACTACAAATATAAGATGATAGATGAGGAGTGCGCAACGAGATTACATAACAATTTGTTTTTTCTTAACGTAAAAAGTATACGTGTTTTTGTTCCTTTCTTTTATCTCAAAAGCCTAAACATATATCTATGTTATTTTAAATACAGATCGTCTTCTCTGTGTGTCTTACAGTGTTCCTATTAATGGATTTAAGACTTTTTCACAAGCAATACATTCTCACACAATCGCTATACGACATGCGTGGAGTAGTTACGCTATTCACGCGGCAATCATTAGTGCAGTTTTGATCTTTCCCATCGCTGGGTCGCTGCATAATCAGCTAGGAAGGCTCGTAATAACGTTACACGCGACGCAGCAACACGTGGCACGTTATAACACTCGCGTCTCTACGCTCCTTAGAGTCTACCAGCGAGTGATTTGGCAAGCTGCTTCCTGATGCCAGCGGTAACAAAGGCTGAAGAATAGACGAGGGAGAGGTATAATTGGATTAACCTCGTCCAACTCCTTACCGATCTCTTATATAAGTCTTGAACTTAAGGAAATTGTAAGGAAAATCACAGAAATCTTAAGGCTCCTGCCTACTCGCTTCTTCTATCCTTGTTTGATGACGTCAGAAGCAAGAAATCGCATGCCAAAAATTCTTGCAATTTTACGTTGAAATAAAAAGATATATTTATAAAACCCAATTGTAATTAATTCAGCACATTTGTAAAATACACCGAACACTTTCCTTTGGCTTTGATAATCAATAAATAGCTGTAAAATGAAAAATGAAAGAAAACAGGTTAAAAAGGCAGATTACATGTCACATTAATTTTACGGCTATTTATTGATTATCAAAGCCAAAGGAAAGTGTTCGGTGTATTTTACAAATGTGCTGAATCAATTACAATTACGTTTTATGAATATATCTTTTTATTTCAACGTAAAACCGCAAGAATTTTTGGCATGTAATTTCTCGCTTCTGACGTCATCAAACAAAGATAGAAGAGGCGAGTAGTCAGAAGCCTTAAGAGTTGCATAAAATTTAAAACAAGCTTTTTTACAAATATAATGCCAATATGTAATGTTTTTAGATTTTTTCACCGGTTAGTTTTTGAGAACATAACAAAATTCAAGATTTTTTAATGTGAGAGACACGAGCGATGTTACATATCAAGTATCAACAAAAATGATTATTAGAAATGTTAAGAACTCTGGATACATTTATATGTTTAATATATAAAGAATATCATACTAAAAGTACCTTCAAAGATTTGAAAAATATGATCACACGGTTTTCTTGTAATATATTAAAATTTGCATCGCGGGATAAAACCGCAGTACTAAATCGATATAAAAACGTTTATTTAATCGAAATTCATTTAAATAGGACAACGAAAACTCAGCATAAAATAGATAACTTCTCTTATGTCACATCTCAAGTATAACGTTAGGTTCAAGTGCCTTGCTGTATAAAATACACATAAAGAATTACGCGATAAAAGTTTTATTGTGACATAAAAGTAACATTAAAAAATCTTGAACTTTACAATCTTGAACTACTACAAACTTTCTCAAAAAATCGTTAAAAAAATTTAAAATAATTCGCATGCTAACATTATTTGTAAAAGAGCTTATGTTTTTTTCATGCAATTCTTAACATTTCTGATTCGCCTTACAATCTCCTTCGAAAGTGTCTGCAGAGAAGATTTTCGTATCGAGGCGCGTATAGCAGGCTAATCGAAAACCCCAGTCCCTCTCGTGACACAGAAGAAGCACTTGGATAACCATTCTCGAGCACCATTAAAACTCAAGAGTGCAATGTGTTCTAAAGAATATTTTGCTGGAGTGTAGTACGATTAGTTCATGTTACTACGCTTTCCATAACTATTTGTCATTTTTCATTAATCAATTATGCGTTAAAAACTTTTCTCAGATAATTTGCTGCTTTATTAAAAATTATAATTATCGTTACTTTGTATTAATTTTCAGAAATGTCGATTATTTTGTTAAATCATTTCTATCAAAGAATATTGTCCGTCATTTTATTTCTTTTACTGCTATTAGTGGAGGAACAGTGCCTTTGATTACGCTAGGATTCTCAAGCTACTGAAACCGAGGATTATGCTATATGATCCGTGACGATGCGTCAATATTAGCCACAATATCACCACAACACTGCTTTGTGCACAGCCTACTTCCCACGGGAATAAAAAGAGGCTATTGAATATCCACAGTACTATATTACTATACACGATATTGGATGCGTTGCATGCGTGCGCGTATGTGTCGTGTACACGTCACGAATTAAGACGTCACATGATGCATCGCTGAGCATAAATTAGGCTGCTTTAATACACTCGACAAGACGTCTAAAAATTCACTCCTTAACAGATTTCAGAGTTACCGAAGAAGTTGGTTTCTTAACTTCAGATCCACGCTAAAAATTCTTCTACAATTTTTGAATCTTTATTAAAAAGATCCTTTTGCATTGACTTCGGGAACAATCAATGGAATTTTTCAGAACAATTCCGTGAATTTGTCTAAAGTTCTTTCTAGTTGATTCATATAATATTTGATTTTTTTCCTAAGCAAATATTTAACAAGAATAATAAATTTAATTCACACGTTACAAATTAAATGTATCGCTCTCGTTAAATTGTTATTTAGAAAAAATTATAAAAAATTATATTGAAAAAATATACATATATTTTCTCTATTATTTTTTATATTATCTCACATATTTTTATATTATATTTATATATATATATACAGGGTGTTCTAAAAAGGTGGGGCCAAAATTTACGGAGATATTCCTCACACCTAAAGGATGAAAAAATGTTATATGGACATGGGTGCAGAAACGCTTTTTTCAGGAGTTAGAGCTTCTTTTCTGAGTACGGCTAAATGAGGTTGTGACCTTATCTGCCAGGCAGAAATCAGAAAAATTTGACCTTTAATGCTATAGTTACTTGTTTACATAATGATTAATCCTAAATTGTTTCTTGTGTAAGTAATACAGTCAATAATATTTTCGACATAACTCCTGAAAAAATCGTTTCCGCACCCATGTTCATATAACATTTTTTCATCCTTGAGGTGTGAAAAATATCTCCCTAAATTTTGGCCCCACCTTTTTAGAACACCCTGTATATACACTGTGTTAGAAAATTAAAGTTTGGATATCAAATTAACTACAGCTTTCTTTAAAATCAGTATCATTTTCGTCATAATTGTCATCATCGTTTGATACTTAAATTACTTGAAATAACTTTGTGAGAATATTATATAGGAGCGACACGTGTATAATCTTTGTAATTTTTCAAATAATAATATTTATCTTATTTACGTTAAGAACAATAAATTTTCTTAAATTACATCTAATTCACCAGAATCTAAATAAAAGAAATAAACTTTTATCTTATTTTTATGAATAAAAATATTTTCGAATAAAGAAAGCAATAAAAGTAAGAAAATTCTCAAGCCGATCAAATCCCTAACAAATCCTATACACCCGTCGACATCTATTTAATATTACATTATTTAGCAACGACGTCCTATTTGATTGCAGCGTAAAACAGCTGCACAGTGACCTAAAAAACTTTTGAAAACTGCAGCTGGCTCCACTTGTAGAAGAGTTTTATAGTTTCAGAAAAAAATTAATACACATTTATCATACTGACATGATTTTTATGATTTATGCAAACTACAATAATAAAAAAGATAAAAAATGTCACGGCGAATGCGAGTCAAACGCGGTACGTAGTGCGCAAAATAAACCTGATGCGAAATGCTTCAAATATGATGTTGAACGTTTCGGCTCATCCTCCGAGCCATCTTCAGCTTTATTGATGGTTATATGCAAAAACTTGATACTGCCGATTACGATAATTTTTAACAACTACATATTAAATTTTCCTCTCAGGGGAAACATTTTCATTATATTCGCGCGTACCAGCCCGTTTAAAACGACATCTTCTCAGGAAGGGAGCCTCCTATCTCGGAATCGGAAGTATTAATTTTTTGTATATAACCATCAATAAAACTGAAGATGGCTCAAAGGATGAGCCGAAACGTTCAACATCATATTTGAAGCATTTCGCAGGTTTATTTTGCGCACCACGTACCGCGCTTGACTCGCATTCGCCGTGACATTTTTTATTTTGACATTTTCACGAGTCTAATTATATATAATAAAAAAGCACTATATCCGCCAGTAGGTACATCCTATACAAACATTCGATGTGAACACGTAGAACATAAAAATTCACGAAACCTTAAATCAGACATGCGAGGAAAACACGAAAGGGACAGTCGAGCAACTCGTCTCATATTCCCGACCTGTACCGGGAAGTCTTGTAAAACTTAATACTTAAAGCATGTGCACGAAACATTTTCTGCGCCAAGGAAGGGAACGGAGACGAAGAACAAATAATTAGAAATAATAAAAAAAATGTCTCGTATGCTTGAATGCTTGAGAAAACAGTTTGTAACTAATGAAATGTGCAGTAATGGAAATTTTAATAGTAGACTTCAATCATCTACACGAGAAAAACATACACTCATTACATGGATTTACTAATATTTGGCGAATGACAGCGGAATACGATATGACAGTTTATTTTGCTTGGATATAGGTACCGCTTTATATCTTGCAACATGCGTAGACGTCGATAGTTATAGCCAGACCGCGAAATATCCTACGTGAATAAATCCATATTCTAGACAGCCTGTCGGGCAGAAAAACGCTCGCGCAAATATCGATGATGTTGTCACGATTCGAGCAGATGAAAAATGAAAAACGATGGAAAAAAACAATACAATTTTTTAAACGGTTGTATAGGAATTAATTTCAATAACGGTGATACGGCGATATTGTTCGTTTGATCAGAACTGCACTTGAAAGATGGTTGCGACGTTTAGAGATACCTATATTAAAATATACCAAAAGAAATTTTTATAATTGTTATTAACCTTGTGATATACTCTTCCTCTATTATTTGTATATTATAATTAAAATACTACTTTCTATGATATTTTAATATTTCTTTCTTATCTAATAAATCTGTTCTGCAAGTATATCTACTTATAATTATTAAAGCGGAAATAGAGAATTATCACCTGCTAAGTCGATTTAAAAATAAAAGCTATGCAAAACCTACAAATTTTTAAATATATTATTCTTACGCTCGCTTGCATATATTTAATAATGTTACGACTATAGTTTGACAATTTATTCGTTTTCAATGTCGTTTGTTACGCTTTTATACACTGACATGATTTTTATATAATAATAATAATGTAACTTTATTGCATTCAAGCAAAAGGTAAGGCACCAACAATTTGTTGCTATTAAGCCTACCTTAATACAGAGTTATTAGAACACATTATTTAAAAATTGATTAACAATGGCGCAGACTAATCACACAAAATACAACATGCATACACACACACTCGCATGCACACATACCAAATATGCAGCGAGCATAAGAAACGCAACGTGTGACATTTCTGAGGTACGCACGCAAGATTAGGCCGGAGGAAATAGTGAGAAATCAGAAGACGATACAAAACGCGACGCGGCCACACGAAAAGAAGATAGAGAGGAGGAAGATTTTATGGAAGGTGGAAGTTGATTAATGTACTTAACAGCAATGTAGGATATACTGACATGACTGAATTTATAAATACATATATAGTGAAACTAGCACACAAAATACGCATACAAACAAGCTAAATGTAACTCCGGAGTGTAATTATATTTCTAAAAGTAAATATAAAATATATATTTAACTATATTTACTTAAAGTTAAAATAATCTTATGGAACCAAGAGAAATGATTACTTTTGAGTAACGTAATTTGATTTTCAGTAAAATAAATAATAATACTAATTTGTACTGTATACATTATATCTATCTACAAAAAACATTTACTATTATTGTATATTAATTAAGATATATCTCGTGAAAAAATATATGCAAACAAAAAGAAAAAATTAAGAATTTACTCAAATTGGAACGCCTTCTTTCTCTCTAAAAAGTTCGAAGTTTTACATTGACCTGTTAAAATTCTATGAAAAGAGAGATCTGCGAGCTTTGTAAAATTAGAAATTTATAAAATAAAAAACGCGTAAAATTAAATTAAAACTGGAAGTTTTTCTTAGAATATAGAAACCCTCAAAATTTTCCACGTATTTTTACTTATATCATTTTGGCTCAGATTGATCTGACAACATAACGTACAGTCGCATTTTGTAACCTGACACAGGTAAACTAGCTAGGAACACTTTTATCCTATTTCGTTCCTTCTGGGATTTACTGAAGACACGCAGTCACGAGCAATGTTGCAACCGCCGCCTATGCAGTCTATTAAACATAGATAGGAGTACCGCATTGCCGTGAATCGGCGCGAGGTAGTGCTAGAGGTTTGCTGCGCCCGGTCTCTCCCTGCATCAGGGGTTCTCCAAGAATCACCCTAAACAACGAGAATCAGAGAATTCTCGTCGTTGTGTTTAACAGGTACCACCATATTAACTTTAATTACAAAAAGGGCTGATCGATGTTAAACAGATCGCTATTACCTTGACAGCGTATTATTTTATTAATAACTTGAATTTTAAACAAAGAATTGATGATAACAGAGAATTGATTAAACATCTATTTTGAGAATAAAATATATCGTATAAATTTATAAAATACTCTTAAAATTGATTTACTATATTTAGTTGTGAATTTTCTCATATTTAATATATAAATGCCTGGAGAGAGTATATCTAACATTTCTTTTTCATAGCATCATATTTGGTCTTTTCTATTGCGTTTTCTAAAAATTGATTAATACGATAATCTATAAACGAGCTTGTTCCAAATTCAGTTATTTACCAAATTAATTTTTCACAGTTAAACTTGTTAAATTAGTCAAAACTGTAAATGGTACGTAAAAGAGAATTCGCAAGAGAATTCTCAAGCGACAGTTTAAATAGTTAAATTGTGTGTCAGTTACAAAATGTATAAATATTTTATTCTTTTACCTATAATACATATTATAGAGTCACTTACAAAATAATTTTGCGTAAACAATTGCAAAATATACTTTGCGTTTCTTTTTTATATTTTTAATATCCTTTTTTTAGCATCTAATAAACAAGAAGTAATAGGTCAACATTTGCGATAATATTGATTCCATGTGTAATTTCTAAATGTTCTCACATAATGTTGACTTAAATATTTTAAAAATGTCACTTAAAAATACATGACATCTTTAAATATTGTAAAAATATTACTCTAGACATATTTTAATTTAGTTGCAACTGACATTATTAGTATCAACGTCAATTTTAATGTGATATCAAATATTACGTTTCAAGAATGTGCTACTCGTTATCAAATATCGTTATAATAACGCAATGACTTTGCGTTAATAATATTTTGCCTATCAGGTGATCGTTATGGTTAACAGCGGAACAAAGGAACTACCTGGTTTCTTGAGAACCGCTGCAGAACACAAAACGACCATGCAGACGCCGCACAGACTCTACGTATGAGCGCTATACCGCGGACATGCTGTATAGCGCGCTATATAATGATAGTAACGAAGCTCCGTTGCGAGTCAGTGTCGGGTCGCAGCCTCGCTCTTGCCCTCGGCCTCGTTCGTTATTCTTAACGTCATCACGGCAGCAGTCAAATCTATGTGCGTGTCTACCACTCGCTACCACCACCAGAATGCCACCACCTTCGCCTTCGCTCGCCTATGCGCATCGCCTCTGCACCCGCATGCCTCCACCAGTACTTCACCCTTTCCGTTATCCATTCGTCGCGGTTTAAACATCCGCGACGACATTTCTCTCGCTTCTTCCCTTTGAAGGGAACTGCGAGCGCGATCTTTTTACGGATTCTCAACGCGATATAACGTCGCAGAAAAACGCAATTCTGCCGTAGTGATTATTCCTTGATTCTCAACTTTCCCCTTCCCTCTTTCTTCTTTAATATTTTTGCCCTCAACGCTCCATATATCGTTAATACCTGCTTTCTTCGTAAAACGCTGTTTGGAAAATCACTTTACCGATTGTAAATGACGACGTTTGTCAGTATAGTTTCTCTCGTGTCAGTTACCGGAGTATTACGCCCCGCGATTTACATTTCCTGTTGTACTCCACGCACACTCGTATACCTATAATATGCATATCGCGGCTATCTATAGAAATTGTTACACGCACGCGGTATTATGCCAGGAAATGCGAGGACGTCTCATTTAGATGCAACAAGAATATCATATATGCATTGAAGTTAAGTCCGCACGGGTATATTAAATCCTCCAGAAGAGAAGCAGACCGCAATTTATTCGCGGATATATCGCGATCGATTATTAACTCCGTTTATTAACTCCGAAATTTTAAGGTGAACATTCTAACGTTTTCCCCGGCATGAAGCTCACGTAGGTACAGTCTCGGCGGCGAAATGACGTAAGTTACACGTTTGCATTTACCGCTTAGGCATTGTAGAAGGATACGCGCTGAGTCGTATGCATTCGAGATGACTACTAAATCCGGTGTCGGAGGTAGCGCAATCTCACCTCTCGCATAGTCCCGAGTGGATCGCAACAGGTGCTTAGACAAAAGATACGGTCTAGCCGGTGAGGGTCGGATCCAGAAAAGCTCGGTCGCGCCCAATCGACCGGGCTTTCGCTTCGATGATGGACGTAATGAGGATCCGGCAACCACCTTCTTACGCCGGGGAGGCGCTAAGTCATGCCCGCGGCTTTCAAGCCGCGCGCCTCCGCCTACACCGTCCCGATCGTTTAAAGTCGAAATAAATTATTTCGGCGCCGCGAGAAATTGCGCACTGAACTTTCGTCATTTCCAAATAAGTTATACGGACGGAAGCCGTTAACTGCGGAATACCGCGCGACAGCCTCTCTCAAAGAATGGGTTAAGGAATACTTTTAGTGACATTGTTACGGTTACGAGCAGTTTCTTTGAGAAATGCACTTTAAATTATGTAGGTACATGTAGTGAAGAGGGAGACTTGCGACGAACGTTTGAAAAGAGGAGAACTGGGGTAACAAGCTTTGGTACCTTGTAGTACTTTCAATCTTGAAATAGTCACAATAACAATCATAATTTTTAACGTTAACCATTAATTGCAATAACAACCATAATTTTTAACATTATAAACAATAAAAATAAAGAAAGAAATCCTTGTATACACATGCAGTGAAGAGGGAAACTTACGACGAACGTTTGAAAAGAGGAGAATTGGGATAACAAGCTTTGGTACCTTTTAGCACCTACTTTCAATCTTGAAATAGTCATAATAAACAATCATAATTTTTAACGTTAACCATTAATTGCAATAACAACTATAATTTTTAACATTATAAACAATAAAAATGAAGAAATAAATTTGATGACACATGCAGTGAAGAGGGTAACTTACGACGAACGTTTGAAAAAAGGAGAATTGGGATAACAAGCTTTGGTACCTTTTAGCACCTACTTTCAATCTTGAAATAGTCATAATAAACAATAATAATTTTTAACGTTAACCATTAATTGCAATAACAACTATAATTTTTAACATTATAAACAATAAAAATGAAGAAATAAATTTGATGACACATGCAGTGAAGAGGGTAACTTACGACGAACGTTTGAAAAGAGGAGAATTGGGATAACAAGCTTTGGTACCTTTTAGTACTTTCAATCTTGAAATAGTCATAATAAACAATCATAATTTTTAACGTTAACCATTAATTGCAATAACAACCATAATTTTTAACATTATAAACAATAAAAAAAAGGAAAAAAATTTGAGGTATCAATGCATCTTTTGCAGACTAAACATTTTGTTCTGCAAGTAGATCTATCTGTGTGAACTCACGTAGAAAAATAATCGCGTTTATAGAAGCGATTACGTTTATAGGCGATAAGCCGCGCGAGTAAACAGATTGTGTTACGAAGAAAGGCCGTAGTGAAACGAAAGCCTTTTCGGACATCAAGATTGTGTTTAAAATAATGGCCCGTAAAAAGTAAATTAATACTACATACTTTGGGGAACCGTTTCTTCGTTTACCGCCCGGGAACTTACACTGTTAGATATTAAAGGACGAAATTTAGATTAATACCTTCAGTTAAATAACATTTTGTTATTTTTAACTACCATGTGTGTCAAAATTTATTATTTTAACACAAAACAGTATTATTTTAACTCCATATTGATTTAGTTAAATTAACGACACAGTAGGAGCAGTGGCGACCTGTAAAAATGGTTAAAGGTGACTCAAATTGAATATAATTTGACATTACGAATTTAACAGTGGATATTTTCGAATATACTTATTGTTAGCTTCAAACATATAGATTAATACATTTTTACAAATATCACCCTAGGGTGATATTTTTCACAATAAATCCTTTGCAATGGTTCTAAAGATGCTTATTAGCATTATTATTATTATTAAATTAATTATTAATTTAGTTATGTAATTGTATACTATTGCAGCTTCAGCTTGAGACTGCGTGTCAAAACATCGGCGCGTAGTTTGCTGAGCGAAAAAATTTATATACATTCACGTAAAAATATTATTAGGCACAAAGATCCAATCCGACCGTATAAGGCACAATTCTATATTTGTATTATTCACATATCGGTCAAATTCACTTATAGTTAATACATTTCAATCAAGTGAGATCAGAACATCGCGAGAAAGAGCGCGTTGTGCGATTAATAAAAGAGCGCATTACGAGTTACTTTTTACGCGATTGGAAGATCTTGTATAAAGAAAAGAACTCCAGGATGCAAATTGGTAGGTATCGTTTCTCTCTCTTATTTCTCGCGTGTCCCGATCGTTTTCAATTATGCGTGTGCTATATCTTTGATAAGGTTTATTACTCTCCTCGTGTTGCACAGTGATGTATTGATCGCGATAATAGAGCATGTAATAGTAACGAAATGCGATCGCGCCAACGACTTATTCATATTCCGTGCTATTATTAATCACATATCAATTGAGTGTCCCATTTATGGTTTTATTCTGGCCACGTATCCGTATTAAAAGATGCTGCAAGCAGATCTCGTCAAAAGTGCAGTCCGCCAAAAAAGCGGATTTATAGGGACGCAATCCCTAATTTGGCTTGAAAAATCTGTAATCTTTTCGAGCTCCAAAGTATATCAAACGATGTACCTAAATGCTTCAGGGAATTTACATGAAAAATGTTGGAAAGAAAATAAGTTCTCCCACAAGGGTCGTCGCCACGAACGACGAATCTTGCAACGTCACGTAAAGAAAGATATTTTCAATAAAGTTGAGCAAAGTTGTCTATTACAAGAGAATATTTCAAAGAATTCTGCATAGCATAAATCCTATCATAAATTTTAAGATTATTTAATACGGTGTATATGTATATTTGATGTCCACGGATTCTAGAATCTATATTCGATTTTATACGCGTAAACAGGCAGAAAGATTCAGAATTCTATAGTATCAAAATCTCTGATGGTTTTGAATCTGTCGTTCTTAAATTTGCAATCTTAGATTTAGCAAAGATTTATGTTACATTCATAAGTTATAACACAAAAGGTGATTGATCTAAATTGAGCAATTCGTTCTTGGCGCGGTACAATCTTTTTACAACAATATTTAATAACATACATATATGCTAACGTCTATCTATTGTTTAATTCAGTTGTATTCCAGTGCTATCATGAATATCATTATTGTTGATCGTACATAAATGAACAAACGCGAAATCGCGGCAAACTTTGCAGCAACGAGCGCGGAATCGTTTGTGGAAGAATAATAGACAACGCCGATGGAGCCGGGGTTGGCGTGGGCAAGCGCATAGATTTTCACCAAGATCTAATGAGAGACAAATGTGGAACGGGAAATGCGCGCTTCGATTCAATTTCGTCAAGTGTAGGTAGGTAAACGTGATTTTCCAGCTTCTCTCAATTTCCGGCCGCGAAATGGAACAAATCCATCGGTTGTCGGACATTTTAGGCGAATCAGTCGTTGGTGTCTATCACTGATTTGCAGCGGTGGCATAATCTAACAGTCTTTCTCCTTTGTCTTCGCGCAGAGCTCTTTCAGTAACGCTAGAATATCTCTGTTAACGTAACATTGCCTTCATAAAATCAAATCCAAAAGTTTGCAAAGTTTTTAACTCACAGACACACACATTGTATATACATTGTACATGAAGCCGTAAAAGTAAGAGATTATAAAGCGCTTACGCGATATTTCGTACGACATGATGCGCCGATCAAGTCGCTTTTTTGCGCGAAAAAAGCGTGTATTCTCCTCTCGTGATATCTTTTTGCTTTCTCCATGATACACGATATTAATGCGTCCACTCGCGTATCACGTTTCCATCGTCAAAGAGAGAAAGCGAAGCTCTCTTTCATTGCGTATCATTCAACTATAGCTGTCATGATTAAAATAAAATCAATCTTGGTTCGAGCATTCAAGTTAAGTTACTTAAGAAAAGACATTTTTAGCGGTCGTTCTTTTGTTAAATATTTCAAATGTATATAACACTTAATGGTTGAAAATATCAATTTACCGTGTCGGATTTTCGCATTTCTTTTCTACTGAATGACATTTCTCGAAATGTTTTATCGTTTTTATTACTCAACGCGAAACTGGTAAACATATTATGTCATCAGACGAAAAATAGGTGACATTCTTCGAGAGAGAAAATGTGTGCACAATATCCCGAAATTCGTCATACTGCTCGCCTTTACAGTTGAGCTGTCTAAAATGCGACTGTGTGTGTGTGTTCTCGAGAATCCCTAGGCATAAGGGCATTCCTCAATGTTTTTCCGCCGTTACTGAAATTCCTCGCGTCGCGATAAAATTGCTCACAGGAAATCGCTCACCTGTCCGAAGAACATAACATTCGTCAGCATCGAAAACGACTTCTAAGGGAACGATCCTCGTTTCTCTACCGTTCACTCAACCGGAAATTAAATGACGATAAACGATAAACGCGTTATCATATTCTTCACAAACAGCGTTTGAGCGAAGACAAATTTAAGATACCATAAATACAGAATTTTTCCGAACTGTTGGTACAACAGGAAAAGAATTATTTCTCTTATAAAAAATAAGATAAAAATTGGTGGATCAAAATTTTCCGTACAAATAGATATCATTTTCGGGAAAAAATAATTCGAAAAGAATGGAAAGTTTAAAACTCATTTTTAAGCTTACACGACGTCTGAAGCTTTGTATCATATGGCAACAAAAACATCAACGATTATCAAGATATATAGGTATTTAAAAAATATAACATTCTATAAAAAAAAAAACGTTTATATATTTTACACATGTTTAATTTCATACTAATTTCTTTAATAAAACTTAAATTATTGTATTAAATAGAATATCGTATTTTTATTAAGATATTAATAGCCCTTATCAAGAGGAATTTGATGACACAATGCAAAATCTCACTTTAATTTTAAATATAAGTATAAAAATATATTACTGATTTTTCGATTTACACAATCAGTTTTTTCGACATCAAAACCTACAAGATTTATTCTATATTTTCGACTTATTTTTCTTGTAATTAATTTTTCTGTTGTACCCTCAATTCAGACACTTTATCAAGAGACACGGTGGTGTCTCGCGCCAAGTTATACGAAACTAAAAGGTTTACATGTCGAACAATTATAAAACTAAGACTGTGTTGAGTTAAAAACAAAAAATGTGGCATATGTAATTAAAAATTGGTTATTAATATGTAATTAGAATTAAGTGGCTCTCAAAAATTTATTATATTAATCATACAAGAATTGAAAAGTTATATACGTATAGAGACTTATAGAATCAAAAGTTTACAAATCCTAAAATTGTTATTTTTATATTATTTCTATCTTATTACTGAGATATTATCGTAAGACAGCGGGTTAATATGAATCTTATAATATTAATATCAATTTATTAATATTATTCAATTATTATATTTTAAATATAATCGGAAATTTCACACACACACACACACACACACACATGTAAAAAGACAAAGGACGCTCTTAAATGACGGTCTATACATATAATTGCGTCTATCTCGTCCATATTTGGAATATGCGTGATTTCAAGAAAGGAAAATTGATCAGTGCGCTTTGACTAACAAGTCCATTATTTGATGAGAGCGACAACGAAGAGTGGGCGAAAACCAGAGAAACTTACGAATCGCGAAGATAGACGATAGGATACAAACGCATAATACGCTGATGGATTGCTCTGAACAACAGACAAAGTTATTCGAAGCGACTGAAACAACAATGGAAGTAACGGAGGAGCGAAATGGAGACTGCCTCTCTTGTTAACGTCACATGTGCTTGTCTCGCTTTATTGATGTTATTGCGCACCAACTACTGTAAAACATACAGAAATTAATCTATATGTTTTACAAGTTTTCTAAAAATAATTATAAAATAATCTATCTAATCTAGAAGGCCTAGAATTTAGAATCTGAAATAATGATAACGCAATTTGCTGGTTGACAAATACAAGGAGGATACGCAACAGGAGAGTGAAGAGTTGAAGAATTCGTTGCGAAGCAGAAATGCAACGACAAAGCAAAAACAGGCACATGTCATGAGACACGTCGCTATGCAGAGCAAATACCAATATTTGCTCGACAGCTTCAAAGCGACGACTCGTCAAATTGAAAGTCATTCTTCTTCTCGCGAGCCCGGAACACTTGCGGAGAATTTATAAGGCGATCAAGTATTCTCGATCGTGGATGACAGGAAATGAGCGTGTCTATAACTCGATCCCTGCTCGCAGATCCACTGCTTCCTTCTTTCTCGATGATGTTTGCTTTTGTCGACCCTTCAACGAGCAAATCAAACTCATCGAGTTTCAATCATTTCGTTCGCTTCGTCATTTGCTTCGTTATTTCGACGGCGTTATGAGCGATAACTTTCGACTGCGAATTATCTGGATGAGCATTTTTGGTACGTAATTTCAACTCTATGCAAAGCTCGATAACATTTCATCCGCGTTTAATTTGAACTCTACACACGCACACACATGCATAGAGTTTTAAACTGTTAAACATTAAAAGATGAAATTTAAAACAATACCTCGAGTTAAATAACATTTTGTTATTTTTAACTATCATGTGTGTCATTTATTATTTTAACACAAAACAGTATTATTTTTACTCCATTGGTTTAGTTAAACTAACGACATAATGAGTAGAAGCAGTGGCGACCTACATCCTACATATGTATAATATAATAATGGTTAAAAACGACTCAAATTGAGTCATAATTTAAAACTATGAATTTTAACAGTAAAAACGTTTAAACTCGGTGAAAATGTGTATTGTGTACGATAAAAAGATAAAAATGGTGTCAGATAATGCGAGACAATTTGTATAATCCGCCACTTTTTATAAGTATTACATTAGGTATAACTCTATATATTCTATTGTTTCTTTCTTTCAAAAATAATATTATTATGAGTATATATTATTATGAGTAAAAATTTTAAACATGTCACATTTGTATAATGTTACAAAAAGCACAAAAATTAGAGTTTGTAATAAGTTACAGATATAATAAATATATAATGTAATAATTATTATAGACTATTTGACCGTTAATATGCATCAAAGTACGAAAAAATTATTTTCCTGCAAGATTAAGGTGTTCCGCATTACCCGACACACATTACCCTTCCAAAATCCACCTTCGGAAAAATTGATATAACACATTAAACTTACTATAAATAAACGAAACTGATTAGAAACACGTTATAACAAACGTTATAACAAGGATAACAATTTATACTAGTAAAATAAAAACTGCATAAGGAGATTTGTTAAGGTCAAATGCACTCACTGATTGAGTGTCCGATCGTTGCTGCCGGTGGTCGCTGAACCCTGCACCCCAGACGCGGCAGCGGCGGCGGTGGAGTCGTGATGCCTCCGTTCCTTGTGTGTGACGATGCCCATCAGCTTCATCCACGGATTGTTGGCCGCATGGGTGCCCATGCCGCCGCTCTGCCACATTGCGCTCGCCAGCCTCGCTCCTTACGCGGGAGCCCGACACTGCGGGCTCCGACTTGTGTTCGAATCTGGCCGCGAACGGCCGTCCACTTGGACCAACGTCCTCCTTCTCCGTCCCGTCCTGTCCCGTCGGATCGACCCTTTCCGACGGGGGTTTCTCGCTCTTCGCGCTTTGTGCGTGTCGCGCGACGACGAGCTCGGGACCTCGTGCCTGGCCCACTTCCGACCTCGTCTCAGGGACAGAAATTCCGCGATCCTTCGAGTCTGCTCGAAGCTGGGCCACAGGGGTGACCTTTACGTCCTCGCGGGGGCCCGCACGGCGCACCTGCAGCTGCACTGGCCCTGGGTAGGTGCGAGGTGCCCTGCGTGGCCCCGTAGGCTCCCTAGCCCGGCCCCCGAGCACCTCCACCATCTAATCCTTCGTTTCGTCACAAGGCTTCGCCGGCCCCGCACCCCTCACCCGAACACCACCACCGTCCCCTTTGTGCACGCCGCACTCGCGTTCCTCGCGCCTCACGCTCGATCTCACAGCGACGTTCACGACGTCACTGCCGTCTGCGGTATTTCCGAACGAGCTATTCTTCGATGTTTTCTCTTCCTTCTGACGAACGTTAAACCACTGGCTGAACGAAGGAAGTCGGCAAACGGCGGTGGGTCAAGATCCGTCGAGCTTTGCGGAGAAAGAGTACAAATTCTTTTAAATTCTTTCACGTACTCATGGGATTGGTTCTCTTTGAGGTGGGATTTCTCTTTAAACATTAATCGATCGGATCTCGATCAACTATATGTGCTACACAGCTACAGAATAATACATCACGTGCTCGCCTCGCCATAATGCAATATTCAATAAATTCGTTTCAAAAAGTTTCATGTCAAATTTTATTTGCTTCTAGGATTTCTAAACAACAATTTTGCTCATCGCCCAGACTTTTGAAAATCATTGTACTGCTTGTAAGTCGAGATATAATAAAATATTTTTCAACAATTATTTTTGTAGCAACTATTCAAAATTAAATGATACATTTACAATAGTTTTTCTTCGCGACGCTAAATTTTAAATTGAAATGAAGACCTGCGAGCTGCGGCATCTTATTTTTAAACCGTTCGCTCAAAGATTAAATGAGAACATCGTGAAAATAACAATTTAATCTTGAAAAAAGTGTCGATAATTGAAATTATAAGCAACAAGTCTAATTTTTTCTTTTTTCGCAAAAGAAAATTGTTCCCATTTTAATACAAAAGAGGATTGCAAGAAGATCCTTAGAATTTCTAATAAATAAATAAAGTCTCATAATTACACATGTTCTACTATGCAACGGATTTTATAATTACATATTATTATTACAATAAAACAATTTGATTAATAAATATTTTAATATATGTAAAATAATTTTTTACATTTTTGATAACTAACTAGATTATTTAACAAATAAATATGATATTTTAAAGCTATAAAGTAATTTTCAGTTTTTAACACAAAGAAAGAATATTGGTTTTAATGGAAAACTCTAATTGCTTATTGAAAATATACGATACCTGTAAATGGAACCTTTTTTCAAAATAATTCGAATTAGCGAGCTTATCAGCCACTTGTTAAAAAGCCGCGGAAAGTGTGAAAAATAAATATTTATCCAACAACACGGGATACTTGGTTCCTGTTGCGACGCGCTATTAATAAAAGTGCTATCGCGGAAAAACGAGGCTAAGCCGGAAAGAACAGTTGCAACGGCGAGAAAAATGGAATTACTTCCACCCTCTCAAGAAACATTACGCGCCAGCAGCCGTCCGATGCAAAGAAGATTTATGGGACGATTTCCGAGATCTGCGAACTGCTTGTAATAGTAATTAGATTACCCAAGGGCTATATCACGATACAGATGACAAGGTATAAGTATCCATAAAGAATACCTATAATGCTGATTATGCATGCATTATATGTAGCGAGCATTGTGAATAAATGTTAGTATAAGCGTAAAAAATCAATCTTGATACACGCATTTCCGAACAAGAGTAAATGCAAATCCAATAATGGCAAAAAATTTGTAAACTAAAAGATTATTCCAAACTCAATAAAAATGTAAAAAAATCTAATTAACTGCTGCGAGTTCAAATACACGCGACTTCTAATGGACACGGTAGTGGTAACGTATTTTCCATAGACTCTAAGCAGTTAAAGAGGCGTGCTTCAAAGGGTCGAACGCTTCAAAGGGGTAGAAAGATGAAAAAAAAAATGCCCATGGCGCTTGCATGTTGGCCGGCGCGCGCGCGCGCGTGTGTGCCAGATGCATAAGAACCGCAAACAGTCCGCTATCGATCCCCTTAAAAATATCTGGAAATTGGCGTGGTAATGGCCGAGGCTCCGTTAGAGATATAAGTCACGCCGCTAAACGCCGCTTTTGTTACTGGAGACATATTTTTCGCCAGCTCGCCGACCGACGACGACGCGGGCTGTGGCAAACTTTCGCGCCCGGGATGGTGAGACTCCGGTACAAAGAAAAGACGGAGGTAACCACATACACGCGCGCACACAGAGGAAAATATGTTATACAGGGGAATTCTAGCGTAAGGAGTACGATAAATTGACCATTGAGATATAATGCGGAAGTAATGTGTTTGGTGATTTAAAGGGTAGAAGCTTATCGCGACCTTGCTCGCGTTGAAAAGATTCTCTCTCTAAGAAGTGATAAATATTCACGATCAATCTTGGATATTAATCTATTATTTCTCTCTACAGTGGAATCAGTGACTTCAGTGACAATACACTAAAAAAACCAGTTATAGGTATAGCACTGAATTAAATTCACTGAAAACTGCAGTTATAGGTATAGCACTGAATTGAATTTAGTCATGGTATACCCATAACTGGTTTTCAGTGTACTGTCACTGAAGTCACTGATTCTACTTTAGAGTTTCTTTTAATTGCATTTACACGTTTTACAACGCAACTGCAATGATTTTCTCGATGAGAAAGTGTTATTTCTCAAGCTGGTATTAACTGAGATTCTTTATATCTTAGACATTTCAAATATTTTCCGGCACAAACTGTCGAAAAATGCAATAATGTTTGTCAAAGTCGCGTTAGCGTTATCGTCAAGCGACGGTATCACAATAGTATTATATGCGTGCCGTTAAAGAATATAAAATTGGCACAAGAGAACCAATCCCAGAGAATCAGGGTAAATCCGGCACGGTCCGCATTTCACGATCGTCCTGCGCAAATTCCAGGATACCGCGCTGCGACTCCGGTCGCCCTTCTCTCCCCCCCCCCCCCCCCGTCCTTTGCCACCCCCTTTCTCACCTCACCGCCGGATCAATGCACCCCTGCAGGTGCAGTCGACGACGGCGTTCGAAGGGGTATTGCACACTGCACTTTCGCACGTTTTCGGAACGTGGCCGAAGGACGCCGGGGCACGTCGTCCTTACAGCACGAGCGACCGTAAAACTCGCCTTTCCCTCATCAGCCGGCGTGATAACGCCCGATACTAAATCGCATCTCGCTATGCACAGCCGCGAAATAATCACGTCACACGATATATTAACCACGAGTCGCGCTTCCTTTTCCTCTCTCATTGACGAAACACCATTTTCACTATTCGGTCCACCCCCATCTTTTCCAATCGTCCCTCTCGAATTTCGTACATTCTCTCGTTTACTGGCCACGAGCCAGATGCAGCACGAGACCGGCACGTACGCACGACTTGTGAGATATAGTATTAATTTTGAAAAGAAGTGACTCTTGGTTGGTCAAAAAACTGGCACAGAGCCCAATATCGATATTTATGGGCTGATTCTAGTGTTTTACTTACTGCGATTATTGATCTCTTATTAAAATGTCTGATCACCGACTTTATCTCGCTTCGAACAACGTCTAAACAATCGGGGTTTGTTGATGATGATTATGTTGGTTCGTAGATCTGAGGAAGATTCATATTAAAATTGTTTACAGGTCCAAAAACCATTATATTAGTACCATTGTGTTAATATATCCAAAGATTTTAAAAAGAGTGTAAATTTTTCGAGTATTTTAATTCTCAAGTTTTCAGATTCTCTCGGATGCTGTTTCTTGAATCCCTTATAACGACTTCGATCATTAAAAATCTAAGATTCTTTATCTGTGTCACGAGTTTTAATTTTCTCGAATTTTTAAGTTCCCAAACTCGCCAAAAATACCCGCACCAAATCCCACAGTCACACACCCTCACGCGCAAAATAAAAATGCAAGCTGTACGTGAATCGCCGACTTTAAACCGCCGACACCATCGATACCGCGGTAATTCGTATAATCGAGCAGTTATTCAGACTGATCCTCGATAAGCGTCTCCCGGGGAAGTCCCGCGCTTCCTCTTCCCGCGATCGCCCGTCTGGCCTAACTGGTTGAACGTTTTCCTCGCAGGGAAACGCGAGAATCTACGCGCGCACACCACGGTCGGGCACGAGCGTCGAACCTGGACGTACCCATCGCCGACACCACGGCACGGGAGCAGCCAATGGGATCGCGCGATCTCAGCCGCATTGGCGGTGCGTGAGAGAGCTCGCGGACAAGGGAAACACACACGCGGCATCCCTCCGCATCGAGCCCGTGTTACCCCATGAGGTCCGGCAGGACGTGTTTCACCTATTCGCGATCGATCGATCGCCCTCGTCGATACGTTATTCGGATTAGATTGAAATACGGCGGCGAAATAAAATTAGATAAATCTCTCATGAATTCTTAATGAGCTGGCTGGTTATTTGCGCGACCTACGACACCCAGCCGAGGCTTGTACGAGCCTCGTAATTACTCGGAATCTAGCGAGAAATTCATAATGTCAATAGCAATGTTAGTCTGATGACTGAAGTTAATCTGTTTAAACATATATTAAGCTGTTTGGAGCCAGACACATTGCATGTGACTAATTAATGTAATACATGGTAATAATAATCGAATTAAAATTAAAATTTTAATGAGACTATTATCGGATGAATTACAAGTTTCAAATAACTGTCATTCGATCGGAATTTCATATTCAAGTTAAAACTCGACATTAATCGCGTAATTAGATTAAGCATTCAGATATGTCGAGAGGAGTAGATAAGCTAATTTAACATAAAAGTAAAGAAAGTGCATGTACAGATAAACTTTTAAAGCTTAATATAATTACTTAATTGAACAATTAAAATTAAATAGATCATCAACGTCAACGTCAGAGATCATCCACGCGTACGAGCAGCCGCCCGCAGCCGCAGTCCTCGTGAACTTTCGACCTCGAAGACACTATGCTCCCTTCACGGATTTTCAAATCCTTTCTCAAGAAGCTCTTCAAAGACATTGGCATTGAATATCTGACGTCGATGAAAAATTTCAAATCATTCTCATTCAAATCATCTCTCACGCATTCGATCTTTATACAGAATCCCAGAAAGATTTATCTTCTCTTTCTTTTTTCATTCAGCCTCGCGGGATTCAGCGACTTCCTGATAGATTCAAAAGCAGTAATTTAACTTATTATTCTGTACGTATGTGTATGTCTCTCGACCCTCGACCCGCGAGTTAAATTTTGATAGTCGCGTAGAATCGTTTTCGAAAATGCGATACCTCACTCTAAAATAATATCTTAAGTGCAGCGACTGGATTAAAACTTTCGCACTTCTTGACGTTCGCGCAGAGGGAAAAAATGATAAAAAATCGCGCACTAACTTTTAATCCGCAAAGCAATAACATCCTATGCACATAGTGCATAGGAAAAGATATAATTTATGATCATCGATGATCGCGAACAACGACTGGCGTCGCTCGACGCTCGATCGGAGCGTTAAAGTCTTCCGGCCGGTTTCGCAGCATCCAGCGCGTGCCGTCCACGGGGTATCCGCACCCCCGCGAGACGACGCGGAAGAGCACGGAGGAAACGGCGTGTTGCCAAAGAAAACCTCCGATCTAACCACAAGATTTCTATACCGGAACCATTTCCGGAGGGGGCCGCCTACCGAAAGTCGTGCATGCGTGCCGGCGCGCTTTTTATCACAAAACAGCCGCAAAAATACGTGAAATTTCGCGATGCGACGAACCGGCGGGGGGGTGCTGAGGGAGGAGAGAGGGCTCGGGCGGACAGGAGACAAGGGGGCGGGGGTGGTGGTGGCGGCGGCAGGGGGGTAGCGTGGTGCGGCGTGTGTAAATTGTGTGGTTCGTGGGAAAAGGCACCCCGACTCTCGAGAGGAACGGGCGGCCACGAGACTCCCGCGCGGAGCCCAACGTTTCGCCTCACTGCCGGGCTCACTGCAGGCTCTGACGCACCAGAGCAGAGCCTGCCACCTCCTGTGCACGCCAAACCCCTTTCCACCCCGCTCGAGAGCGCGCCAGCCGCCCACAGTTCGCCCTCCACCCTTCCAGCTACCTGCCAGACTGCCGGCTCACTCTCTCGCCCCCCGCTTTCCCTGTCCCCCAGCTTCATCGCTTACCTCTACCATCCCTTCCCGGCAAACCACCCTTTCCCACCCTCTCCCCCCCCCCCCCCCCCCGGACCCTCGGCGCAACACCGCGCTGGTCGTCGAACACCCTCTCCGTTATATGCCCTCGTGACCCTGCCATTCTTCGCCACGCGGAAAAGTTGAAAAAGGGGATACCAATAAGTATGTGCAAGATTGTGGCTATACATGATCGATTGTATGTGAAATATAAGAAAAAAGAGTCCCGAAAGACTCGAGGGTGGATAACTAGGGAAAGTTTGTTTATTTGCTTTCTCTGATGGGCCAAATATCCCCAAACTTGATTATATAACGATAATTTTGGTGCTGAAAACGCTATTCAGATCCCAGTGAACATAATGTTCTAGATCGGGATATAAAACGTCTTGAAGATGTCTCAATGACGTCTTTAAGACGTCACATCAGAGAGGAGCCTGATTTAGCTGTTACTTTATTTTTAAGCACCTCTATGTCCATAAAATGTGGACATTGAACTACGTAGCCAACGTCCATGATTTTCGTATAGGTAATATCCACGATTTTATGGTTCACTTCCGTGCTATGTCCACTACTTTGTGATAATGTTCTTATTTCGATTCTGATCGTTAACAAAATCTTCATAATTTTTCTTACCTAATTTCCATCATCGATGCTGTTAGTTCTTTCTTGACACTATTATTATATTTTACAAGAAATTTTGTGTTATACGCGTTTCGATTTCGTGCAATCCAAATTACACAAATTAGATATATACAAATTATATATTATAAATATATATACAGGGTGTCCCGTAAAACCCGGATCAACGCTTAAGGGTAGATTCCTGAGATCATTTGGAGACAAAAATCCTAATGGCAAAATGTCGAGTCTGCCAAATTGTCATCCCGATATTCGTCGGTCTTGCGAACAGTGTACAATAAGAAATAAAGTGAATAATAATTTCAAATATTTCTATCGAGTTGAGTAAAGTGTGGAAGAGCTGTTTTGACATGCAACGTCCCCGAGTGCGTAAAATTTTGACAAGCACACTAGTAAACTTTAAACCTTTCCCGTTTAAACACTGTAGCAGCCTCGACATTTTGGCATTAGGATTTTTGTCTCCAAATGATCTTAGGAATCTACCCTTAAGCGTTGATCCGAGCTTTACGGAACACCCTGAATACAATTTTATACAATTGACAATTCTCGCGACAGAACATATCGTTTTGTACATAATTCTTAGCGTTATATTATTATATTTTTACACAAATAAATTTCAATTCCTGAAAATTATAAAGAAAATTAATTTTTGTTCATATTGTTGAATCACACACCATCCCGCTTTATCCCTACCTACATATACAGAGTGTTCGGAAAATCAACCGACAAACTTTCAGAGACTGTCGGAGGCACCTTAAGGATCATTTTTTGCAAATGAACCTAGGGTCGGAAAAGTGTCGTTACATCGCTACGGCATACAGGGTGTTCGACATACAGAGTGTTTATTTGCTCGAATCTGTAATAAAAAATGGGCCATAACATCATCGACGCACTCGGGCGGTTATACGAGCAGATCCCCCACCATTTACCACCCCCACCTTCATTCGCAGATACGATCTTTTTCGAACACTCTGTATGCCGTAGCGATGTAACGACACGTTTCCGACCCTAGGTCCATTTGCAAAAAATGATCCTTATGGTGCCCCCGACAATCTCTGAAAGTTTGCCGATTGAATTTCCGAATCCCTGTATGTTTACTTATTCCTCCTCTACCTAAGTTTCTTACAATTATAATATTAATAAAGTTTCCTTTTTTGTCGAAAATCACACCCCCATATCCTTATCTAACCGCGGTATCCTTGCTTATTCGTTTTACTACCTATCCGAATTTATCTAATTTTTACCTGTATTCCTACCCCTACCCGTATCTTTATCTAGTATACCTATAGTTTCGAGTAATTACGACCGTAATTACTCGAAATCAGAAAAGCGTGCGCAAATTTAAGAATTTAAATTGGGACTGTTTAGGAGTTTTATTGGGAGTTTAATTTATACGCGGAATAGAAATTTAATACGAGACAGAATCTTTCTCTCTTTAATTACGTGCAATCGCACGTATACAAGAAAAAACTTTATAGGCTTACCTTTACCTATATTTTATACACTTCGATTGGTGTTGTACACCAACCTACATTTATCCTCTGTCTTCTTTCTTCTGGCCAGATTGGACTCAACTTTTGTAGCCTGGCCGTATTCTGGCTTCATATAGCCCGAGATATTACTCTTTGGTATGATGCGCGATACACGAACGCGTCGCGAAAGGGCCATCACATTAATTAAATCAATTAACTACGAAATTAACAATTAATAATAAGTAATAATTAATAATAAGTAATAATTTTGTTAGCATATGTATTAATTTCGCATTTATTCTTTACACGCATTCATTCAAAGCAATTAAAATATATAACCAGTAACTGAAATGGTTATCTGATTGGAAACAAATCTAAATTTTTGAAAATCCCTATGTCGACAGCGTTTTGATTCAATCGCGACTATGAAATTTATATTAAAATCTTAAATATAAACTTTATAATATAGGTAAACAATAAAACTTTAATTTAAAAATAAATTAATGAAAATTGCTAGACGCGTTATTCGATAGAATCTAAGGCCCATAAGTATGCGTATTTTTATCGATTCGAACGATTCGTTGCTGAATCTCATCTCAAAAGCATGAAGAGAGGAGAAATTCAGATGAATGACGTAAGATCCGAAAGGGATAATAAATTTCTCAGACAATTAGAATTGATAAATATATCTCTTTGTATTTTGCAAATTATTAAAATTATTTTTCCTATATATATAGGGGAAAGTCCGGCAGTACCGACCCTCTAAGGAGTTTTCATTTTTTGATCAGAACCTATACGATATTTATAAAGTATCTTTTGAGAAATGGTTATTGTCTTCCAACCTATCAGTAAATTGAATTAAACACCCTTATATTTAGAGAATAAGAGTTTTATTGAGAAAACGACAAGTGTAAGAAAAATCCGCAACACAAAAAGTTGCTGGCTGTATCGGACATAGTAAATTAAGCATGTTAAGGTGCGCCTACATCTATCGTAACGCTGCGATCGTGGTCGTAAGCAAAGAAACTCTCGTAAACAATATATCTATGTTAATATATCTATAAACACACTTTTCTTCGCGCGTCGAGAAGGCTGACAGATTAGGTTACTGTTATAACGCTAGACAAGCGTTGTAATCGTCAAAGTTCAAGTTGAATCAACTCATCGATGAGGTTACGATAATTGTCACGACGAGCATTGCGATCGTCGTAAGGAGCTTCCGATAATCATTTACGATAGATGTAGGCGCACCTTTATACAGTGCAATAATCACAAATATATCGTTCTGAATATTCTGATATGTTAGCACAGGCTTCATGCACCCGATAATACATACCGATAATAACTGCTAGAATATATTTGGAGTTACGTAGTGACGAGAATTTTACTAATGCAGCACACGTAATCAATCAAACAAACATTCCGCAATATTACGAGCAAACCTGTATCGATATGAATTTGCCGCTCACGTTGTGTACTTATACGAATACTGCATCAGCTGCGATGGAGAGAGTGGTATCATCTATTATAGAAACGCTACAACATCTAGTGACCGATACTGCTCGCTGTCCGGTACTACCTGACTTCCCCCCCTACATATATATAATATATTACTTCAAAATTATTTTTAAGTGATATGAAGCTGTTCAATTCTAAAATAATTATCTAAATAATTAACTAAAAGGAAATCTTCTATTATTCATAACAATAAATATAGGTATATATTGGATCTCACGTCATCATATTACTACTTTATAACTGATGGTATATAAAATCCAGTTATCGATTATCCCAACAAATATGTTAATTTATCACTCACCGACCCCGATGCGCAACAGCGGAATTATATTTGTAGCTACGTTTTGATTCTGTAATAAACAAATACAAAATTTATATTAAAACAATGTTCAAAAGATCTAATATTTTAAAACATAATTTTTATGCGCATTAAACGTTATATTTATTACTCAATTAGATATTTAGTTAAATAATTATACATTTTTCGTAAAAAATCTTTACAAGAATTAATTTTTATAAAATATTAAATTACTCCTTTTCTTCTAACTATTATTTCTAAATCGTGGTAAAATAAAAAGGCTCAAGATAAACAAAAAAATTATTCTTACACAAATGAGAAAATAATATTTACCGCATAATTGTTCCGCTGGCGCCCGAGATGCCTCTACTCTCCCAGACCTCCTCCTCCTCTCAGGCTGTCATCTCGGGTGATCGCTTGGACTCCCTCGATGCGACTTTCCGCGTCGCTATTGTCTGAAACATTTAAATAAACGATTCGATTAAATATTTGTTACACGCATTTACCCTTATTGTTTAACATTCGGTGAACAACAAAGATAAATGATGCATTATGCGCATCATGCTTGAAACGAAATGCACCCTATACTTCTCGCGATAGGTATTGCAACAAAATATTAAATGCAAAAAAGTAATAAATGTTACTCACCAATTAAATAATTCGCGACGGCTACTCGTTCCGGAGCCGATCCGTCTCGTGAAACTCGTCTCACTCTCGACGTGTCTCACTCCGCCGCGTTCTGAAAATAAAAGCCTGAAAAAGGAACGTAATCATCATGGCGGAGGCGCTTCGTCTCTCGCGCGCGGTCAACTTCTCGCGCCAAAAGGAGCAACCCGAGCAACTATGGCTGCGTTCCAATATTCACTGCGAGTACTGAAAATCTATAGTTTACGTCACGTATGCTATAGATTTTCAGTTATACTCGCAGTGAATATCAGAACGCAGCCTATATACTGTCGCGGCAATACTACACCTGTTGCTCCCAACTGCACTTTCGCGCACTTTTCACATTTCGCATAAGAAATAGCGTTCGCTCGCTATTTTCACGGTAATTCGTCGGCAGAATCGCGTACTGTTACAAAACAGATGGATGGAACATACGAATTTAAATTAAGAATAAAACGCTCGCGGAACGTGATAGGGTACCCGGAAAATACGAATGTCGCTCTTTCGACTGCTCGCGCGACAGATCTCGTTCAAACGCATTTCGCGAAATATTTTAAGCGATGTACCGCGCGTCGAATCTATGTTGCGCGAGTGTCAAATACTAACAATAAAATTGAAGATTGAATACGAAGCTCATATATATATTGCGCTTACCAGTTAAACGTGCCACGATAAATAGATCCGTCCTGTATCCGCGACGTTCCGTTCGCGGCGACGAAAGAGTGACGCCGCCATCATTACCGTGATACTACCGCGCGGCGCGCTATAGATTTCGATCGAATTCGTTTTAGGCGATGTATATACCGCGCTTCAAATCTACGTCGCCTGAGTGTCAAATACTAATTAAGATTGAATACGAATAAGCTCATTGCGCTTATCGATTAAACCTGCCACGACGAATAGATGTCCTGTATCTGCGACGTTCCGTTCGCGAAGATTCGAGAGTGACGCACGCCAGCTTCACTGTGACGCCGCGCGACACGATGGGAGTCAACATGGCGCTTGATTACAAAATTAATTACAAAATAATAGGTAATTTAAAATTCCCACCATCATCACCATCATCTTACATTCCTTATATTACTTTAATTGAATCCTTTAAACAATTTAAGTCGCTCCGAAAAAACAGTTTCGAGAAACGCATAACTATCGATTCGATCAACCAACGATTAATCGTGCGGATCAATTAATCGGCAAATTACCGCGAAATTTGATAACTGATAGGTAATAGATTTACTTTCGAATTTTTCTTATTAAAACAGGAAAACTGTAAACCTTAATTGCCAATTATCACTGATATTATATCAAAGTTTTATTGAATCTATATTCTTATATCTATACGCACGTATTTTTATTTGAAACAATAATTCCTAAGCTACAATATTAATATACATATAGGTCCCCCGATACCCCGATTTGGGACATGCGTGTTGTCTGGAATCTTTCCTTTTATTCTTTTTTTTCTCTCTCTCCCCCTCCCCTTCCGCTGTCTTTCTCTCTCGTTGTTAATTCGTACGATACAATACATAATGAAGGCAATGAGTATTTATCTTACTCAGCACAATCACCTGTCGCATAATTCGACATTGCTGACACTGACTCGTTTCTGTTAAGAAACTTAGCTGAAAGTCCAAGTCCTTAGACGTGAAATAATTCAGTAGATGAATCTTATAAGAGTCACATTAGATAACGTCTAATGAAGTCGGATAAAGTTTGTCTTGAGACACCGAATTCTCTTTTTAAAATCAAAAAAGATTCAGTAGTCGAATCTTGAGAAAAAATTTTATGTACCTATACGTATAATGTAGTCTTTAAAGTTTGTATAAATCAAGAAAAATTGCTATATCACTCAAGTACAATTCGGAGGTGCTTTGAGAAGAGATTAAACGCTTAAATTATTTTATAATAAAAATTATCAAATAAACAATTGTGCTTGTTAATTATAATAAACCAGATTTATAATAATTTAAGTTATTTATAATAAAAACAATTTGTCAATTATAATAAATCGCAAGTAATCGTTGTCGGAATTTTGTCCAAATCTGCCTTTAATTAGTAGTTTCCATAGTAAATAATCCATTATATGTATAATGTGTATATTGGAAATTGATTGAATGGATATTTGGACTCTAAATTGTACTAAATTTACTATTTGTACTGAAAATATTTGCTTGCCGAATAGTTATAATACACGCTTAATCATATTATTAATCGATTACTAAATTATAATAATTAATCGCGGGATCGTAAGTAATCGCACGTATTATCTCGACTCCGTATCCGAGACAAAATAGTAATATATACGAGTAGGTAAATCGAGTAAATTTATTTGTTTTATTCTCAACAATCTCATATATATATGTTACGTGATAAACACACATCTTAGAAGATTTTCCTAGGATATTACACGTTAAATAAAGGATTTATATAAATATCCCGCATACTTAATATCGATTTTTACTTTACTTTGCACATTATAAATACAAAATTCAAGAAAATAGAAAGCGCGCGAAAGTGTGTAGACTTTACAAGCATTCTACATACATAATATATTCTACCTACCTTCCTGCTTATCTTGCTATATCCGTTCGTCCATTCGGCTAACTCTATCAGCACGATGCGTTATATCAACTTACACGTTGCTCTGTATACAGGTATCGCTTCCGCCACCGGAATACTAAACATCAACCCAGGCAATCTCCAGGGATCATTGGGAATATCTCAAGCTATCTCTCTGAAATGTTCCACCGGTATATGGAAACAGATATTCTGTAAACAAAAATTGGATATCCACCGTAAAAATGCTAATAGAACGAGCCGAACGAGTACTTTTTTCCCCCAAGTACTTATTATAGCTCTTTTTAACATCGAATTTAATTATCAAACTAATTTTCTACTTTTAAAATTTTAAATTTTTTTGTTTTACTATATTCTATTATTATTTAACTCTTAAATTCCCTTTTGCAAATCTTTCTCATAGATACGAAAGTCCAAATAGGCTCACTTTGTAGAAAAAGATTTGCTAAGCGATTCACACGATAGGAATTCTACCGAGAATAATTAAAAAGATTAAAAGAGAAGGATCTCATACATCACAGGGTCAACATAGAGCAATTCGCTATCACTGCAGATTTTTAAAAATCACAAACGCGATGGATCAGGACAGTTTCGACAGATGTACGGAGAGGCAGGAATGAGAAGGGGAGAGCAGATTGCAATTTCCGGACGGCAATCGCTAATGTACATACCGAGCAGTTAGCAGGAATATCGCGCAAACATAAAAAATTCACACACGATAAAAAATTCGCAACGGGTACTAGTTGAAGAAATGGTGTCATATGGTCTTTCATGTAATAGTGAAAGGCCGTCATTTATAATTACATATTGTAATCTCTTAAATTTAGCATATTGATATCGGATATCGGAAATCAATAGACTTAGAAATATTCAAAGTATCAAAAATAAGCGAGCTGAAAAAATCATCTTATTATTTACGCATAAAACAAGAATTTTTAATATAATTTCTAATTAAAAAAATATATAATTGGATTATTAGATAATTAATGTACGGTGACAACATAGTCGATAATTTTCAATTAGAAATCGTATTTGAGAAACAATAGGGAAAAAAACGTTTTTATTTTCTCATTACCATTTCATTCGTTTACTTCAAACCGCGTTAATCGATTGCACTTTTGTTTCGCTTGCGAAATTGTTTGACGCTTGCGTGGCGTTCTGGGCGTATCAAGCGATCAAACTCGTACGAATCGATTGGCAGAATTGCAGAGCAATGTATAAAATCAAGATTGCGTTTCATTTCGCGAACCGACGTTATCCTTCGCTCTACATTACGCTTGGAAGTCAAATTCCTTTCGCGTTAGAAAATTAATGTATCCGGATACAGTTTTTGAAATGTAGAACAAAAAACAGGGTATATGTAACAAGTTAATTTCATATTTTATTTTATACTCGACATATAAATATACATGTAGCAGTCATACCTAAGTCAAATTTTGTGTTTTGCGCGCGCGCGGTTACGTATACATGTAGACGACCGATATTTAAATTACATGTTTTATTGAACAACATAGTATTCAATAAATTATGAGTTCGTGCTTTTGACCGCGAGACTTCGCATGATCTGCTACAATCTATTAATTATTCTTAAATTCATTAAAAAGAATGTCGAAGGTTTTTTTATTGTAAATACAATCTTATCAATGATTATAAGAAAAAGAGGGAGAAAAAAGACGGAGAGTACTTTAAATCTGCATAAATGATTGCATCTTGAATATAATTAAATCAAGTGAATTCCTCATAATAGTTTAAATCAATGTCATTCACTTTTAGAGACGATAAAGCCGTTTGTACATCATTTACCAGTCATTTTTATATCGCATAACGTATGTAGCAATATATCCAATTTTTTTCTTCAACGATATTTTACATCAAAATTTAATTTACTAAATGTAAATTCATCTTTTCTCCTATTGTAATATAAATTATTTATTTTCTATTTAACGTACGTTGAAGTTCTATAGAAATTAAATATTTTACAAAACCTGTGTAATCCTTTTACGACATTCATAATAGTTGACCAAATACTTTATATAATTGAAGAGCGTTCAATACTTGATTCGCTCTTAAAAGAGCTAATTCGCCAGTATTGTGCTAGCAGTAGAGACGATGCAATGATAAAATAAAGGCGATGGTGACTTATTGTTAAAAAATGGATACGATAGAAACATGTACTGGTCGAGATCAATAATCTTGTACGGAATCGTAATTGTTATACGGAGGTGGGTCGGGACGACCCTCCGGAATCCGGTATTTCTCCTCCACTTCCTGATCGTTATCATCTTCGTACTTGACTGCGGTGAAGTATGAACCCGACGTCGCAAATGTATTGCTGTAGTCTGGATAATCTGAAAGATAATTTAACACTCGCATAATCATTCTTTCGTTGACCTTTTTCAAAAATGGTGTCAAGGTTTATCTCTTTATCAAACTTACCGTCCAACGGTTCTTCCTTGATACGGATCTCTTTCGTATCCTCGTCCTGACGATCGCCGCGGTCCTTCCTGTCCCTACGGTCACGATCTCTGTCCCGCTTGTCCCGCTTGCGATCCCTGTCGCGATCGCGATCGTTGCTTCGCGACCGCCGCCTCTTGCGATCCCGATCGCGATCGCGTTCACGATCCCTTCTCTCGCGTGGACGTTCGATCTCCTCGATATCGGGATCCGGCAATCGGTCGCGACTTCGCCTGCGTCTACGTTCGCGCGATCTGCTCCGAGTCCTTCGCTTATTACGATCGCGCGATCTGCGACGCTCCCTATCCAAACGGTCGCGATCTCTGAAACGATTAAACGACAATTTTTATACATAATTTTTATTTTTACTCCTTGCTACTCACCTGTCTCTGTCCAGGCCACGTCCCGTGGTTTCTCTCTCACGTTCCAAGCGATATCGCTCCCGTTCCCTTTCGTTATCTTCCCGTCCTGAGTGTTTGATGTTGACGTCGGGACCACCTCTACGAGTACCACCTAAGCCACCGCCGAGTCTTCGTGGCAGCCAACCCTTCACCGTTCTCGCCCGCTCGACATCCACTAATACTCTGCGGCCGTCTATTTTCTTACCATCCGCATGCTTATATGCAGCTAAAAGATTACCGATCAGAAATTACTGTTCGCCAGTGAATTCACGCGCCTAAATGATTAGTCTACGAAGTCTACGTCCCAACAAAAGGGCGAACTCCGAGAAACCTAACAATGGGATGATTCCTGGGACTGCGGATCCTGGAATTGGCCGATATCAAGATCCTAAATTGTCTGGATATTAGAATCGGGCATTACTGGACTTTGAGAATCGTTCATTCACTAGCACAAATTCCACGATTCTCGCAGCATCTCCAAGCCACTGATCCTCGAATCCACCAGGTCTTCGAATGTACATTCCAAGACTCAGAGTTTCGAAGAGATAGCTTCTAGAATTCTCTGGTATTGAACCCATGGATTTTGTGGTCCAAATAATTTTCGGATCTACGGAACCTCAGAAAAAGTCAAGAGGCCAACTGAAATTCGCCTCAACACAGATTCTCAGATTCGCAGACTTTCTGGACTAATTAAATTTCTAGTCTATATCCGTGATTTCGAGAATCTGTGGGTTTCAAAGACCGTAAATATAAACCTGTCGATTCTAGAATTAAAGTTCTTGGATACGTGAATGCTTCAATCTGCAAATTAAATTTATTATTAGATCCAAAGGATCGTCGGTTCCGCAGGTCCTTTCTCAAAGAAACGTTCTAGATATCTATTCAAATAGGGAATCGTAAGAAGAAGAAAGGAAGAGAATCGACTGAAATTTGCCTGCAACATTGCAGGATAAAGCGAACCGCACTCGTTTGAAAGGAAAACGATAAACCCCAGGGAAGAGATTCACAAATCTCAAAGTCAATAATGACGTTGCGCCGCGCCGTTTTGCTGGAGCTCGAGAAGAAGTACTTGCTAAAGTACTGAGGAAACATCTCCATCTGAATCGCCAACGCCAATTGTCGCAGCAGGATCAATTAGACTATGATTATTGTTGAACATTGTGGACGATGTTGGGATAACGAGGTAATGATACGAGCTGCAGCCGATCGCGCGCACATCCGGCTTGCCGGCGCGCGCCACGTGTGTCGTTTTACCAGGTAAAATGAAAGTAAAATATTTAATATCTGATATACTTTTGCAAATTACAAAAAAAAAAAAGATTGTCCTAATATCACGTGAAATTCACGGAACAATTTTTCTGAAAGAAAATTAGAAAACAAAATTGAAACACGGTCGAAATTAATCGAGCGCTTTCTTATAAATTCGAGAATTGGACTTTTAAGAAAAGAATACAAACCTTACCATACCCACACGTTTGTAAATCGAGTAACGTATTAAGATCTTTTTCTTCCTTTTAGGAAGTATTATTTCCTCCGAAGATCCTGAAATATGCAACGATCCCAAAATGCCAAACTCAAGTGCATTTCATTTATTGCATCCTAAATTGCATTTTACGACGTAAAACGAGGACGCGTCGCGAGCCGTAGCCGGAACTGCACAACGATCGGACGCTCCGGCTTTTTAAAGCAGCTTAAAACTACTTGTTTAAGATCCAAAAAAGTATAGCAAATACAAAAAATACCTACCGCGGCTACTTACGTACGGAAGTTAACACAAAGCTTAGAGGTACGGTCTAATCGTGAAATGAACTCGTAAGAGACTCGCGAGGAGACTACTCATTGCGAAGATGCCCAGTCTTCATACGTTCGTTCGTTCAATCTCCGAAGAGGTTTACATTTGCGTTTACCTGGTGCGCTTTCATTTTCATTCTACTTACGATTCAAACCGTGCGCATTGTCGTATATACTTATGATACGTGTTACAGTGATCTAGCAGTAAGTTACATTTAGCGTAATGTTATGGGCAAGTGTGCCCGTTCGCTCCACTAATTCGACATCTCCCTGACTCGAGAGAGAGTGAAAGAGAGAGAGAAAGAGAGAGAAAGAGAAGTGTCGTTTATTGGTCATTATTTCCGGCGTCGCATTGTTGCACGATCGTAGATCCGAAGATCCAGCTTTGTAGATCAAAGCCCACGGTATTCTAGATTTCTCGGATATCTCGGGATCCGAAAGTTTTAGAATCAACGGAGCCCAGATATCCACAATTTCGACGACACGCGGAAAAATTCGGATCCACCGATTCTACAATCCGCAAGTGTTGCGTTGCATATGTCGTTATCCGAGATCATGTTTTCGCAAGAGGGGTGACGTTACAAAACAAGTGACTGATACCGAATTTAGAGAAATTTAGAGAAATTAGTATTCTATATCGAAATTGATATGTTCAAGGACTTGTTTTAAATCTTAAACAGCTCTTTTTCCCGCAGAAATCGGACATCCTTGAACTATAATAATATTCAAACAAATAGTCTTATCGCTACTTTATATATACTATGCTCTCCGTCTTCGATTTTCATGCAAATCCTGTGTTTTACATCTACCACAAATCGAGAAAATTATATATATTTTATATCGATCATGGCGCGGCTATCCAGGAATTAATTTAATCCCTGCATTTGTGACGAAATTTTCGAATCCGTCATTAAAAACTAGTCCTTTCAAAAAACTACTGCGTGTGACAACTAATAAATAAAATAGTAAGTGTGATACATATCGCCCGACGTAAAATCGTCCTATTTTAGGATATTTACATCGTGGTGCTAGACGAACTAATGCCATTCTACGACATGAGGGTAGAAATAGATGCCCGTTTGCATATAACATCTAAATTTTTCTACCTTCAAGCCACAGAATTACAGTGGTTGTGTCAATTGCGAAATATCCTGCTACTCGTGTCTACGAAACGAGAGATATGTGTGCAAAATACTCTGATCTACATGTTCATTGTATTCATTGATATAAATGGGTAATGTGTGTCCCTGAACCTTCATCCTAAAGGCCCACCAATCAATTTCAATGTAGAATGCTAACTTTCACGCTATTCTTGGATCCGTAGATACTAATGTCCGTAAATTTTACGACCTGTGGATTTTCTACGAGCCGATTACAGCACCATGAATCCTAGAATCCACAGATCCACGAATCCATGAACAGTTTTTTTTACTGGGACATGTTCTAAGAGAAAAAAACGGCGCCCGAATGTATACATGTATTATATATGTATATCAAAATCCCGGGTCGGAAAATTCCGTAAAGAGCCTTGCGGGTGTCGTCACAGACGCCCGTTATAATCCGATTGGAACCGCGCGTTTGCTCGACAAAATCAGACACGATAAATAGGATAAGCAAGTAGACGCTAACAAACGTTGTTGTATGTTGGATCTTACCACACATACAAACCTATCTTATCAGGCAGGTTCAGGGATTTTGCATGGAATAGTGAACGGCACTAGTTGCCGGCAGCGGCCACCACGCTGTACCAAGAACAAGATAAAAACTGCATTAATCAAAGACAGCCAATAAACGTTCGCGTCGTTTTTGTTTTTGTTTGTTTCGTTTCGCTTTTACCATATTTATGCATTTACAGAACGGTATTCCTGCATGAGTGTGCATATGACGGGGACCCCCCCCTCCCCAAACGGTACCGTCTAGTTTAAGTACCAATGAAAATGAGTAGCCTAACTATAGCCCTGCCCCGTAATATCTAGCTGGAAGTGACGCTAAATAAGATGAAATTCCAGACTATATGGGGCTCATTGAGCTTCGCGACAAGAGTAACACTTCTTTTTTTTTTTTACCTTTCTAAGTTGTTGCTACTTACAGTGCATATCTCTTTCATGCTCATACTCAATGAAAGCATATCCCCTAGGCTTGCCATTAATTGTATTATGCGTTACCACAATCTGCAGAAAGAAAGTGAAATTCGGTAATAGACCTTAACGAATTTTATAAAATTCTAGTAAGAAAAAAAAAGCTTATTTTTGGAAAAATATTTACCTTTTTTACCGGTCCATATACTTCAAATTCTCTTCTCAGTTTGGATTCTGAGGTGTCATAATTCTGTAAAAACAAGGGAGAAAGTAAATATATGTTAAGTGTATTCTATGTAACAGCTTAATTATGAGGTCTGTTCTCTGTCAACTAGTGCACACTAGTGCAGTAAGTTAGAGTGAAACAAAATGTACTTGTCCCACTCTAACTTATTGCACTAGTTCAGCAGTGCAGCAACAGAGAACAGACCTATGTACTTGCTTAACATTACATAAATAACACTTACAATTCGAGCTACAAAGAGAGTCTTGAAGGGGTCTGCTGTAACATTGGAAATACCAGCCGGGTCCCATACTGCAATTTCCTGTTCGAGTTTATACGCAACTTGCTCCGCACGTTCTCTTCGTCTACGCTCTAAACGTTCTTCTCGAGTCTCTACACGCACAGGTGGCGGAGTATCCTTAGGATCCTACAAAAAGAATATATTCTTTATCATTAAAAATATTAGTAAAATATTAAGCGACAACAAAATTTTAATGATAATGTAAGAATAAACTCTAGATTTGCAATTTAAGATAAGAATAAACAGATAACATTTTTGGTCATCAGGAAGAATATTATACCTAAATATAATATATTATAATAATGTAACAATGTTCTAAATTATATATATTTTGTCTTCCAATGCGTGTCGAATACACTAGTCAACAATTTTGACATAAAAATTTCCTGCTTTATTTTTGAATTTTTGCACTTATTTACATGTAAATAGTCCAAATATGACCATCAAGAACATCAATTAGCTTTCATTCAAGAAATACAGATTATACATAATAATAATAATGCATACTTAAGATATTAAAGAATTATCAGATTGGAGTTATCAGCTCGAACAAATTCGGATGGAGCTCCATTATAAGCCATGTATAAATGGAAAACGTATAGTTTATACGCGATATAAGGAAACAATCTGCATGTATAAACACGACACAGATATATGCGAAAGGAGTATATGGACGTAGTAATGCGATCGGCAAGATGACCTTGAAAGAAGCGTAATGTGCATTTACCTCGAAATACTTGAGGAAACACCCGACGCCGGCATAGCCGCCGTTCTTCTTCTCATGCGGAAGTTTGTTCGCGGGTGGCAAATACGGGATCGGCTCGCGCGGCGAGAACAACGCCAGCAAATTCGGCGGCAGGAACTGCGTCATTTCGGCGAAATGTCGCGAATTACCACACTACGGCTATATCAATATATTCACTAAACAAGTAAAACAAACGGGATTGACGGCATCCTCTCGCCGTCTCGCACTCAACAAGATGGCGATTATATTGCCATATTGGGCGCCGCCAACGCCACCACAAGTGCAAGGTTGATTAAGCTGCATTTACATGTGCAGAAGGAGTAATGGCTCCTGCACACAGGACGCGGTAACGCTAGGGAATAACGCGTGGCTCACGCGTTAGCCAATCAAAGTTGGATCGAGTTTAACTTTTTCCGCGCGGCAAAAGATTTGGTTGGCTGTGGCACCATAACTTCTGCCGCGCGGCAAGCGCTGCCGCGTCCTGTGTGCAGGAGCCATAATGGTTGAGCTCCGGTAAATGCTGCGGTGACCAATCAGGAGCCAGGCGCTTGCCGGAACCTGCGGAACCCGACATGCGCTTGGCTCCTAATTGGTCACCGCAGCATTTGCCGGAGCTCAACCGCATATATGGAGTCTAAAGGTAAATCACACGATACGGGAATCAGCGTGCGGGACAGAGGATGCGTGATTCGAACAGCCAATCAGCGCTCACAGAAAAATGCAGAAGAGCGCTGATTGGCTGTTCGAATCACGCATCTTCTGTCCCGCACGCTGATTCCCGTATCGTGTGATTTCACCTTAATGCTAAAAGACGTACTCCATATATGCGGTTGAGCTCCGGTAAATGCTGCGGTGACCAATCAGGAGCCAGGCGCTTACCGGAACCTGCGGGAACCCGACATGCGCTTGGCTCCTGATTGGTCACCGCAGCATTTGCCGGAGCTCAACCGCATATATGGAGTCTAATGCTAAGACTCCATATATGCGGTTGAGCTCCGGCAAGTGCTGCGGTGACCAATTAGGAGCCAGGCGCTTGCCGAAACCTGCCGGAACCCGACCTGCGCCTGGCTCCTGATTGGTCACCGCAGCATTTGCCGGAGCTCAACCGCATATATGGAGTCTTAGCATTAGCATTAGACTCCATATATGCGGTTGAGCTCCGGCAAATGCTGCGGTGACCAATCAGGAGCCAAGCGCTTGCCGGAACCTGCCGGAACTCGACATGCGCTTGGCTCCTGATTGGTCACCGCAGCATTTGCCGGAGCTCAACCGCATATATGGAGTCTTAGCATTAGCAACAGCCAACCAAATCTTTTGCCGCGCGGAAAAAGTTAAACTCGATCCAACTTTGATTGGCTAACGCGTGAGCCACGCGTTATTCTCTAGCGTCGCCGCGTCCTGTGTGCAGGAGCCATTAGCATTAAACTCGATCCAACTTTTATTGGCTAACGCGTGAGCCACGCGTCATTCCCTAACGTTGCCGCGTCCTGTGTGCAGGAGCCATATGGTTTCGACCAATCGCGTTGCTCAATTCGGCCGGTTAGGGTTACGGACGGCCGAATTGAGCAACGCGATTGGTCGAAATCTTACTGTTACTGTTACGGAAATGTGTGTGTGGAGCGCTTTAAAGACTTTAAGTCGACTTGAAGTCGACTCTCACCGAAAGTGACTTGGCAGAGAAGTCGACTTTTTTAAGGACGAAAGTCGACTTCAAGTCGACTAAGTCGGCGAATGTCTCAAAATCCGCCGATTAAAAATCGACTTCCCGTCATGACGAAATGCCGACTTTCCGTCATGACGGAAGGCCGACTTTCCGTCAACTTTTAAGGTCAGGTTACAGTCAACTTTCTACGCAGTTCAAAATCGGAAATTTTGAATGGGAATTATATATAATTCACGAGAACTCTTTCTCATCTTTTATAGGATGAGTTGAACATCTATTATCTCCACATAATCTTAATATATTTTTAAGGTTAGGCGGGTATGATACAATATATTCAACTCGTCCTATAAAAGATGAGAAAGAGTTTTCGTGAATTATCCAAACGTCAAAAAGATCGACGTATTTCGTTGCTTTATCAAGCATTTGTTCAAACATCGCGACAACTTCTTGCAGGAGAAAATCTTCAACAACCAAGCAGCAGCTGAGAACGCCTTCAAAGAATTGGTCGATTTCAAAACTGTAGAATTTTATATTACTGGAATAAATAAACTTGTTTTTCGTTGGCAAAAATGTATAAATTTTAATGGTTCTTATTTCGATTAATTAAGTTTATTCTGAGCTGAGATATGTGCATTTAAAGTTAAAAGTTGAAAAACGAAATTACTTTTGCACCAACCTAATAATTATTACTCTTAATTATTTGTTCAGTGGACTAAGTCTCCTGGGGAGACCACTAAAAAAAAAACTCATCAACAATAATACCCCATGGATGATGAGGAAAACTATTGCAATCGAATAAAAGAAATTGTTTCATGTATTCATTTAGAAAATATCTACAAAAATAAATTACAAATCAAGATTTATATCATAAAAAAATTGACAAATTAAGATTTGTTGTATTACTATTCTTGAATTGTTATTATTAATTTGTAGAGATGTATAATATATGCAGTAGACGTTGTGTAGAAACAAATTTTTTAATTTTCCAGTTACAACTAATTGCGAATATATTGTTGTAAATAAATTAATGTTTTTAATCTGATTTACTTTATTTTATATGCGACTTTCTTAAGAAAGAAGAAATTAATTTGACTAACTTTTAAAAGCATAGAAACAAATTCTTTTACAGATAATTTATTCTTTCTTCATGGAGATATAACAAAGATAACATATGCATAAATATATTGACTTTTTTATAAAGAAAATGTCTAATAACATCACAATAAAACAATATCATAATATCATATATGTAAAAACATATACAGAACTTATATCCATCCTACACAAGTAAATGTAAAAATGTAAAACTAAACTAAACATATTCGATTATAAAAAACTTATACAATACTGAAACCTATTCTATCGTGTCTCAAATTGACTATGCAACTTAATTATAACCTACTTGCAGATCTCTGAATACTGCGAATATGATCCCCACCTCGACGCAACCATTCTTAAAATGACACTTCAAGTTCTCTAACAGTGGAGTTTGGGAACTTCATCGGCACGTTCTCTGAAATAATACCAAATTTTTTAAGCTTCTCCTTTTCAGACTCTATCGTGGGTCGGGAATATAGGGGTAGGTTAATTCAGGGAATATGTATGAAGAATAAACTGCATATTAAATATTTATACCAATTATAACTTTTGCTGTGAGATTAGTTTTAACTCCTACGCGATCCTTCTGACCTGACCAGCACAATGTTTTTCTCATATCACTTGAGAAAGTATATTTTAGCACATTTTTTAAGTGTTTGATGGTTGTTTCTCCACCAAATCAAAGTACCATGCCTTCCTAAAATTCAAACAATGCAAAAAGCCATGCAAATGAGAGTATAAATAAAGTAGTTGTAGAAGCTATGCATTAATAAATGAAAGAATGATACAATAAGCAAGCAAATTCCAAACAAAGTTATAGAAGCTATGCCTTAATAAGTGAAAGAATGATGCAATAAGCAAGCTAATTCCAAAGAAAAGAATTCTTTTTTCATTGTGACTGTTTTTTGTTCCGAATTTGCACCTAAAAAGGTTCTGAGGACGTAATATAACCTTAAGGGAGGTTACAGGCGTTTATTTCCACCACCCGGTAAAACTCCTCCAAAAAAATTACAAACGTACAAAATGAAATTTTACTTACAGTCATGTCGTAGTTCAATGTCTTCTTTTAATTTGTTCTCAAACTCTAGGAATTGTTCCAATGTCTGTACTGGAAATTCTATCACATGTGGGATTTGCCTGTTGAGCCTTTTGCGTTGACTGATGTTTCACCATTTTGCAGCAGTAAAGCAATTCCATGAAGTTGGCGCGATAGTATTTTGAACTGTAAAGCATTTTCTTGCCGGCAAGCATCTGTAAATAATAAAAATATGAGTATTTTACAACTTGAAAGAAGTACATTTGTTTTCCTGGCGCATATGAATATAGACTACGTTTACACGGCGGCTTATAAGCCGAAGTTATAACTGCCGTATACTGTCCGATCCAAAACTTTTCTTCTTTTTATCAATATGATTACTTAAATATGAGCCTCTTTCATACTCTAAACATTTAAATTAATCTCTTTTGATATATACATACTAGAAAGTGTAGTTTAAAATCAAAAGAAGCTCTTATTTAAATGATCATTATGATCAAAAGAAGAAACGTTTTGGATCGGATAGTATACGACAATTATAACTTCGGCTTATAAGCCGCCGTGTAAACGTAGTCATTGTTTCAAACAGGCCTGTCTAAAAGTTGGGAAAGTTGTACGGACAAAAATAGCTTTACAGAGTTCTCTAAAAAGGCCTGTTAGAAAAACTATATTTGTTTTAACCAGGGTCATTTACATTCTTTTATGTCTATGAGATAAAATCAAGGGAATGAGTAGGAAAATCATGTAATGATTGCAATAACGAAATACTACGCGAAACATAATTACAGTAGGAAAAATATATGTATATACTAAAAGGTCCTATCAAATACTGGTACGTTGTTTTATTCCAAGTGCGTTCAGGCTCTCGCTTTTTAGACACAGCTAATGTTATTTTCTCTCCCTTGGGCCAGCACACCATCATTATGTCCATGATATACCCACGTTAATGGCACTGCAGCAGCCCACTCCTCAGTGACCACAACATAATACGTCTGAGTAGTTGTCTCACTCGACATCTTTACAAGGCAACAACTGCAATTGTGAAAAAAATTTATTAAGATCATACTGAAAGGATCAAACAGTCGGATTCAATTCGGTAATGCCCCTCACCTTTAGGTTATATACAGCACAATAATATATAGCAGGCATAAAATTATTATTGTCACGTTTCCAAAGAAATTAATATAACACTCAAAAATGAGATTATAATACAGTAGTTCTCGTTATGTGTGGCGAGGGTCGGATTATAACCCGCCGCTATCCAAATATCCATCGGAAAAGCGTCGATGTCAACCGCCTAAATAAAGCCATGCAAGCACACGATCAGATACGGACTGACACGTGCCGCTGCGAGGTTACAAAATAAAAGTGACTGCTAAAAGTCGACTTTCCGTCGACTTTCAAAAGTCGACTATTTAGAAGTCAACTTTTCGTCGACTCCCACACAGCACTGAAAGATTGCAGCAACGTTGCAGAAATATTGCACTGCGAAGTTGCAATGTTGCAACAACATTGGGCAACGTTGCTGCAACGTTGCAGCAAAATTGCAGCAACGTTAAAATGTCCGCCCTCAGAAAGATTGCAGTGCAACATCATGGCAATGTTGCAATGCAATGTTGCGATGAATTGCAGTGCAACATCATAGCAATGTTGCAATGCAATGTTGCGAAACAATATTTCTGCAATAATGCAACGTTTGCGGTTTTCGCACATAAGCAGAGATTTTGCTACTCTTCAAAGCAACATACATCGGAGTTATAATTACATTTTCAAAAAATATTATAAATATTGAAATACACACTTATTATTATAACACTGTCTACTAAGATTTTTTATTCGCGAGAGTCATTCGCAATAATGAGACTTTCCAGTAAATACAAAATTGAAGTAATTATCAATATACTTACAGAAAAGTCATACTATTAATTAATGAATTGTCGCTAGTTTCAATTATAGTTTCAATTATTTAATAGACATGGAACTTTATATTAGTAATAGCTTTTCGATGTAACATGTTTTCAAATATACTTTTAATTTCGATATATACCGTTTGAAAGAGTAGTTTTTAATTATATTTTCAGGTATAAGTAAAAGAAGTTTGAAATACATGTATTATGCGTTATTTTACTATATATACTGCATGTATCTGTTTAATCATACATTGGAAGAGGAACTTAATTTGTTTAGAAAAATATCATCAATATCTTAAAATCGATCTGTTTCGCTAATAGAGTATAAAACAAAAAATATAAAATAACTTCCATATGTTTCTTTGGCAAATCATATTGTAAAATAACTATAATCGTAAAGATTGTAAATTAAATAACAGCCAGAAAATAATCATAAAGTAACTATTCGATCTGTTTCCTTAACAGATTTTCAAATAATAACGGCTTTTATTCTACGTACGTATATATAAGGAACATTTTTCTTAATGTATGTATCGCAATATTAATACATCACTTTGTTTGATCCGATCTGTAAAAAAATAAAAATAAGTTAGAAATCATGATTGTATATTAATTCTAATACATTTTTAATGAAATACAGCTTTAATTAAAGTCGTATTCGTGCTTTAATCACACACCATTTCAGGTATATCAAGTATAAATCTAGTTTTGTTATTCTAACAAGCAACATGGGGGATATTATATGACACAGCCCATGCAGCTATAGCATTTCTAAATTGCATGTTATTAGCATTATCATTAGTGTTATTGTCAATATCATTGTCAATATCATTGTCTATTTCAATGTTATCATCTTGACATTGATAATGATTTTCATTTTCGGAAGGCATAATTACATTATCCACATTAACTATATCATTAGTGCTATTTGCATTAGATGCATTAATAATATTCTCGTTAACAATTTTGTCTAAGTCATCATTAAAAGTAAGCAATTGTTCTGAAATTCGTCCGGAAGACCCTGCAATATCTATATTTGTCTCATTTGAAATAATTCGTCAAATATGAAACAAAAAGTTTTCTTTTCGCGCATTTTTCATAGTTATAACAATAATCACCTCTCTATATTTACACAAGTACTGAGCTGCGAAAAGATTTAGATGTACACTTAAATACTATTTTAGTCGGATGTGAAAATCTTTAGAATATGCATAGTCTACCTCAGTTCCGGACCACGACACTTCCCACTTTCCATCCATGGAGAATGGGGGAAAGGGGGAATTCTTCTGATAAAGCAGACCATGCCTGCTCAACTTTATTTAACGGAAAAACCCTTTTCCCACACTCCGTAGATAGAAAGAGAGAAGTATCGTGGCTCCTACAGCTAGAGGTTGACAATGCCAAATTTAGATCTTAATATATTACTATAATCTCAAGATATATCCTTATGGAAAAATACGGGAAAACTACTGTAGTTTTGAAAAAAGTACACAAAACCATTATAGTATAAATATTACAATTAATTGCTACAGTTTTGTGTGCTTTTTTCGCAATTACAGTAACTTTCCATAAGGATATAACCAAGTTAATTGGTTATACAAACATATAAAATATATATAATATAATAATTTAGTTACCTGACTAATTAAAAAACGCTGGGTCGGTTTTGGAACACCCTGTATATATTATTTCCTGACGGAAACTTTATACCATTAGCCTTGACCAATATATAAAACCAACATAACCTTGTAGCTGACTGATAAGTAGGTACGTTGTACGTATAACCTCTGCATCACATATATAGGAGAGATATTCGTCAATAATACAAATATACACACAATATACCCTTTTTTTCTATAATATAATATATAAATAGTTAAATGAATAATACCTGCAATGTGTATTTTATTCACTTTCAAATCCGTAATGTGCCTTATTATTTCTATCGCGAAGTATAATAATAACGTAAATTTGATTAGTGCATATACTCTTATTTAAGCTTCGGCCAAAATAAACATACAACCAGATTCACAAATTTTACGCGGATCCGCGGACGCGCGACCATCCCGAAACGTGACAATGGAATAATGCGCGAGCACTCGCGACGCGACTCGGGGTCGTGACCACGCGACACGCGACCATAGACAACTTAATATGTCTATGCATGCGACTGATCATATATATATATATCTAGCTGCGCATCGCCAGCGATATATCGTCATATTTCAGCGATATACGCATCAGAAGTTGTGGACGCCGGCAAAAAGGATCTTATGTATATTCTCGTTCATATTTATAATAAACATCAGAAAAATTAATGAAGCATATACATTAAAATATTTTTTCAATGTTTTTGAAATGTTGCTGCAACATTGCTGTTGGAAGTTTGCAATTTCATTACTCTGGCAATGCCTCTGCAACATTGCTACTGGAAGTTTGCAATTTCATTACTCTGGCAATGTCTCTGCAACATTGCACTGCAATCTGCAAGATTGCAACATTGCTGCAATGTTGTTGAAACGTTTTGTGCTGTGTGGGCTTAACGTCATTTTTAGAAGTCGACTGAAAGTCGACTTACAAAAGTCAACTTTCCGCCGACTTTCCGTCAAGTGTGCTCTTAAGCCTTGTGTCCACGATGCTAGAACTGTGTCCGAGTTTCGGTTTAAGCCAATGAAACTGCTACTTTTCTGTAAGAGTTGCAAGTTGAATGGCTTAAACCGAAACTCGGACGCAGTTCTAGCATCGTGGACACAAGGCTTTAGGGCTCATTGTCAGTGATCATATATGTTTTAGGTATTATATTTATTATAATGTGAGCTGATCGATCTCTTGGGCGTCCCTGCTCGAGGGGGACGCTTTGGATTTCGACCAAGCGTCTCGGTCGTATTTGCCATGTATATTTTGTGTTTTCTTTATGATTCAAGATTAGTTTGTCATTATATACTCGTGAAATTTGATTTTCTTTTGCGTATTTTGAATTATATCTGCGATATATCATGTTATTGCCTTATGAGGATTCAGGATTGCGAGATCGCTGTTATTCTTACCGGTTTGGAATCATTTTGTTTTTACGTGATTGGTTAGTGTTTACAGCTTTTTCTGCGTTCATGGATCATACTTGGATCATATGTGATGTTTACATTGGCATCGGAATTTGCTGGAGCTTTCTACGATGTTTGCTTTCTTCTATATTAAGATATCCGTATTATTCGTAACTCTATATAGCGATTTATGAGATTCTGTCAATGGCAATATGGTTTAAGATTAGTTTGTCATTAAATGCTCTTAAAATTTGAAATTTTTTTTGCGTATTTTGAATTATATCTGCGTTACTGTTGGAAAATCATATGTCTCACTTATTCAATTTGCGTACTAATGAATTGTTGTAATCATGATGCTTGGTTATTTGATGAAATACTATACGATTTGATTATTTAGCCGTATGCCGCTTAGTTTGAGTTCGCCGCTTACATTTAATTAAAGCTAGGAGATCATGCGTTATATATTTATTGTATATTGAATGCTGGTCGATCCTCCTGGGTGTCTCTTTTAAAGGACCAGGGGAGACACTTATTGGGACGTTGACCCATGCGTTATAGTCCTGCTTAAGTGCATTTATTTTAATTAATATACCGATAAATATGACTGCCGCTTATTTATATATTTGATGCTCTTATTGAGGTATGTTGGATAAATCCTCTAATTCATATAAGATATACTTTTCAAATTTCCTTATGGAATGGAAGTAGATTATAATAAGTGTACTTATTTGAATTAATATATCAAGAAATATATATATAAAATCAATTTATCTGTATGCCGCTTAGTTTGAGTTCGTCGCTTATGAGTATTTAATATATACTCAAATTATTGAATTGTATGTACGCTGCTTATTATGAATTCGTCGCTTATGTCTGTCATTCATTACTATAATTAATGTATGATTTTGTTTACTTTATTGACGTTTGAGCCTAAGACTCTGAATCTCGGCAAGAGGGCGACTCTTTACCCAGGGCTGCGTTCCAAAACTCTACTCCGTCAACTCTAAAGAACCCAAGGTAGTGGGGAGAGAGTAAGCCCAGAGTAAGTTACTCTGGTTGAACGATTTGGAACGTGAAAAAGTAGCATTAGCAACGAATAAAATGGAAGCTCAACAATGTATAATACTGTATCATACTTTAACAATGTTTTAGGATTGAAAGTTAACCTTAACCTAACGTAATAATCTTACTTTTTTCGAAAGTAACTCTCAATCCTAAAACAGACTAAAAAACCATTAAAAAAGAAATTAATATGCTTATTTATTATGTGTGATATATAAAATACTTTATCTAATATGTTTATTAATATTATATTTCTTACTTATCACAGCAACGACCAACGTTTTCCGCGGTGTATAGAGGCAATTGCGCTTATTATGTTCTAAGATCCCGCGTTTATATTTAAATTTAGTAGAGTTTACTCTCCTAACCCACCTCGGAAGCAGGGTTCATAGAGTTAACTCCGGGGTTACTTTACTCTCACTTTTGGAACGAATAGGCTCCGCCCATATAGTTACTTACTTCGCGTTTTGGAACGGCCGTAGGGTTAACCCTGCTACTCAGAGTAGAGTTTTGGAACGTAGCCCAGAGAGTCCCCCGGAGTATATCTTGCGATGAAAGCGTGGTACTGTGGCTCCATCTGGAGCCGGATATCCATTCGGGGTATAAAGAAGAAGAATATTCTCTATCCCCGCCAAGCGATCAGAAGAAAGAGAGAGGATACCTCGACGGGCTATGTCTGCACCGTCTACTTTCCCACGCGTGCTCTTACGGCAGGGGCCGGTCTATCTATATAAGTCTATGGTGCGACCGCGTTTCTTGGTTTTTCGTACGTTCCGTACGAATTGTTGTAAAGTTTATGAAACACACGTACAATAGAAACACGTTCGTCCTTCTTTCAAAGTCGACTCATCGCTTCTGGGATATGTGTACCGAGACATGGTATGCGTCGGTGGGACATTCCACCAGGGGAGTTCGTCGGCGTGTTCGGACGTGTCTCGTCCGCTCGTGTCGTTTGGGGGGCGCGATCGCGTGCGGGTTCGGACGTGTTCGGACAATTTCCAGCCGACAAAAGATTTTTGAGATTTAAGACGCAGATTCTGCGTCGCTCTTGATTGAGTTAATTGCAAGTTTGATTTTCGTGATCGAGTTTGGTCCTTCCGTCGCACTTGGATGTGCCGATTTGTTTGAGATATACCGATTTGTTTGACCGAGTTAAAACATTGTCTGAGTAAACATTCTTATGCCCGTTTCTACCAACGTCGGTTAACTTTAACCTTAGGTTAACTCACTCTTCGTCTCTTTCTGAGGAGGACAGTTAGAAAGAGACAAGGAGTGAGTTAACCTAAGATTAAAGTTAACCGGCGTTGGTAGAAACGGGCATTAATTGTATACGGGCCGTATTGACCTCCGTCGGGAGGCAGGAGCCAAAACAAACTAAGAAGAAAAAGAAAGCGTCTGTGGGACGCTCGTTCTCCGCAATAACGCGACCGTTGCTTATATTAACATTGGGGAAACATATGTCATTCTTATTTTGTCTGAGTTTTTCTGAAAAACCAATTCCAATTCGTATAAAAATTCTGAAAAACCAGTTCCAATTCGTATAAAAATTCTGAGAAAATATGAAAATTTTTATAGAAATTCTGATTAAAATATACATATATATATTAAAAATAATTCTAAAAGATATTTTTCCATCAGGAAAATCCTGATTCATTTCTGCCGTGTTTCTGCTGCCACATCGTGACAACACATCATGCTCGATTTCTGCTATACATCTGCTGTCGATAACTAATATTGCAGGCTCTGTTTCTTATTAGCTGCATTTCTAGCATCATATCGTGACGGCATACCGTGCTTCGTTTCTGCTGCATTTCTGCCATCACATTGTGCTGGCACATTGTGCTGGCAGAACCAAAGCTTAATGAGGACGCAGCGGAGCGGAATCTGCTGCAAATTCGTGATTGAATCTGCTGGCATACTGCTGGCATACTGCTAGCATTTTGCTATCTGGGTTCATAGTCAATCGCACCATCAGTTAAATTTTAAATTATTCAAATAGTAATGCAATAAATAAGTCTTTTTTATGAATAACACCTCAATAACTTTATGTTTCTCTAACCTCTAAACTACGTGGCCGGCCTGTGGGACCGCAATAACAAAACTTCCAATCGATTGAATTTTGATTCTACACCAAAGAAAAGTTTGAAACTTTTTGTACCTTCTATTTTTGTTTTTCTAATCAAACCTACACTACGCGAGTTTTTTTTTATTTGTAAAAATGTGTAAAATTAAATGGTTTAAATTCAATAACAGTCGGTGAGGCCGGAATTGGGCATAACCTAACTTTTTCGCTATAGCACTTTATGCATAACCTCAAAAATGAGACTTCCTATGTTCCTATATTGACAGTCTAGCTATCACATAAGTAACTTCTCTTTGAAAGCCTATGTTAAGAAACTATTCTCATTTCTTAAATTGAAATCGACGTTTTTTATTTTCATTGTAAAACCCTGAAATCTCTGGATTTATTTAAATTTAACAATGAAAAATAAAATGGCAATAGTGGTCTGACAAGCTGGCAACGTGGTGAGGGAGACATTTTTCTATATACCATTGTTTTAATTCTTTCTAAATAATCAGGCTTATTAATTAAGATATTTTTTGGACGTTTAATGAAAGCTATAATTCGTTGATTTCATTTGCAATCACTTATAAGATACTTGTGTACCAAAGATGGTCTGTCTTATATTCGCGGCCGGCAGAGATGAGGCAGACCTTTGGATTCGGCTACAGGGAGCTGTAAGCTTCAATTTGGCGTAAAGATCATTCGTGTACTCGATGACGTAAGTAACGCTCTGAAAAAACTCCCTTCTAGGTGGTCTGCCGGGGATTAGCGGCGGGGTGGGGTGTGGCACACCATGATATTATAATGATATTAAACGACCTCAATCTTACGGTGACATTGCTTTTTTTGTACCGTGATGACGTAAGGAACAATTTATATCGGCAAGTGAGAAAAGTACTTGTACACTTCAAAACGGTGTGCCTTATATTCGCGGCCGGCAGAGACGAGGCAGACCTTTGGATTCGGCTACAGGGAGATGTAAGCTTTAATTTGGCGTAAAAAATTGGTTTGATATTTCTAATCAATTGTAATTCGGTAATGATTATTTTATTCATGTGTCTAATGATGTAATTGACGACTTGAAAATCAAACGGAAAAGGAAGTGACGTTTTTGCTTCCTTATAGAGGAAGCTTTGTTTTGGTAAAAAAAATTTTTTTTAGTTGCCGCTGCCAATGTGTTTAGAATGTTCTAAAACGTCGAAAAATCGCAATTTTAAAAAATGTCCGTATGTGTGTATGTGTGTGTATGTGTATGTATGTGTGTGTGTGTATGTGTCAAATTTACCGAAATTTCTATAACTCAAGAACTGATTAACCAAATCTTAAAGAATTATATATGAAATAGGGGTAGAAAAGACTGAAGAACAGAATTAGAAAAAAATTGCCAATATAATAAAAAAGTGTGCAAATTAGAAATTTGCACATTGCTTCTTTATCATTTTATAATATGATCATTGAATTTGGCGATAATTGGTAAAAGAGTTTTTTTTAAATAAAATTTGGAATTTTTGGAGAAATGTTCGTGGTTGCTCTAACTTCCGCAAATTTTGAGATATTGGGCTATTTCTAATTCTTTAAAATTATTTTTGGCATTCTCGGCTGTTTAAAAAAAAAAGAGGAAGGGAGAAAGAGAAACAGGAAGAGATAAGAGAAAAACAAAAAGAAAGACAGAGATAGAAAAAGAGAGAAATAAGGTATTTATTGTAAACATAAATAATAAATAATATTTATTTCTGGGTAAATATATAGAGAAAAGTCCCCGATTATAAGATATCACATTTATTTTGTGTAATTGCCGGAAGTCTATGGGCAGAATTGAAAAATATAATAAGTCATTTTGAAAAGAATTTAATAAGCTTCAAGATACTGAAATGTAAAATTTAATTTCAATAATAATTTCATTTTATCTTAGGTTGGCAATACAATCTTAACAACTCACTTAGTGTTTACACGTTATTGCATATTCTTGTAGCCCTTGTCGAGACGTTTTCAAAACACTCTTTCGTTCAGTCGATTTAAACTATGATTTGAGAGTTTTAAAGAATTATGATTTTATTAAGAGTTTGAAACAATCAAATTTTCAGAAAAGTACTGGTTTTTTTTTAAAAACCGTAATTAAAATTTACAAAAACTTTAAAGAAAACGTCGGTTAAAATTGCCAATAACTCCTCATAGTTTTTAAGTGTGCAAGTAGAAACTTGCACATTGCTTCCTCATAGTTTTACTCTAACTAATAGTCTTGTCATAACTATTCTAGAATGTAGTTTTAATATCGTTGACATTCCAGATTAAAAATTGTTACACTTTAGTGGTGCTACAAGTACCAATGCTAAATATGAAAGACCTATTTTTACCTCACAGTATAAATATACGTGTTGTGCTATTCTGACATAGATAGGCGAAATATTGCATGCCACAAATTGTTTACTCGATTGTGAATAGAATAACAGAAAAGTGATATCAAACAAGAATTATAATGCTTCACGCGAGGGGCTTCATGTAATTATTATACTCCTTTCATACACACGCGCTACCCGACATACTTAATAGTTGTACATTTTCGTCAAACGATATTAAATAGCTCGTAAAGAAATATCTAATACAGTTTTTAAATAATTATTCTAGTGACTCAATGGCTCTGGAAGTGGAAACGTGCGGTTTTACCGTGCGTTCTTTAAGACTTCTAGCGGTTGTAGTGTTCATAACTGTATATTTCACTCATTATTCGGAAATTCCTTACAAGGGTAATTGTCCATTTGAAAATTTTTTTGTTTTGCAAGAGCGACACAAGGCAAACGTTATCTTATCACAATTGCAAAATTAAAATCTGTATCTTGCATTCTATATTTTATTTGTATTTATTTAATTCATCTACTTAAAAGCGCGTCTTTTTTGCTTTCCACGAGTTATATTATATATTTTAAAACTTTTTGCATAATCTTTTTGCATGATTCTATATGAGAGTAATATTCTAGATTTTAATGCTAAAATTGACGTATGCATCTGATTAAGATTGCCAAATTCAGTGTTAAATTGAAGAGGCGTTTCCTTTAATTAATGATTAAATTAAAGAGCTTCTAATTATAAAATTGTCTGCATGGTATATTTTGAACTTTTTGTACGATATGTTTTTTATTTCTATGACTTTCAGGTAATGCTTCGGTACGCTTTGTCGAGAGGGATGAATGGGGTGCACAGCCGCCTTCGAAACCCCTAACAAAAATGAAGCTGCCAGTACCATATGTAATTATTTTTCACACCCTGCCATATTTTTGTACCACGCAATCGAAGTGTGCATCCGAAATGAGATTTGTTCAGTCTTTTCATATCGCAACCAAAAATTATTCCGATGTCTCCTACAATTTCCTCGTCGGAGGCGACGCCGACGGTCTCGCATATGTTGGCAGAAGCTGGGACTACGTCGGTGGCCATACCAGGGGTTACAACAGCAAGAGTATTGACATTGCCTTTATCGGTACATTCAATTCGGTTATACCGCCGCAAAAGCAATTAGATGCCGCGCAAAAAATCGGAGCTCGGCGTCAAAGCCGGAAAGATTGCGTCTGACTGTAAACTGTTAGGTCACCGACAAGTCTCGGCAACTCTGAGTCCTGGAGAAGCCTTATATAATGAAATTAAAAAGTGGCCCCATTGGTCACCCCAGCCCTGACCCGATAACTTGAAAAATAACTTGTGAATGAAATACAATGTCTGAAAATATCCATATCCTTTTCTTCTTTAAATCTGTAGTTGCTATCTGTTTATGTCAGATAGATAATTTGAACAAGATAACAGTTAACTGAAAATATTGCGGGTTTACTACTACCGTTCTGACAAGTATAAAATCTTCTCATACACTCGAATACAATAAAATGACAAATGCACTCCCTGTAGATTTTGTGGCATTAATAAATTATAGTTATTAGAGCAAGCTAATTAGTGAAAAAAATATGTGTATATGTATACATATATACATATATATATATATATTTGTTGTCGAAGGATTGTACTTTCGAATTATACTCGTACTAAAGATAGGCACAAAATGTATAGAAAGAACAAAAAAAATAAAATGTAAAAGTGTGCCATCTTTCCCGGTTTCCCCTTCTATGTCGTACTGGCGTACTTTTTTCAAACTCTTTTTCTTGCAATTATTAATTGTTGTTAATTTATTTTCAGTTTTATCTTCTGTATAAAGTTTTCGCTATATGAAAAAGTCAATATAACTATAACTATCGAGATCTATATTCTGAGAATCGACTTTACCTGTGTCCCAATTACTTTCGCGATTAAAATTTTCAGAAGTTATCGCGGAAGGTGAATCTCGATTGTATTTGTATTATATACCTACCCACGTATTATACATATTTAATAATCTTTAACAAAGTACATTAGTAATAAAGCATGCACTAATATGCCTTTAGCCATGATTATACATATGTGTAAAATACATACGATATCAAAGTGCAAATAAGTTTAAATCGCAGCTCAATAGCTTTCAAACCGAAATCACCATATATTATATAAATAATGCAATTTATATATAAAGAACTATCTTATAAGTAACTGGAACAAACACACATATTATTTATTTATAAAAGTTGTGTTTTAAACGACCCAACTGGCCATATTTATTAATAATTTCACAACGTTTCGGCCATGGATTTTGGCCCTTCTCAAGTGACAGTTATATTGCAGACTTTACATTGGTAATTTGTAAGTCTGCGCGTCAAATATCAAGTAAAAATAGTGCGGACATCGAGATGATCGAGAAAACTCGTGTTAAAAAGCACGTCCGTATCACTCCATGACTCACAGCTGTGCCTGTCAGCAGGCTCTGTCGACAGAACACGAGCTTAATGCGGACACAGATGGCTATGGTTTTGGTGTGGGATTCTGATCAAATTTGCTGCCAATCTGCGCATCCTGCTAACATTTTGCTATCTGGGCATATACATGCATGCTGCAACTATGTCATTCACAGTTGTGGTTGAGGAAAATAAGCAAAGAGTGGGGCCACCGATTTCCGAGCACTTTCAAAAGATAATGCGACAGTAGTCTGTTCTGTGTCGAATTGAACGGAGATAGTTAATGCCGCCATTTCGCGTGCTTTGATTCCATCAGCGATTAGTTAGTGAGTGCTTGACAAGTGGCTTGCGACCGCAAAATCCATTCTTTTCAATAAAAACAAACGTCGCGCACTTTCTAAATATATATAATACATATATATATATATATATTTGTTTTTCCATAATTTGTGATTTTGCATTAACAGAATACGGCCATAATTTGTGATTTCGTATTATTATATGATGTGATTCTTTTCCGGCAATTACAATTTGACTTTAATCCATTGGGAGAAGCGAGTTCAAAACACTTTTAATTTACAACGAGAATATATAAAACTAATGCAGGGAAAGCGCAAAAATATACATCTTAAGTAATATACAGTATAATTCGACTGTTCTTCTTTTTTGTTAAAAGACATAAATAAAAAATGAGCTTCAGCTTTTGCTATCGTGCTCCATCAAGTAGGTATTGTTCAGATTGTTCTTATTTTTCTTACTATTCTTAAATTTCTCAAATATTATTCTTAAATTTCTTATTATATATTGTTCTCATATTATTCTCAAGTTTTTTATATCCTGCTTTTATTTTTTCTGAAATGATATTGCACTATATCGCTAACGGTACTAAAGATGCGATATGGTTGCATAGACTTACAACGGAACTAGGTTTTAAGTATGATACAGTCTCCATGTATGTTGATAACCAATCTGTTATTAAACTAACAAGTAATCCTGAATATCATAAAAGAACCAAGCACATCGATGTACGGTTTCATTTTGTTCGAGATGTATATGAACGTGGTGATATCGATGTAAAATATGTGGACACAAAAATGCAACTTGCTGATATTCTAACGAAGCCGTTGGCAAAACAGCAGTTTGGTTGTCTTCGGAATAAGTTAAGTATTTTAAACGGCTCTAAATAAGTGGGAGTGTTGGAAATAGAGTATTTAGGCCGTTGCAGTACAAATAGGCTAACCGAAAGTTTCGCTGAGCGAAAATGTTTTAACGATCTGTAAACAGGGAGCGCCCTGCTATATCGACGGCCTAGACCGCTCGTCTCTGTTTCGCTGAGCGAAAATGTAGTCGGACGGTTATTTTTCTCACTTCGTCCGTGGGATACCACGGACGAAGTGAGAAAAATAACCGTCCGACTACATTTTCGCTCAGCGAAACTTTCGGTTAGCCTATTTGTACTGCAACGGCCTAAATACTCTATTTCCAACAACATTATCGCAAAATATTGATTTTACTACAAATCTAAGCAAGATTCCACAAAGCTAATCGTAATCTCACACTCAAAAAGGCTGTAGTTCCGAAAAGCCCATACCTCCGATCGTTCTGAAATTTTGTATACTATTATATTTTGATATGCTAATTATGAATATGTCAATGAAAATTGGCGCAAAGGTCATTTTCTAGGTAAAAATAAAAAAAAAATTTTTATGCATATTTTTTAATTATCTAAATAAATATACATTTTAGTACAAAAAGTTTCAAATAAAAATTGTACGTCTCTTAAAACGCAACTTTTATATTCTATACGCTATTACTGTAAAAGCAGTACTTAACGAGAAAAATGTGAGAAAAAAGCGAGGTAACAAAAAATCATTTTGTTTTATATTATTTAGAAATCCCGGTACGGGATGGACCTCGCTTTACAACTTAGCACGTAGTTTGTAAGTGAAACTCCCAATGGGGGGTCCAGGGGGCGAAGCCCCCGGCCAGGGGGGTTCGGGGGGGCGGAGCCCCCCCGACTTTGATATAACACTTTTCTATTGCAAAAGCAACATTCATTACGAAAACAATAAGACTTAATTTGGTAGAAAAAACTGTCGTGAAACAGGCGTTGGCAGACAGGGTGGTTGTGAAGAGAGGGGCAACGCCCTACCTTGCGTAGGGGTCTTGCTAATCTTTTCTGTATCTATTTTTAGTATATGGTAGACTCATCACTTTAGTAAGGCAAAGATTTAATAAATATACAAATTTTATGTGTCAGGTGAATGAAACGTCCTACCTTGCGTACGGGGTCTTGCTAATCTTTTCAGTATCAATATTTTTAGTATATGGTAGACTCATCACTTTAGTAAGGCAAAGATTTAATAGATATACAGATTTTACATGTCAGGTGAATGGAATTGAATGTTCATTTGTATTTTTCTTGTTAAGTACTGCTTTTACAGTAATAGCGTATAGAATATAAAAGTTGCGCTTTTAAGAGACGTGCAATTTTTATTTGAAACTTTTTGTACTAAAATGTATATTTATTTAGATAATTAAAAAATATGCAAAAAAATTTTTTTTTTATTTTTACCTAGAAAATGACCTTTGCGCCAATTTTCATTGACATATTCATAATTAGCATATCAAAATATAATAGTATACAAAATTTCAGAACGATCGGAGGTATGGGCTTTTCGGAACTTTATCCCTCAGAAATAAGTCAACGAAAAAGTAGAAATAGACTATAATCAATTACTTTTTTTCGCTGCCTTACCTGTGCTGCTCGCGATAAGCGATTCGTACATGCCTACTCGTTAATAAACTGTGTAAGCTATAAGAATTATACTAAGCTCTATTAAACTAGTGGATGCGCGTAAATTGTTTGATAAAAATTATCTTATCTGTTGTCAGGATCGAGATTATTTTCAATCAAATCGTTTCTCCTTCCGTGACAGACAGCAAATGTCAGCGCAAATTATGATTCTAGACAGACAGTCGCGAGTAAAAATAGGTTTTTGGAACATTAGAGGAGGATTAAAGAAAAAGATCGATAATCCTCAATTTCTGAAATACATAGAGAAATATAATATATTCAATATGACAGAAACTTTCGTTGAAGAAAAGCATTGGAACAGCATAAAAGAAAGTCTACCAAAAGGATTCAGATGGAACTGTCAATATGCCAGGAGAGAAAACGTTCGAGGTAGAGCAATAGGTGGAATAATTACTGGCGTAAGAAACGAGATTGAGGAAAAGGAGGACGTAAAGAGAGAGGAAACAGAAGGTGTAGTCATAAGAAGAGTAAAATTAAATAAGAAAGTTGGACTATCGTGACGATATATAATAGAAAAAAAGGAATAGGAACAACAGAAATCATGAAAAAAGTCAAAGAATTAATACCCGAAGAGAAAGAAGGAAAATTCGTGATGGGGGGAGATTTTAACGCTAAAATAGGGGAAGAAGAAACGATGATTTGGGAAGATAGAAGAAGATCGAAAGATAAAGATCAACCAAATACAGAAGGGTGGAAACTTCTTACAGAGATAGGAGAAAGAGCATGGGATGTGCTAAATGGGAATATAGAAGGAGATGACAAGGGAGAATTTACTTTCATAGGAGCTCAATATTCATCGGTAATAGATTATGTTATAGTAAATGCAAAGGCAAGAGAAAATATTGACAGAATGGTCGTTGAAAAAAAATCAGAATCGGATCACCTGCCAATCTGTGTACATATTCAACTCGAAAACGAGCTTTAAGTGGTTACACCTACCTAGAAAGCCGAAACACACAGGCCTAATTTTGACAATTTATTCCTGCTGAACGGGTAGTGGGAATTAAATGAAATTTTGTGTGATTATTCACTTATGTTTTGACAATATAAAAATATTTTTTTTATTAAAAAATGGTGACGGAAAGAAAAAATATGGCCGCCGGCACACATCGAGGTTTAAAAAAACGCATTTTGCGGTGACCACTCTCTTGCCTAAACGATCCATCTGAAACAAAAAAACAAAATGGTGTTTTTAAGCTAACAGTAATGGTTTGTCGGTGACGATCGCCGATTGTCGATTTTGTCGTTTGTTAAAAAATGGCGACAAATTGAAATTGACTGATTTTTAAATTTCAATTTCAACTCGTCGCCATTTTGTAACAAACGACAAGATCGGCGATCGTTACCGACAAACCACTACTGTTAGCTTAAAAACACCATTTTGTTTTTTTGTTTCAGATGGATCGTTTAGGCAGGAGAATGATCACCGCAAAATGCGTTTTTTCAAACCTTGATGTGTGCCGGCGGCCATATTTTTTCTTTCCGTCACCATTTTTTAATAAAAAAAATATGTTTATATTGTCAAAACATAAGTGAATAATCACACAAAATTTCATTTAATTCCTACTACCCGTTCAGCAAGAATAAATTGTCAAAATTAGACCTGTGTGTTTCGGCTTTCTAGGTAGGTGTAACCACTTAAAGCTCGTTTTCGAGTTGAATATGTACACAGATTGGCAGGTGATCCGATTCTGATTTTTTTTCAACGACCATTCTGTCAATATTTTCTCTTGCCTTTGCATTTACTATAACATAATCTATTACCGATGAATATTGAGCTCCTATAAAAGTAAATTCTCCCTTGTCATCTCCTTCTATATTCCCATTTAGCACATCCCATGCTCTTTCCCCTATCTCTGTAAGAAGTTTCCACCCTTCTGTATTTGGTCGATCTTTATCCTTCGATCTTCTTCTATCTTCCCAAATCATCGTTCCTTCTTCCGCTATTTTAGCGTTAAAATCTCCCCCCATCACGAATTTTCCTTCTTTCTCTTCGGGTATTAATTCTTTGACTTTTTTCATGATTCTGTTGTTCCTATTCCTTTTTTTCTATTATATATCGTCACAATAGTCCAACTTTCTTTATTTAATTTTACTCTTCTTATGACTACACCTTCTGTTTCCTCTCTCTTTACGTCCTCCTCCTCCTCAATCTCGTTTCTTACGCCAGTAATTATTCCACCTATTGCTCTACCTCGAACGTTTTCTCTCCTGGCATATTGACAGTTCCATCTGAATCCTTTTGGTAGACTTTCTTTTATGCTGTTCCAATGCTTTTCTTCAACGAAAGTTTCTGTCATATTGAATATATTATATTTTTCTATGTATTTCAGAAATTGAGGATTATCGATCTTTTTCTTTAATCCTCCTCTAATGTTCCAAAAACCTATTTTTACTCGCGACTGCCTGTCTAGAATCATAATTTGCGCTGACATTTGCTGTCTGTCACGGAAGGAGAAACGATTTGATTGAAAATAATCTCGATCCTGACAACAGATAAGATAATCTTTATCAAGCGATTTACGCGCATCCACTAGTTTAATAGAGCTTAGTATAATTCTTATAGCTTACACAGTTTATTAACGAGTAGGCATGTACGAATCGCTTATCGCGAGCAGCACAGGTAAGGCAGCGAAAAAAGTAATTGATTATAGTCTATTTCTACTTTTTCGTTGACTTATTTCTGAGTGTGAGATTACGATTAGCTTTGTGGAATCTTGCTTAGATTTGTAGTAAAATCAATATTTTGCGATAATGTTGTTGGAAATAGAGTATTTAGGCCGTTGCAGTACAAATAGGCTAACCGAAAGTTTCACTGAGCGAAAATGTAGTCGGACGGTTATTTTTCCAGAGTACGACGTACGCTCACCGTACCAGTACCGTGGAAGTATTTTGTTATCTGGGTACCCAGATAACAAGATACTTCCACGGTAGTGGTACGGTGAGCGTACGCCGTACTGGGCGTTTCAGTACCGTAGCTACCACTTACGTGCGTACCGTAGGCGTACGTTACCAGTACACTGTATTTGGTACGCAGTACGGCTACCGTAGCGCTACTGTGCGCTTGATGTAGGTTATGAGAGTACGCTGTACTCTCACGGTACCAATAGTGTACTAGAACAAGAATGCATTATCGTACCGGTTTTTTTCGGTTTTTTTGGCTTTTTCTCCATCCCATTATATATTTATAAAGGTTATACGTTTAAAAAAACATTATTTCAATTTGTAATTAAATTATACAGAATTTATTCATTTAAACACATTACATAATAATTCATATATACACATGATAATTAGTACAAAACAAAATTTTCATATATATATACCCAGATAGCCAAACCTGAGCAGCAGATTCTGAGCAGAGTTTGCATTAAATTTTTGGTATCAAAAAGGCAACAAATTTCACGCAAAAACTGCTCTATCAGACGATGTTGTTAAACTGTAGCCAGAAATGCGACAGAGCCTGCTGACAGGCAATGTGAGCAGATTAGCAGCAGAAACCGCGCAGAGCCTGCACACATAACTTGGCAGCAGATTGACGACAAAGATCGAGCAGAGCCTGCCGCGCATCCCAGGCAGCATGCATATGTTCGCCGAATGTTAGTTTTGTGTTAAATATGTTTGTTATTTGATTCCAAACAGTCAGCTAACAATCTGAAAATAAATTCTATCAGAGAGTTATGATTTAAACGTTGAACGAACATTTTGCTGCAACACTTTCGAGCGCCATCTAATAATTCACTTTCGTTAAAGTGGAACTACGTAGCCAAAATTCAATATGGCGTCAGTCAGTTGGGGGGCGAGCAAGCAAGCGGGCGAACGTGAGACGTGAGAGCGGCAAGTAAAAGAGTGAGTTCGCGGTTTGCTTTTGCCGTTTGCGGGGAAGTCACGATCGTGAGTTCGGTGCGTGCACACATCGGCTCGCGTTTACATATATATATGTGTATATACATGCCCGTCTTGGCTACGAACGGCGCGCACCCACGTACCGCCCGTACGACGACGTGCGACGACACGTCCGATGTGCGATTAGTGAGGTTAATCAGAGCTATGACGGCGACAACGGCGAGCGGCGCCGTCGCAACCGCGTCGGGGAACGACAACGGAGATGCGGACGTGACGGCGGAAGAGGTGACGTCGAGGAAGTGCGAGGGACAGCTGTCTATGCTGTGCGCGGCGAACAGCTAGCTGTTCATCCTGCATGCCAGCTAGCGTGCCGTACGTCAGAAATGGTGCAGGATGAGGACCACGGCTCGTCCTGGGCCCACCGTTATCTTGCAGGAGATAGTCACGTATTTGTCGCACGAGACCAGAATAAGAGCCTTCCAGGTATATACCGAGAGAATGCGAGAGTGTGAGTGAGAGAGGGAGAGTGGGAGAGAAGAAGAGAGCGCGAGCCTTGCCTCTTGTTTTCCTTTTCCTCGCAATCGTCTGCGCTGTAAACTGACCTGACATTGTGTGGCCGATAAAGCTGTCGCGTTCAATCACAGGAATATTTCTTATGGAATGTATACTAATGAGAATTCACTACTATCTCTCTCTCTCTCTCTCTCTCGTCTGACTCTCTTATATGTTATGTATGATGTTTCATATTGCGATATTCTTTGTGTTTACAGATGCTGCTGATACAATCTACGGACGAAATGTCCAAGCAGATACAAGTGGAGTTGAATGAGAATCCAGCGACGCGCCATAAGAACCTCAAAATTATTAAAGAGTGGCTTGTTAAACAACCGCATTTGCCTAAATTCGATAGTATATGCGACGATTATTTTGTTGTTGATATATTTGTCAGAATAGATGGTATATAAGATTATATAGAATAGTTGTATAGCTCACTATAGAAGATTTATGTGTGTATATTGTTGAGTGAAAAATTATAACAAACAGTAATCTTTCACTCAACAAACTATAATTTTTCACTCAACAATATACACACATAAATTGTCTATAATGAGCTATACAACTATTCTATATAATCTTATGTACCATCTATTCTGAAAAATATATCAACGACCAAAAATCGTGTTACTTTGTATTTGCTTGCAGTGGCACTTTGTTATAAAATATTCATTGACATGTTTGTGAAAGATATTACATTGAAATGTTACAGATGCATGTTCTATAATTTATTTTTCTTTAAAGTACAAATCATAAAATTTATTTTTCTTTATAGTACAAATTATTTAATAATATTTACTTTTTTTCATAGTGCAAATTATAGAACTTATTAACGTATGTTAATCAATGTATATTTCTTCCAGACTATATGTGATAGATGTGTCAAATTTATTTTGTATTGAGTCAGTGAAAATCTTTCAATTTATTATTATAAGATGCTCAGGTTCTTAGAAACGAATATGAAATAAGTATAAATACATACAATTTTTGTTCTAAAATAGTTTATTGCACTTACAGTAGAACCCGCTTATAATAATGTCTCTTACATATGTTTTCCCGCTATAACGTTTTGATTCCATATCACCAAGCAATACTTACAAAATGAAATATATCCCGCATTTAACGTCGTCTCGCGTATAACGTTGCAGTTTTCCGATCTAGAGCTTATGTACATTATAAACGGGTTTCACTGTATTAAACAATTCAAAAGAAAAAAAAATAAAGAAATATGATTAAAGAAATGTGTAATATTATCCCCATGCCTCCCGTACGGGGAATATATCCCCCCGCGCTTTGCGTTATCCGAATGTTTGACGAAAGCTCGCCGAACGTTATATCGCGAACATTCTCTGAAAATTCTTCGAACACTACTTAGCTGCGAACTCCTAACACTCAGATAACAGTTATTCAGGTAATGGCTATTACATTCAGCGAACACTCGGAGAACAACAACATGCTGCCTGGGATTTGACCTGAGAACAGAGTGGCAGCAAAAACCGAGCAGGATCTGCGTAATGTAATCGGGTGGCAAATAGGCATGTAAAAATCGAGCAAAATCTGTCGTACCGCGGGCATTTTGACAGACCGACGCGCTCAGAATTCGTCAGTCATACATGCGACTCTGCGAGAGGCTCTTCGAAGGGCCAAGGAAGGACACTGCAGAAACAGGAACTCGATTTCTGAATTTATTTGAAAGAGAACGTACGCGAAAATTCTGCTCTTACAGAAAAGTTGAAGTTGATTGACTAAAAGCCATACGAGAGCCAATCAACTTGCAACTTTTCTGTAGGAGCAGACTTTTCGCATACATTTTCTCTTTTGAATAAATTCAGGAATCGAGCCCCAGGACACGCAGTCCACGCGGTTCATGCGGTGGGCGGCGCAAGGATTCGCCGCGATCTATGGAGCGATGAGCAGCGAGCAGAAGATGACGCTACGACTCGAACGTCACTACGACGAGTACCATGACTGAACACAAGGAGGATTTTACACACCAGAAGGATCCTATGCACCGGAGGAGGATCCTATTGCTACACACCAGGAGAATTCTACACACCAGGGAGACTATCTTTTCCTGAAGAAGGAAAAGAAAACGGCACTTTTCAGCAACCATTTTTTAATTATAAAACAGAAACTCTCTGTTCGCAATAATAAGCCCATATATAGGAACCGTTGAAACGACAGATTCTGCTCGATTTTTGCTGCCTATTTGCCACCAGATTACATTACGCAGATCCTGCTCGGTTTTTGCTGCCTATCTGCTGCCAGATTGCATTACGCAGATCCTGCTCCATTTCTGCCTCCAACCTGTCGACAGATAATGTCAGCAGACTTTGCTCGGTTTTTGGCGACAATCTGCTGTCACATTATGTCAGCAGAATCTGCCTACAAAACACAAGCTTAATGCGGACACAGATGACTATGGTTTTGGTGTGGAATTCTGATCAAATTTGCTGCCAATCTGCGCGCATCCTGCTAACATTTTGCTATCTGGGTTATATTATAATACAAAATATGTATATAATTAAAAAGTAATGATTAACAACTATATATAATATATACAAATCAAATAATTAGGACTCTCGATAATGAATAAAATAAAATTAGATCAGGCCATGAGAATCAACGCGGTTATTTGTGCGTGATTAATCAAAATTTATTTAATTCTTCTTAACATCTTCGTCCGAGCGTTTCGGCTCCGCATTGAGCCATCATCAGCGGCATAACAAATACAATCTAATACTCTCACGATCTTAAATTAAATTAAGTAAAGCGCACAAATTACCGCGCCTGGTTCTTATTGCCAAATTTATGTATAGATTTGATATAATTAATAACTGTAATGAAATTGTAATATTAAAAAGTTATGTGAAAGGGAAAGGGCCCTGTCCCTGCCCTTTCCTGTGAGGCACAACCAAATATTTGCCCCTCCATACCATTTATCCTGAAAAAAAGAAATGAATTAGGGATGAGAACGGCCTCACCCCGCCGTTCTCTGTGAAGCACATCCAAATTTATTACTGCTTCTCCAAGCAAAAAAACACAAAATACAAAAAATACATACCGCTAACAAGAGTTTGGTGGGCTGCTAAAAAGGACTATCTCATCACTCTCATTGTCGTATTGATCTGGAATTATATTTTATTAATAAAAATTAAGAATGTTTTATTTATTTGTTATTTAAGGCTCCTGGTCCCTGCCATGATGTAACAAGACAAATGTAGCATTTCCAAGGATGCGCAGTCGTCAATTTTCTTTCACCAATCAAAAATTTATCCGAGATGCAAGAAGGAACATGACTCCTCTCCTAATATATGATAATTTCATGACGTAATTTCTTAGATTGACCTTTTTTTGATATTATATATTGTATTTTGTTTGCAGAGAAACTATACCAACGTGTCAATTCCGGACAAAAATTTGATTGGTTGTTTCCTATTCTTCGGCCATTATTATGCGCAATGCTACACCTGTCTTCTTATCGTAGTGGTCCCTGCTACAACTGTCCTTGTGTAATGACATCAGAAGCGAGAAATGACACGTTGAAAATTCTTGCATGGTATTTCCAAATAAAGAGATATTTGCACACAATAACACTTCAGATTACTTGAGCACACTTTAAAAATACTCCGAGTTCTATCCATTTCTCTTGACAATTAATAAACAGTCGTAAAATGAATGTAATACAAAGCCTAACCATGCACGTTTATGTACCTGCGCATGAACCTACATTGTTAGGCTTTGCATTACATTCATTTTACGACTGTTTATTAACTGTCAAGGGAAATGTGTAGAACTCGGAATATTTTTGAAGTGTGCTGAAGTGATATAAAGTGTTATTTTGTGCAAAATATCTCTTTATTTGGAAATATCATGCAAGAATTTTCAATGTGTTATTTCTCACTTCTGATGTCATTAAATAAGAATAGTTACCCTGGTGGAAATAATTTTACAATTTTTTACGGGAAAATTACGTAAAAATCACAATTTCTTATAATGTAATTACAACTTTTTACACTATTTTTACGTAATTTTTACGTCAAAAGTACGCAATTTGGGCCATGTTTGTAGTTTCTCATAAATTTACGTAGAAATTTTTATAATCTATACTGCAAAATAAAATATAAAATTTACTTCTCGTAAACCATTATTTTATTGCTGAAAATCTTGATTACGTCCAAGATTAACTAAATAAATTTATATTGTACTTAGAAAATTTGCTTACGTCCACCGCTGGATTTGAACCTGGAACCCCTGGATCTTGAGTCAGTCACCTTCCGCACTGTGCTACAACATTGATTGATGAAGACGTTTCGTATTGTCTACATATGTTACACTTATTGTTAGCAGACGTACGGAAGGTGTCAGCTATATTATTATTACCCTTTTAATAGGGTCGGCTTAATATACATGTATATATATATTTCTTACAAAATTGATGTCGGTCATCGATTCGATATCGAATCGATGACTTATCGACATCAAAATTAACATCGAAAATTACCCGATTTCGATCAAATCGTTTTGGCATCAAAAGTAGCTTCTTTATAACCTGTGTTTAAAACTAAAAATTTTCACCATATAAAAATATGCAGATAGTCATCGAATTGATGTCGACCGATATCGAATCGATGACTGTCTGCATGCTCTCATATGGTGATAGTCTCTTAATTTTAGACAAAATTTTTACAGTTTTGAACACAGGTAACTTAGGAAGAAGCAACTCTTGATGCCAAAACAATTTGTTCGAAATCGGCTGATATATATTGTCTTTATAAACATGTACAACTTCTACAATAAACTAACATTTGATCATAAAAATATTCTTAGAATGTTGTACAAAGTTGTAAATATCGTAGTTGTGATTTTTACAACAATCTACAACTTCTACCATTTACTACATTCTCATAAAAAATATTCGTAGAATGTTGTAGACAGTTTTAAATAGTTGTGATTTACACAATAATTTACAACTTCTACAATTTACTACGTTCTCATAAAAATGTTCGTAAAAAGTTGTTGAAATTTGTAAAAATTTATAATACTTTTTACAACTCACTACAATTTACTACAATTTACCATGAATTTCTACAATTTTCACGAATTTGTAGAAATTTATGATTTGTTGTTTAAGATTTCAATTTTTTGTAGAAATACGTAAATTGTTCTAAAATTATTTCCTCCAGGGTATAGCAGGGACCAGGAGCCTTAAGATTAATAATTTAAATTTAACAAATTTTATAATTTATATTATAATTACTATATATATTATATGTTATTATTATCGTGGACCTCTAAGACTAAATATGGACCTGTATATTGGTCTGCAAGTTTGCCTTTCCGTGGCTCCTTCAACAAATATACGTAATCTCCTGGGTTAAATCGAACGACATTAACGCGACGATCGTAGTATCGTTTACTTCTTTCTTTAGCTCTTATTAAATTCTCTCGAGCTTTAGCTTGAATATCCTTGATTGTGTTAAATAAATCAAGAAGGTACTGTGGGTAAGTGAGAAGGATTTCCTCTTCTAATGGTGGATGAGATGAAGGTAATCTAGGTAATCGTCCGAAAATTAGTTCGAAAGGGGAGTAATTTGTTCCCTCGTGTACACTAGTGTTATAAGAGAACATGGCTAAAGGTACATGATTGTCCCAGTCGTTTTCATTACTTACTCGGACCTTTAGATATTCAGTCAGAACATGATGCGATCGCTTGATGGAGCCATTACTCTGGGGATGATACGCGGTAGTTTTGTAATGTTTAATATTAAATTGACGAGTAAAATACTTCATTAGAGCTGATAAGAAGTTACTTCCCTGATCGGTTAAGATCGCCTTAGGGGCACTATAAATGCAAATGAAATGTGTAGAAAAAGCTTCAGCTATAGTTTGTGAATTTGTTTCTGAAAGAGGGATGGCAATAGAATATTTAGTTAATAAATCTTGTATTGTTAAAATGTACGAATTTCCTTTATTTGTTGTAGGTAAAGGTCCCATAATGTCCAAGGATACCTTATCAAATGCGGCGCCAGGAGTATCAGTTATCACCATAGGTTGTCGAGTTTTAACTCGAGTTAATTTTTTCAACTGACAGGTGCGGCATTTTTGAATAAATTCATTAATATCTTTTTTCATAGTATTCCAATGGAAATGTGGACGTAATCTATTATATGTTTTAGTGACACCTTTGTGACCACCAAAAGCTGAGGAGTGATATTCGGAAATCAAAGGAATCCGTTTCTCCAACTCAGGAGTGCGTATTAGATTACGGCAAATCGTGACATCGATTAGAGTGTCTTCCAAATATTTAGTTAGTTGATTAGATACATATGACCACGGAATTTCGTCAAAGAAGCTCGTTTTCCTTATTCGAAATGAGGCTAATTGAAGTTCGGTGATTACATCTTTTAATGATTCCATACAGTTTTTAATATCGCGCGTCTCAATTGGGCTGGAATGATTAATCTTGATAGGCAAGGAAATTAGGTAGTGGAGGTTGAAAGGTGAGACATTAGCGCGTCCGTGAGTTAAGTGATCATAGTGTGGAAGTAAATCATTTTTTTCAAGTTCCTTTGCTCCTTCATCAAAAGGAGTTCCGTTCATTCTAATAAATATAACTAAGTTATCCCTTCGTTGTAACAATGATTCTCGCGAATCTATGACCTTAACGGGTGTTGGTTCTCCTACGGGGCGAGTTTCATCTTTGTCATCATCATCATCGTTATCGTCAGCTGCGTCTTCACTTTCTGACATTTCTAATAGTTCGGCTTCTGAATCTGAATCTTCTCTCCTAACAATACTTGTCTCATCACGAAATTCGAAATCAGGGTCTTCTTGCTCGCTAATATCATCTCTGACATAGCGAGTCGATTCTAGATTAAAGTTATTTATTTCTTCATCATCATCATCGACTCCTGAAATAGTTCTTGCTATTTCTTTTCTTGCTAATTTTCTTCTTGCTAGTTCTCTACGATTTCTGTTGTGAGGTAATTCGAAAGAAAATAGTGTGTCATTATCCGAATCTTCAGGTTCCGTAACGAGAGGTTCGGAAGTTATAGGTAATATAATGGCAGAAGGAGGGTTTTGAGATAAAGCATCCGCATTATTATTTAAGGATCCCTTTTTGTATTTAATTTCATATTCATATTCTGATAGTTTAGTTCTCCACTTCCATAGGCGGGAAGAGGGATCTTTAACTGAATGTAACCACACCAGGGGTTTATGATCCGTTATGATGGTAAATAATTTACCGTATAGGTAAGGTCGAAAATGATGTGTACAATAAACTATCGCTAGACATTCCTTTTCAATAGTAGAGTAGTTTTGTTCTGCTTTATTAAGTATTCGCGAGACATAAGCAATGGGTAATTCTTTGCCAGCTGTTCCTTGACTAAGTACACCTCCGATGGCGTATCCTGAGGCATCGGTAGTTAAAATAAAAGGTCTAGTAAAATCTGGATATTGGAGAATCGGTTCGGTACATAATGAATTTCTTAAAGTGCGGAAGGCATTAACTTGATTTTCACTCCAATTATATGGTTTGTCTTTCTTTAATAAATCTGTTAGGGGTTTAGCGATTTTAGAAAATTGGGGAATAAAGCGTCGATAATATCCGACGAGACCTAGGAATTGTTTTATGTTTCTGGCATTAGTCGGTTGTGGGAAATTAGTAATTGCGCGAATTTTATCAGGATCAGGTCTTACGCCGTCTGCTCCAATTACATAACCTAAATAAGCTACTTCTTTTCTAAGGAAGGTACATTTATCAGGTTGTAATTGTATAAATTAGCTTCTCTCAGTTTTTTCATTAATCTTTCCATCTTTACCGTATGTTCTTCCAACGATCTCGAATATACCACGATATCATCCATGTAAACGAATAGTTCATTCCCTTGGAGGCCAGATAAAACATTATCCATCAAACGTTGAAATGTTGCGGGGGCGTTTTTAAGGCCAAATGGCATTCTTTTAAATTGATAATGACCTTAAGGTGTGGAGAAGGCCGTTTTGGGAGCGTCGCGAGGATCCATAGGAATTTGATGGAACCCGGAGGCAAGATCTAGGACAGAAAAATACTTGGCGCTACCCAATTGGTCTAGGATTTCTGTGATGTTAGGGAGTGGATAAAATCGCCTATTGTTTTTTCGTTTAGGTTGCGAAAATCAATTACCATCCTCCATCTTTTATTCCCAGCGGAGTCCGGTTTCTTCGGGACTATCCACACTGGTGAATTATACGGTGAACTTGAAAATTCGATGATTTAATTTAATTTAATTTAATTTTAATTTATTGCGATGCTTGGTGGAGGTACAAGTTGTAGAAAGTATAAATATGAACTAAAGAGAGCACGCAAATGGTAAGGCATCAACACGATGTTGTTACTACGCCTACCAATGGAGACAGTGTAAGTTATAGTATAAAACGATTAACAAACAAACGCTTACAGAAATAATTGATTGATTCGCTCGCGAGAGTAAAAAAAAATAAAAAAAAAATTGAACACATACACTCACAAACCTATATGGTACAACACGCACGCCGGAGAATTTACAATACATATATACAAAACGCAGATGCACACACTCGCACATACACGCACACGCGTGCGCGTTAACAGACGCGACGTACCGTGCAAGCAATTAGTGATGCGCAGGTTGAGATGCATTTCTGTTAGGAAATGCAGTCGATGAAATGAAGGTGGATGCAGCTGTACGGAAAGAAGACAAGGAGGATGAGGATCTTATGGCAGAGGGAAGGTCATTGTAAAATTTGACTGCACAGTAGGAGAAGGAAGCGCGAAACTTGGCCGAGTGATGCGATGGAAAGGAAAGAAGGTCAGGGTAACGAGTATTCGGGGCGATGGAGGTATGGAGCTCGGAGTTCAGATGTAGGAGACGTCGAAGGTAAGGAGGAGTATTAGAATGAAGGAGACGGAAAACGAGACAACAGAGATGAAGCACAAAACGTTGTTGGACTCTTAGCCAACAGGAGCTGGAATAGAGTGGGGATATATGATCAAATTTTCGAACACCATAGGAGAAACGGAGACATGCATTTTGAATATATTGGATGCGATTTAGCAATTGCTGGTTAAGTGCAGGAATATAAACAACGTCGGCATAATCGAAGAGAGAGATGACTAGCAATTGGGATATATGAAGCTTTTGGGAAGTGGAGAGGATGTGCCGGAAAGGATATAGAAGACGAAGCCGAGCAAAGGCAGCTCGACATTTAACGTCCACGTGTTGTTTGAACGACCAGGAAGAGTCAATGTGCACACCAAGTATTTTAATTGAGGACGATAGAGGTATAGGTATAGAGTTTAAAGAAAGGTCAAAGGATTGAAGCTGAGATAGAAGCGCTGACGAGCCGGCAATGAGAAGTGAGGATTTGGAAGGGTTAAGATGTAATGCATTGGAGGATGCCCATTTAGCTACCACTTCAAGGTCACTGTTTAATGCAGCGATGGTAGAAGAGACATCGGCTAGACGGAAAGATTTGTGAAAAATAACGTCGTCCGCATATTTTAGAAGCTCAGCGAAAAAAGGAGTGGAGGCCAGATCAGCAATGAAAATGATAAATAATAATGGACCGAGCACAGATCCCTGAGGTACACCAGAGGGAACAGCGCGAGAAGGAGAGAGAATAGGTAAAGGATTATATAAAAGAACGCGCTGGAAGCGGTTTATTAGGAACGATTCCATAAAGGACAAGGCAGAGGGAGATAAGCCGTAGTACTTGAGCTTAGCCAGGAGAAGGTGATGGTTGACCGTATCGAATGCCTTCGTGAAATCCAGAGCAATCAGCGCAGTGAGGCAACCTGAGTCGAAACCACGAAGGACAGAGTCGGAGAGGTGGAGAAGTTCAGTCGTGGTGCTGTGCATGCCACGAAAACCGGACTGACACTCCGGAATTACCTTTGCTTTGTTAACAAAAGCATAAAGTTGCTGAAAGCATATGCGCTCAAGGAGTTTTGAGAGAAATGGGGGGAGAGAGATAGGACGAAGAGAAAAGAAAGTGGAGGGGTCGCGAGTTTTGGGAATGAGGAGGACAACTACGTGTTTCCATGCGGAGGGAAAAGTATGAGAGGAAAGAGAGTGATTAAGAATCTGGAGAAGAGGTTCGAGACACTGAGGCAGGCAGAGAAGTAGCATACGACCCGAGAGATCGTACGGACCGGAAGAGGTAAGACGAATACGTTTGAGGATAATGAAAAGCTCGGTGGGAGAGATTGGAGTAAAATTAAATGATTCAGGGACATTAAAGGATGAGGAGGCAAAATGTTTCAACGTCTCAGGAGAGCAGGAAGAGGAGGGAAGAGAATCAAGAAAATAGTCATTCATAAGTTTAGGATCAAGGAGATGGGAGGGTAAGGAATGCGAGGGAGATGATGTCCCTCCGAGTGCTGAGAGACTTCTCCAAAAATGGCGAGGAGAGTTTGATGAGAGAGAATTCGAAAGATAAGCTTTCTTTTCGCAGCGTATGGCATAGTTCACATCGTTGCGGAGTTGCTTATAACGTCGCCAGGCGGGATCGGATCGAGTGCGCCTATATCGAAGAAGAGCGCGACGCTTTAGAGATATTAGTTTTCTGACGGCAGTGTTGAGCCATGGAGCCGGCGGACGTGACGCACTCTTAAGAGTCAACGGCGCAAGACGATCAAATACAGACATTATAGAGGATGTGAAATAGGCGACCATCTCATCAACGTGCTCCGCGCCGAACACAGGCGACCAGTCAGTCCTGAGCAACTCAGAGGAAATGTCGGAGGGCTCAATGGAGTGGATGTTGCGAGAGAGAGTAACGCGGGCCTTGCGACAAGGTCGAGCCACTCTCAGAATCGACCAAACCATGAAATGATCGCTAATGTCGAGCTCCTCGCTGACTCCACAGTCGACCACCCCCACACTATGCGAAATCAAGATAAGATCGAGAATAGATGATGTGTTCTGTGTAAGACGCGTTGGCAACTCTATCAATTGCCGCAGGGAGAGGTTCAATGCTATGTCGCGTAAAAGACGAGCGTTGAGCTCATTGCGGAGCACGTCAATGTTGAAATCGCCCATACACACAATTTCGTCGACGTTGCACCTAATGTGAGACAAGCGCGATTCTATGTAATGCATATCTGAGACAGGCGCGCGAGGAGGACGGTAAACGCAGATTGCAGCCACGCGTATGTGCGTCAGGCGAAGAGAGACAGCAACGATATCTACGAGTGTGCCGGGCGGAGGGGCACCAAGGTCAATCCGAGAGAAAGAGAGCGAGTTATCAATATACAACGCGACGCCCCCACCGCGAGAGCCGGTAGATCGATCAGAGCGAACGAGAGTAAAACCGCTTATGTCAATTAGTTTAGGGTCGATAGTGTCCCGTAGCCAAGTCTCTCCGATCGCGAGAATGTCAAGTTGATGATATGCTATAAAATTTTTAACCAGCGTAAGTGGGGCAAGAGTGAGCGCGCGTTAATGTGAGCGACGCGAAGTGTTAGTCGGCTGTTACTTGAAACAGCGGCAGCCGACCCAGCCAGCGAATGACGTCAGACAGGCCCAGGGCAAACCAAAGGGCCCGGAGGAGATGAGGCGAGGGGGTGCTGAAGCGGATTGATAGTTGTATCAATCTCAGCGAGAATTGAGTCCTGGGATAAATAGCGACGCGAGGGAGCGCCGTCCGATGTTCTGAAATAAGTAACCCCCCGCCTCATCCATACGTGCCTGATGTTATGCACTTTAGCAAGTTGACGAGCCTCAGCAAACAGGCGGCGTTCAGACGCAGTAGAACGCTCATAGAGATAAACTCTGGTGGACGGCCACGAGCCATCGACATTGGACGCAGCAAATCCAGATCTCGCACAACGTCGGAATCTGGCGAGCAGCTCATTTCTCCTGGCAATCGTGGTGAGTTTCACCACGATAGGACCAGATAAAGGGTCCCTTCCGCCGATTCTAAAGGCACTGACAACCTCCGAGGATGCGAGCGGCGTATCGAGCGAGGCAGCCACACGAATCAAAGTGTTCACACAGTCCTCAGGCTTGATAATTGGAATGCCGAAAATTATGAGCTCGTGATCCCTGTGCTCATTGACTATGCGCTCGAAGCGTGCAGCCAATCCGTCCGATGAAGTTGAAGGGACACCGAGGGGGACAGCCGGTGCAGAGGTTGAAGTTGAAACTGCTTCAAGCCGGGCAAAACGTTCCTCCAGTGCAGCGTGCCTGTTAGACAAAGATCCGAGCTCGGCCGATAAGCTGTTTGTCGCCGTTGTAAAACGCTCAACCGTACGCTCGACGTCACCCAGACGTCGAAGAGCCCTTTCGAAGCCGCTCACCTTATTGTCAAGAGAATCCAATTTAAGGTCGATGCGGTCAACGAGACCAAGACCAGATTCAAGGCTCGCAATTCTACCGTCCAAGGTGGACATGGTGGCAGATAATGAAGATAGGGCGTGCCTTACATCAGAGAGGGAGGCAGCAATGTCAGAGACGTCGCGTGTGGAAGCTTGAGGTCCGTTCGTCATTACAGGTGTAGCTGGCATCGCAAGTGCAGGACTGACCACAGTCGAGGGAGGAAATCCGGCTGTAAGAGACGGCGAGATGACCACGGCGGCGGCGCCGTCCACATGCAAGTCCGTAGGAGACCGACCATTGTCGGTCTTACAATGTGTACACTTGAGAGTGCGAGAGAGAAAGCGCTTACATTTATAACAAGTTTGCTGGCTCATGCTTAGTATGACTAAACAGTTTGCAGACAAATAACAGAATAAGTATGTACAGATAATAACCGGGACGAAGAAGGATAATAACAGTGAATAAAAACAATGATGCCGCAAAAATTTTTGGTCGTTAATTTAACAAAGATTAGAATGTCGATGTAGGTACTTACAGAGACAAAGATATGAAAGCGCAGTAAATCAGAGGTTGATTGAGATTGACAAACCTTCAAAAGTCGGCGCGTGTCAAAAAGCAGAGAGCGAGCTCGATAAACGCAGCAAGATTGTAGCACCGAGAGATTCGGAACACGGAGACAACGGCGGAAGGAGATATAAATGCACGGGACAAATCTCGCGCGTCGCCAACTGACAGCTATCAGGCGAATCCCAATAACAGCAATATGTGCACTCAAAATTTACGATTATAATGCAATAGTTGCAATAAAATAAGGTTGTGCGAAAATAGGCACAGCGGAATAGAACACTGACACAGCGATAAATTTTTGACAGGCAGGAGCGACACGCGAGAGATGTTTACACGTCAAGGTCTCGCGAGCGATACCTTGATGTCTTTATTTAACAAATCATTTACCTGTTTATCTATTTCCTCCTTTTGACTCGGTGGAAAGCGATACTGTTTTGTGTGAATAGGAACGTCGTTGATTGTTGGTATAGTGTGTTTAGCTGCGTTGGTACCTTCTAACTGATCGTGAGGTAAATGAAATCTATCGTGATATTTTATAATTAACTCTCTTCAGCTCTCTTTCGCCTCTAGATTGAGATGATCTGTATTAAGGAGCTGCAAAGTTACTGAGACTCTTTCTTCCGTTATTGGATCGGCAGAGTCGGCATTATCGTGATCTGCGGAGGACGACGAAAGCCCTAGGGAATCGTCGGCACCACAAAAGGAATGATTATTACTACCATTATTCTTCAACTCTTGTCTAATAGGAAAAATAAATGGAACTACGAAAGTAGATTCCGCTGCTTCTCTTTCTTCAGCACATTCCCGTTTTAAAGGGAATACGACTCTCTCTGACCCAACATCGGCAACATGATCTGAAGTAAGATTTCGCATTGACGCAAGCCCTAAGGAAGCATCAAGGCTAGAAGGTGTCAGACCATTCGCAAATTCAAACTCTTGTAATTCCACTGACGGAATTTCAATTTCATATTCTTCATCGTTAGTATTGTAAAGTGGAAGATGACACTTCCCATCATTGTTTGTAACAATGGCGTTACCAAAATAGATTCCCTTGATTGATTCTAAAAATGGAATATATCCTGTCTTCATCTCAGGATTAGTAACAAGAGCATGGAATGGTGTTACGGATCGCGGTTCTACGCGAATACGCTTAGATTCGGCAAATGGAATACGAGAATCATCATATTGTAGATATTTTTCATTGAAATTAATGATTGCATTATATTTCTTGAAAAATTCGTTCCCGAGGATGCCATGCTGCATAAAGCCAGTTTCATCGTCTACTAGGTGAAACTCAACTACCTTTCCTAACAAAAGTATCGAAACGGATCCTAACGTAGACATAGGTTCGGCAGTTATGCCATGGAGAGAGAATATATGATTTCTGTTGATTATTATTTTATCTTCCATACAGCTTTCTTTTATTAGATTAATATCCGAACCCGAATCGATCATGAATAGACAGTTTCCCATTAAATCCGGCGAAGACAGCATGACATTCGGTGACTCACCAATTCTAGCAATTTTATTTATTCTCGCAATAGCGGGGCTTCCGCAAGATTCTGGAATCGTACTGCTTTTTGATTCTGATTCGGGTGCCCTGTTGTAGTTGCGTTCAAGCGGGCACCGCTTACTGCCGGAACGCTTTTGGCGTTTCCCGGACTCTTAGTAAATAAGTTTTGAATATTCTGGCCTTGTGTAGAAGATCCAGGAACATTTGAAGGTAGGGGATTTGGATGCTGAGTATTATTTCCGTAACGAGCTTGAATGGAACGTCGGTAAGCTAACTTTCGGCATTCGTCAATAAGATGTCCTGAGTCTTTGCAATCTCAGCAAACGAAAAAAGATTGAAAAAAATTCAAACGGGATTGCCAGGAATTCAATTAAGGACTTTCCGAATTCCATTCTGTCCAAAAAAGGGATTGAAATAGTTTCAATATCATGGAATTCCTTATTTTGGAAAGAATTTGTCTATTTTGAATCCCATCCAATTCCGACACAAAAATATTATACCACTAAATGCCAGGTTAGGGATTGGAAAGTTTCGTGATGAATTCCATTGAATACCATTGATTCCGTTATCGAAATGAATACCATTGAATGCCAAACTAGGAATTAAAAATTTCCGTATTGAATTCCATTGAATTCCGTCTATTCTGACAATAAAATGAATACCATTGAATGCCAGGATAGGGATTAAAAAGTGTCCGTGTTGAACTCCATTGAATTCCGACTATTCCGACAATGAAATAAATACCATTGAATCCCAAATTTGGAAATAAATATGTATATATCGAATTCCATTGAATTCCGGCGATATTTACAACAGAACAAATTCCATTTTATTCCAAATTAAGATTGAAAAACGAGTATAATACCCAGATAGCAAGTTGCCTGCAGATTGCTGTGAATTTGCTTAGAACAGCTTGGCTTAAGTTGCCTTCATATTTGGTCCAGAGGGTTCCGCATATGCCTTTGGATTGCCGGTTGTTATTGCCCCCCAACGGCTGTGAGCAATTTGACGACAACAGTTGCCCTCTTACGAACAGAAGGTATAATAGATTGTTGGAAACCACAGGGCAACATGACGGAAACAGGTTTCCGCTTAGAATCAGTTGCCAAAAACCTGACAGCATTTTTAAGGAAACTGTTGCCGTAAAAAAAAATAAAAAAAATAGTTAAATTTTTATTCTATCATAGGCCTAGTTTACACCGGACCGTTTGATACGCGTACCAAGTACTATATCCGTATCAAATCCGTATCAAATCTCGGGTTATCCCGGTGTAAACCGAGATTTGATACGAATTTGATACGGATATAGTACTTGGTACGCGTATCAAACGGTCCGGTGTAAACTAGGCCATATCTGAAATTATATTCATATTACAATATTTCAATAATAAATATATATAAGTAAAAGATTGTTGGATTTATTGGCAATCGAAAAACAATGATGTCATATAATACTTGTGTAATTCTAAATTAAACTATATAATTCCGCTGTAAACATTATAAAAAATTATATGTATAGGATATAGAAAGAAAGCCAAAAGGAAGGAAAAATAAATCTTACATACTTAAAATAAATTTGTATGTTAAAATGTTACAAAATAACATATGTCTCAACATATGTTTAATCTTCCTTTCTATATTTACAAGAGTAGTTTTACACAAATAAGAGACGACACTTTTTGAATCTTATTATAGAAAGCAAAATGAAAATAAATTTATGAATTATAACAAATAAAATAGAGAAAGTAACTTCACGTATTGTGTATAATGCATCATATATTTTTAAATTGCACGCGAAATGAGTAAGACAAGAGTTGCTATACAAGTTTGCTGTACAAGTTATCGAGAATATCATAGTAGTAATATATGCAATGATAAGTCGTACATAGTTAACTGTATCTTACATAATAAAAAAAAGATACGATATCACACAATAGAAAAAGCAATGTTCATTTGTATATTAAGAAAAGTAAATACTAAAAAAATTAATGTATAAATTTATGATATCATAAACGTTACACATTTTAAGATAAACTTGTATATTTAAAACTTACTACAAAGAAAGACATGTTTATTAGTCATCAGAATTTGAGGAATGCTCGCTGCTGATATCGCTGTTTAACGTTGTTTTCATTTTCTAGTTGATTTCTGTCATTCTCGTGGTTGCCAACATCTTCATTGTACAATGCATCTGCAGCGGCCTCTAAGTGTCTTCGGTTCCCTTGTTGTCCTGGGTGTCTACCCCTGGCATTCCGGATTCGTTGTTTCGCCACTTTCAAGGATCCGGCAACCTCTCTTTGGAATTCTTCCCTGGTTGGTTTGGGACAGTATCGATTTGACGCTACGGGTTCTGTAAAATAAGTAATTATATTTGCAAACCTTGCCGGTTGGAGCGTTCGGTCCAGGTTGCCCAGGGATCAACGGTTTAATGAATGAGCGAGCAGGATTTTGTAAGATTTGCGGATTAGAAGGTTGGGCAGGATTGGTAAAATAATCCACGCGAGGGGAAGGATTCGGTTTCGCGTAGGTCGCCTTTTTCCTCAATAATTCCGCTTGTAATGTTTTGCTAAGCTGTATCGCTGACGAAATTGCTTCATCCAATGTGTAGGCTGGTCCTTGCAACTTTACTCTAACTAGCAAATCGGCAGGTAATCCGTTAATGAAACTCTCGCTGCAATCACTGTCAATATTCTGATGATCTACGTTAGCTTCTCCATAAAGCACAGTTTCTCCATCGATTATAGCATTTCTTAATTCTCTGACTCGGTCTATATACGCGAAAATATCTTCATTAGGTTGCATGTAAATATTACCGAGTTCTCCGCGATATTGGTTCAAGGATTTGTTGGGACCAAAAATAGTTTTAAGATGACGCATCAAGGAAGCAACAGTATGAAAATCCATGCTTTCTACTGCCGTATAAGCATGATGTTGTAGTCGGTTAACAATTAATTGAACCAATTGATATTCTTGTCTAGGAGGTATTAATTTAAGTGCTCGATCGCACATTCTGCAAAATTGATAGACGGGTATTCTATGCCCATCGAATTTGGGAATAGAGTCTATTACGTCCTTGAGGCGCATAGCAGGTTGTTCATCCGCGAAATCATTGATAAGAGGAAATTGAGGGGGTATTAATGCTTCATCGATGAGACTGGTATAAGGATTATTGCGGGTAGTCGAAGTCGTATTAGTATTTCTGTTTGTAACTTGTGATCGTAAGTCGTCTACGCGTGCATTTAGATTTCGTACTTCCTCGGGTATGGAATTCAATCTCCCGAGTTCCTTTCGAATGTTTACTAATATACCAGCGAGTTCTTGAACATCTACGCCGCCTGGCTTAGACCTTTTTAATTCATCTTCTCTTGTCTTTAGTTCTTGTTGTTTCTTTCTTAAAGCTTCTGCTTGTTCTAAGAGAATTTTTTCTTTTTCAGATAGTCGCTGTTGCTTGAATTCAATTTCTCCAGCAGCAATTTCTTTAGCCGAAAGTTCCTTGGCAGGCATACTTTCGCTTGTTTCAGAAGGAGTACGCGACGCTTGCGAACGCGTATTAAGAGCCATGGTAATTTACAATTAACTTTTCTTGAAATATTAGTTTTTAGAAAATTTCCTTTCCTAATTCTAACAACAATTTCCTATCCCACCGCTGCCACCAAAAATGTTACGTCGCGGTTTGAGTCATTCAGAAATGTAAACAGGAAGGTTAGAGTTGGTAACTCGAGTATTTTCCTCGTGTTACCGCGCGGTGAAACTAAACCTTCCTCTTTGCATTGTCGGCACCGGCGATGACTAAACCCTTCTCGTCGCATATTTATTAGACGCGTCAACACCGGCGGCGAAACTAGATCTTCTATTAGGCGTTTCGGCACCAGCGGTGAAATTAAATCTTTATTTATGTTATCGACCGGACGTTTCGGCACCAGCGGCGAACCTCAATAATTTCTTATTGATATTCCGACACTGGCGGATCGCTTTGAACTATTTGCTTATGGCGGTAAGTTTCATGCGCAAGAGGGTGACTGTGACGCCTGAGTCATGATTTAGTGATATTTATATCATAGGAGCAAGTAAGTGAATTTATAATATACAATCGTACTGTGGAACAGTAATAAGAATTTAGTTAGTAATTGAAGGTTATAATTTCAATTTTAAGATTTTCGTAAAAAGAAATAATTCTATTGGTAATTTTATTGGCGGGACGTCACACTACAACTGTCCTTGTGTAATGACATCAGAAGCGAGAAATGACACGTTGAAAATTCTTGCATGGTATTTCCAAATAAAGAGATATTTTGCACACAATAACACTTCAGATTACTTGAGCACACTTCAAAAATACTCCGAGTTCTATCCATTTCTCTTGACAATTAATAAACAGTCGTAAAATGAATGTAATACAAAGCCTAACCATGCACGTTTATGTACCTGCGCATGAGCCTACATTGTTAGGCTTTGCATTACATTCATTTTACGACTGTTTATTAACTGTCAAGGGAAATGTGTAGAACTCGGAATATTTTTGAAGTGTGCTGAAGTGATATAAAGTGTTATTTTGTGCAAAATATCTCTTTATTTGGAAATATCATGCAAGAATTTTCAATGTGTTATTTCTCACTTCTGATGTCATTAAATAAGGATAGTTATAGCAGGGACCAGGAGCCTTAAGATTAATAATTTAAATTTAACAAATTTTTATAATTTATATTATAATTACTATATATATTATTATACCTATTTCTTTATTTACCATTTTCTATCAAATATTCCTGCTCGTTGTTGTCCTCCGTTCCATCCGTGTCCTGGGTGTCCGTGTCATCGGGGTTTTCTCCCTCCATGTGCTGGGTCTCCTCTGGTTCGTTGGCGTCCTCAGCTTCCTCCTGGATGTTTTCAAATCCCGTGTCCTCTTCCGGGTTATCCATTCGCCGGCGTCGATTGAGTGGAACTTCCTCATTTTCTTCCTCGCTTTCTTCATGAAGAGGAGCTTGTCGTCGTTTTATATTGTAACGCCATTTTCTAGTTTTAAGGCTTTTTAAAGCCATCTTCAAAGCTTTATAAATGTCGCTCTTATAGGGGTTGGAAAAATATTTGTTGGCGTTTATGGCATCTGGAAAAATTTATGAGAAACACCTTCATTATCGTCATGTATATTCAATGTAGAATATAAACACGAACGGTATTTTTTTACGAACCTTCACATGCTTGAGCAAAGCGACTGTCTTGCAATTTGCATCCCCCTGGGGTTCTTCCAGTTAAGGTGAGGTATGTTGAAACCTCCTCATCTTCGGGAAATACGCTGCGAAAATACATTTCAGCGCAATTCTTTAACGTCTTCCCTCCAAGATGAACAAAGTATCCCACCTGTAACAAAATTTTTGTAGTAAACTGAATTAAATATATATTTACAAAAAAATTCTTACCAAATTATTATAAATGTCTTTGTGAACTTTTTCGAAGGCTAAGAATTCGCCCACAGTTCTAAATTTAATATTTCCTTGTGGATTCACTGGTCTTCTTACTGCAGACTCTTGCGTCAGTTGTTTGATGGCTCTCACATTTTCACTGCAGGAAAAAATTAAATTATGGGATTAAAAATTCATTTATAGTATGTTGCTTGCTATTCTTCAGTAAAATTGTTAATACTTACTCGATTTTCTTTTCATTCGAAATTTGTCGCTTTTCCATCCGATTTAGTTGCGTCATAATCATTCTGAAATAAAATTAATGTCTTCATCCATGCACATAGATGACTATTGTTGTAATCCTTTTTGAAACTTACTGTACAGATCGTATTAGATCAAAAGATGTTTCCCCGTCTTTTGTCCACTCTTCTCCGTGTCCTTGTCTGGCTGGAGATAGGCGCTTGTGTTGTACACATGATGGTGGTGGTCGTGATAATGTTTGTTTATGTTGTGGTGATGAGTGTGGTGGTTTTGATAGCAGATGACTGTTTTGTGTGAATGATTTTGTGGATGGTGAAGGAAAGCGTGATGATTTTGTTTATGTTGTGATGGTAGTTTTGATGATGGATGACTATTTTGTTAATTTTGTAGCTGGTGAAGGAGAGCGTGATGATGTTCGTTTATGTTGAAATGGTAGTTTTGATGGTGGATGAATATTTCGTGTGAATGATTTTGTAGCTGGTGAAGGAGAGCGTAATGATGTTTGTTTATGTTGTGGTGGTGGTTTTTATGATGGATGAATATTTCGTGTAAATGATTTTGTAGCTGGTAAAGGTGAGTGTGATGAAATGGGTCTATACTGTAATGGTGCTGATGGAGGGGGCATGTGTTCATGTGATCGTGCAGGTGAGAATGATGATGATGATGGAGCATGCAGGGATAATGATGCTGGGGATTGTGAATGTTGCTGTAATGGTGCTGTCTGAATTTGTGTAGTTGTGATGTTTTGTGCCATGTGTCCTTGTGTGTTCTTTCCGCCTTCCTGAGAACGGGATGTGCGATATTTTGCAATATCTGCATTCAGCGATTGCAATGTTTGCAGTTTGTACGTCTTGTCCGCTCCTCTTCCTCTCCCTCGTTGACTCATCTAAATAATAATTTGAGAGAACTCACCTAATGAAGGCATCCTAATCTCTAGTATGTAGAATGACTGCAACTATCCAGACGTCATCAATAGGATCTATATGCCCTTCAGTGTGCCAATAAGGCATGCGAAAACATTTACTCTCCACTTCATTTAGATCTATTATATTGATTTCATCAGATAATGAAGAACATCGGAAGACACCTACTGATGACGATGGCAAACCAACATCGAAGAAATCTTCAACTCTGCAAAACTCTTTAACCGCCAACTGATAATGCTCACGCGAGAGAATGATGCTCTGAACAAGACAAACCTTTGAATTCTGTAATATTACCGTATTATCCTGATTCATCAACGATATACGAAATTTTCCTGTGTCTAAGATCTGAAATTGACGACTATCTAGGGGAGTATCAAAAACTACAGGACTAACCCAGGGTCTACTGGAACGTACCACTTCCTCAGTTACATGTACGATGTTTTGTGTAACTTGTAACTTTTCAAGTCGCCTATTTACGATTTGCTGCAAATGTTGATGAGGCTTCCGGCAAGCTTTGCGGAAATACGTCATATTATTTTCATATGGAAACATGGACAATTCATTCAATGAGCCAAAGCGTCTCGCGTCATCTACGAGATGTAAAAGACAATGAGTAATATAAGAAAGAAATTCTGGACCATATATATCTTCTGCTCTATTTACAAAAATGTTTATTGCTGTGTGTGCAAAATTAAGACGGTCTTCTGATAAGGAAGAACTGACCAGAATTCGAATGGCGGAATGTAATAGAAGAAAATGTTTATAGGCAGCAGGATTTATAAGTCCATAATAAACAACTGGGGCAGTATACAAAAGAAGTTGGCGATTTTCCGTAGCTTTAAACCCTCCATATTTTTTCATTAATTGCGGTTTTCGTGAAAATTCCTTAGGGCAGTAATTCTTAACTTGCTGTAGACGTGTATTAATTATGTCAAGTGATCTGGCTGAAAGTTTTAAATTTGGATTATATTTTCCATCAACAAAAACGCTATTTATTTTTGGGACGACACCAAGAAAAACAGTATGCATCAAGTCGAAGACCGTTTGAGTTACCAATCCTATCCGTAAAGTAAGCAGAGCAGAGTCAGAATCTGTATGATGTTCTCCATCAATGCGCTGTCTGTACTCTTCGTCTGTACGGGGCCTGTGCTGAATACCACGATAAGCTACTACTCCACGACGAAGCCAATTTCCCCGAATCCAACATTTTGAACACGGAAATATACTGCCATGGCCTTTATGGCCCAATACAAAAGCTCGCGCAGGAGAATCAGCTATGAAACACCTCAATTCAATTACTTTCAATTGATGAAAAACAACTCCACGATTTAATACATCCTGAACTTCATCCACAAAATATTGGAATAATTCCTGCGCATTACTTGGTTTTGATGACCCTCGCCAGACGCCTACAATTTCTGGTTTACTTCGACGAATATTTGCAATCCTAATTTGTATTGGCCACATTTGAATTTTGCCCTGTCCATCTAGTGTTGCATCATCTGTGCTAAAGTCTACCATCAAAGTATCAAGTGGAATCAGTTCCGGAGAGGTTTGTTGAAGAATGGAAAGAATTCCTGTCTCAAATCCTAAATGGAGATATTCACCCCCTGCAATGTTAAGTGTGGGATGCGCGGTACATGGAGTCTTTAAAAGCGTTCTACTATCCTTTGGCAATGTAGATAAACAAGGATGTGTTCGAACAACCTGTAAAACAGCATTTATTTGCGAATGAGACATATCACTGCGTACAAAGACTTCAGCAAGGCGTTCTTGAAAATTATCAATAGTATCTCGAGGCTCAATATCCATCGCATCATCATAATTTAAAGTGGAATCAGCATCGTCTGAAGAACTTAATACTTCATCGACCTCATTAAAAGCAAATTGCACATCATTAGCTGATGCATCAGAAGATACAGAAATTTCATCTTCATCAGTCTGACTGTATTCTGCAAGAATTTGACCTTCATCAACAAAGTCTGAATTGGCTCCAGCATTAGCAACATCTAAATTCTGCTGTTGTAAACATTCGTATTCATTACGTGCAGCTCTTTCTAATTTTTCCAAACGACGACGATGGACTGCAGATAGTAAATGATAAGGCTTACGACTGCGCCTGTTTGCCAAACGCAACATACTGATGAAATGGAATATGAATGAAAGAAATAGACAAGACGAAAAAAATTACAACTAAAGAAAGAGTAAATAAAGTCTGAAGTGAAAAAGCCTAAACTAAAAAAGACAAGTTTTTTCTGGTTAACATAAAACTCAATATATAATGAAACCCTGAAAAGAATATAAATGAAATTATGTATACCAATGTGTTTCCAAGTGATTAATGAAAATAATTTATTATTAGGAGTCTTTCTGAAAATAGTCTTAATAAATAAGAATAAGATAAATAAAATACCTGCAACAAATTATACAAACCTCGTCCGTTGTAATTACTTCAGCAATTCAGCAATCTGACCTGTAGATTAAGAATGAAACGGTGTAAAGCATAAAATGATTGAAAATACGTACAATTAAACAAACAAAGTTTTTAAATTAAGTTTCTATTTAACCATTAAATCATTATTAACAATTGAAAATTCATAATGGTGTATTGACAATATAGACTAAAAATTAAACTATCCTGTACTATGAAATCTAACAAGGAAAGGCTCAGAAGTGAACTCTACCAAATTTGATAAAACTTGGCAGGATTACAAAGAAAATTCCCTCGAATGGAATGATATCCCTATTTAGATGCCAATGGTCAACCGTTTCCGATATTTTAATAATCAATTTTAATGTTTAGTGGCGTCTTTAGAGTAAAGTTTATTAAGACACTCACAGACAAGTATTTGTAGCGTAGTAGATATGGTAACTGCCTCATAATTATTTTATATGTTATTTTATATTATAACTATTTATATATTATAATTTATATACTATACATTAATATAATATACATTTTTTATATCAAAATAATTTATTTTTTATATCAACAATATAATTATTTTTATTGTAAAACATTATTATAAAAAAATTAACTGATTGTGGGATTTAAACTCGAGTTTACAAATTATGAAGCAATTACTTATCCACTACGCCAAATACTTATATGTGAGTGTCCTAATAAACTACTCTAAAAACGTTATATTTATTATTAAAATATCTCGGAAACGATTGACTGAGCCCTCCCTTGTAAGACTAAAATTAACACGCTTTTAAGTTCATCTTACTGTTCATGTAACAGTCGTCTGACTTCTAAACGGTGAATTAGATTTAAGAAGTTTTTTCTTTAAAAAGTTCGAAAAGTTCTATACGAATAAATATGCCAAAAATTATTAATACACCAAAAAAAAAGAAAAAATATTGAGGAAAATAAATATTTTAATTTAAGGGGTCATCTCACTTTGAACGCTCGAAAAATTTGCTATTTTTATGAATTTTTTTTTGGCAATACCAATGCAGATAATTGAATGAATGTTTTTAGTACTTATTAGGCATGCTTTAAACAACAAAACATATTTTTTGTAGAATTTTTAGTCAAGTTTATTTAATGGAAAATACAACAATGCGAACAAGTAAAAAAAAAAAAGGTTGGTCCACTGCGGGCATTGTAACTGCTCGTAGAATCATCTGAAACAAAAAAACCAAAAAGATTCTTGATTAGTATGAGTGTCGCTATAGCGTAAACCTCCAGAAATAATTTATGTTTAAAAATAAAAAAATGGTGGAGGTTTAAAGAAAAAAGTTGAATAATATTATTCAAGTTTTTTCTTTAAACCTCCACCATTTTTTTATTTTCAAACATAAATTATTTCTGGAAGTTCACGCTATAGCGACACTCATACTAATCAAGAATCTTTTTGGTTTTTTTGTTTCAGATGATTCTACAAGCAGTTACAATGCCCGCAGTGGATCAACCTTTTTTTTTTTACTTGTTCGCATTGTTGTATTTTCCATTAAATAAACTTGACTAAAAATTCTACAAAAAATATGTTTTGTTGTTTAAAGCATGCCTAATAAGTACTAAAAACATTCATTCAATTATCTGCATTGGTATTGCCAAAAAAAAATTCATAAAAATAGCGAATTTTTCGAGCGTTCAAAGTGAGATGACCCCTTAAATTATTTCCCCTAAATTAAATAATTTTACGATTGACTAAGTGTTTAAAAATTAGAAATTAATGAATAACTTCAGTCACAATCTGATATATATCTAGTAGTACATAAATCTTATTATATATATATATGTATATATAATATATAATGTTTAATTTTTTAACAAATTACACTCAATAGACGTTTAGCAAAACAAACCGCTTAGTAGCAATTAATGATTAGCTCTTACTTTTAGAATTTATAACAAAGAAATCAATGTCGAGTGTCGACAAGACAATGCAGCAGTTAAATTGTTCTTCTGAACGCGGCCAATGTTATTATTTAATATCAAAAATAATCTCAACAATGTATTAAAATTGTTAACAAAATAACATGCCTATACTTAAAACATATATATACATATATACAGGGTGAGTCATTTTAATCAATACAGGCAAATATCTCGAAAAATATGGAAGATACGAAAAAATGTTTTAGACAAAAGTTGTATGGTCTAAAGGGGGACATAAGATGGTGGCAATGATTTGATTTTGGATGGTCGTTTGAAGCTCACGTGAACGTCACCTTCAATTTTTTAAACGGAACGCCCTATATTGTAGTATATCGTTTGAGAGGGCATGAAATAAGAAAAATTTTGGCGCAAACCAGAGGTCGATACGTTGACCCGTTCGGTAGTTATTTAGGGTCAAAAATTGACTTTTTCCAACTTTGACTTTAAATAAGTCCCGAACGGATCAACGTATCGACCTCTGGTTTGCGCCAAAATTTTTCTTATTTTATGCCCTTTCAAACGATATACTACAATATAGGGAGTTTCATTTAAGAAATTGAAGGTGACGTTCACGTGAGCTTCAAACGACCATCCAAAATCAAATCATTGCCACCATCTTATGTCCCCCTTTAAACCATACAACTTTTGTCTGAAACATTTTTCCGTATCTTCCATATTTTTCGAGATATTCGCGTTTATAGATTGAAATGACTCACCCTGTATATATAGAAAGTGAGTTATTACATGAAAAATTACTTACCTCAGATACAGAATAAATACAAATGATTCTCAAACCCAGATAACCAAGCGTGCGATTCCCGTACAAGATACTGCTACCGTATTGTTACTGTACTGCCACGAGATGTCAGCGTACGGCGTAGCTGTACGGTACCAATACAAAAACGATACATGATACTGATACAGTGTAAGCTCACTGAAGTTAGCCGGACAACTTCGACTTTTTACATTTTTTTTATTTCGAATCGTTTGTTGGTCGTTTGTTGTTGATTGTTGGACTAATGAAAACGTTTGTTGGTTAACAGTTTTTACGTAAACACGAAAATAATTTTGAGTGTGAATTTAGCCGGTAAATATATAATTCTTTACAGTTTTTGTTTCAAAAGGGGGTTAATCAATGCGGAATCGTTTGTTGGTCCCGAATAAACTAATGAAATCGTTTGTTGGATCACGGTTTTGCTTAAAAAGGCGAAAAACTGTATATTCGTTTAGCTGCACCGGAGAGTGGGGGTGAGACGTAGAATATGTGGTGGTTTCGGAACGCATTTTTCCGAATTGCCCGATACGTAATAGTTTAAACTATTTCCCACTTATTTATCAGATCGGCTACTTCACGTGCAAAAATATAGGTGTAAAATGCATAATTCTGAACTTAGTAAAAAGTATATTCTTGCAATAAAAGATATAGATTGCAAAAGTAGAGGTAACCTAAAGTTGTATTTGAACAATTACATCAAATTATAGATCTATGAAATATAGAAATAAACTTATATTGTATGTACAAGTACCTAGATATAAGTAATTTTGTCATCGTACGGAAACTCGCAGTTCAAACTATAAAATTGTTTGCAGATGCTTGCTGTCATTGATGGCATTGTGAATACAGATCAAAGAGGTAGAAAAGCAGTGGAATACCTCATGCATTTCCAAGTAAGTTAGAAAAGTTTTAGCGAAGCTACTTAATCTTGTACAAATCACATTAAAGTACACATTAAGGAAATATAAATATATTTTATCATTGTGTAAGGGTTGTAATCTGTCTTGGGACCGTTGCGTAACAGAGGAATATGTGCGCAAAGATACAGAAGAGAATTGTCAACTTCAACGAGATCTAAGTAGCACAAAAAACGCAGCTTCAGCTGTACGTATTTCTGAAACTCTAATATTATACAAATTTAATGATTCATTATGAATTGGTATATTTTTTTTTCTAATGAAACAGGGGTGCTTATTTATATCGCCACAAACGCAAGAAGAGAAGCCATAAGACGTCAAAGCGCTTAACCGAAACAGAGCATCAAGAACCTCGTCGTAGAGCGAGAAGCGGTAGCTGTCGAGCAGCATCACAGCTATGACCGGATCTTCCGAAGATGGCAGTTCAGGCCAACACGCTGATTATGATACAGAAGTAAGTTTCATTTTCAAGTTAGGGCTATGGCACACAAAAAAAAACTTAAGCAGTAAAACTTGAACAGTAAGCGAATCAGCCAATCACAGTCAAGACCTTAAGGCATAAACGTAAGCGCTAGCAAATCTATACTGTTGACTTTCTTACTGCTTAGGTCTTACTGCTCAAGTTTTTAGTCTGATTTTGGTATGTCAATCAATTATCCAGTTTAAATATTTACCATCTTTATTGAAACTATGTTTGAATACTATATTCTTTTAATTTGACATACAAATTAACTGTATAGAATTAGTAGGCCAAACGTGGAACGTTTATGCAGCATCTGCTTTATTTGGCTTCCAACAAGATGATATTCACTTCAAACTGTATTCAAAAAGATTGAGAGAAGAGGTTGCAAGTATCTTGTCACATGAAGATGTAACTTACGACGCAAAGTTTTCTGTTGTGGAGAATATTATCTCCAGACCAAATGAAGATCATCCAGCAATCAAGGTAAAAGAATCTGCACATAATTTTAATTCTTGATCTTTTATTTAATATCTTATTCGAACATGTACATTAGAAATGCAACAAAGTTTTAAGTTTGCTTAAAATATATTTTAGATTGAAGTTATAGCTAAGACCAATGGTCGTGAGAAAGATGTCGAGAAACCTATTTATAAAGGGATATTATTATTCTGGAGGATAACACAGACTGAATCAAATATACAGAATTCCATAAGATTGCCCCTTTTGCTATGTCGTGGCACTCGCAGCTGTATGGACGCAGTGCACGCTATTATTGGTCGTATATTTGATTGCTTGGTAATTGCACTACCAGCTAACAAGGACGACTTAAGCTGGCTGATTCCAATTATAATTATGGCAACTGACAAAGAGGACCAACCGATACTTTCTGGTGAAATTCAAATGGAATACACAGTGCCAGAATTACCGGTTACAGATACCATTACAGTTAAATTTTACACTCCAGACCTGAGAAAGATATTATCAGCGTACGAATGTTAACGTTTAGAATTATACAAAAATATCCAGTATAATTGTTTGTAGCACGTATTTTATACCGCTATTTATTAATATGCAGCATTATCGAAGATCGAGATGACAGAGTTAACATATCTCTTGATTATGAACACATAGAAATGTTTTATGAAGTCTTGCACAAGCAAATGTTAATGCTAGGAGGTTTGCAGTTAGGATTATGTACGCTGCATAGGATTAATCTACCTGGAATAACAATAACGGAGAATAGAGTGACTTTTTACATTATCTTTATTTTTTCTCATTTTACATCGAAATCGTCTTAGAATCTTATAGTTGATGACACGTTCGTATAGTCCGTAATGTCTTTTTTTATCTTTAGAGATGAAAGTAATGAACATAGAAATTATGAATAATATATTGTTGTACTTCAGTGACAAGGCTCTTGATATATTTCATACAGTGCATATCGATATATAAATCTTTTCTTATTTTAACGTCTTGTGATATGAATAACACATGGTTTAGATAACAGTATGATTGTTGCAATGATTCTTTTTTAAACGTATACACAGAATAATTATTTAATATTGTATATATCTCATCACAAGTTATTAATTCTTTTGTATGGATTTCTATATCGCATATATCTATTATAGTTTCTTTATAAGGTACATTTAACAGTAAAATATTTCTTTATGTGATCTGTTATACATACTTCTTCTGATGTTCCAATAATTGTTTGCGTCTTTCTTCTTGAGGTGTACTGTCATCAGTTTCTAACTTAACATTATCTTTACTTATGCGGTTTTTGTAAAATTGCCTACAAACAGCTTCCCTTGCATCACAATCGTTTTTGTTTTCGCTACTGTTGCCCATATCATCGTTTGGTAATTCCGCCATTTCCACTAATTCCACTATATTTATTAAATACCTGAAACAAAACAATAGTTTCTTGTTTTGACAGTTGATGTAAATATTGCTCTTTTTCTTACCTATATAACAGGAGATGAGATAATATGCGAAATCGAAATATATACGCAAGCCGTCCGCAACTTCTCTGCATATATTTACTTCGTTTACTGTTTTCTCTATCGCATTATTCACTTTATTCCGTTAAGGTTTCTCTGGGATATTTGTAAACTGTGTCGTAGTGAAATGCTGTACCAAGGATTCTAGAATATTTATCACAGTAGGTTGCGCCGGAAGTACAAGCTGAAATAAATATCAGTAATATATTTGCATGATATTTGTTTTCAGGGAAAGATTAGTTTTTAACATAAATCACAATCCTTTGTATAATTTTAATTTTAATATGAAAATTAAATAAAATGCAAACAGCAGGAATAGTTCTTAGTTGTTGAAAAATGTATCTGGCACCAATGCTTTATAGCTTATATCTGTAATATACAGGGTGGCCCATTTTAAAAGATGCAGGCAAATATCTCGAAAAATATGAAACATACGGAAAAACATTTGTAACAAAAGTTGTTTGGCTCGAAGGGGGACATAAGATGGTGCCATTGATGTGACCTTGGATAGTCATTTAAAGGTCACATGAAGGTCACTTTCACTTTCTTAAATGAGAACCCCCATTTTTCATTGCATATTCTTGTAGCTTATGTCGAGAGCTTTCCAAAACACTATAATAAAGTATTTTTTTATCAAGTACTTTTTGAGTTATGAGGCTTGAAAAGTACAGTACCGCCGGCATTAGCATTACCCAAAATGTACCACGTGGAGGTTGCACGGTTGGATTTACACCTCTGTTGTGTGCGTGTGTGTGTGCGTGTGTGTGTGTGTGTGTGTGTGTGTGTGTGTGTGTGTGTGTGTGTCACACAGAGATTAGGACCCCGCGGTTCGTCACTTCCACGGTATTTACTGACTCCAAACCCTCTCTGTCGTGTGTATGTGTGCGTGCGTGTGTGTGTGTGTGTGTGTGTGTATATGGCTTAGCCATGTCGGCGCATCCCCACCACACGCTTTAGCATGCGGCTCGGTCTGCACAGCGGCATCACTGCCGGGCCGCGTTTCCGCCCGCGCCGCGCGCGCCGCGCGCCTCCCGTCGTACAGCCCGTGTTATAATCGGATAAAATATTCAGCTCACTGACATTGTCGCCCAATTTCTACTCAATACACACGCACACGCACACGCACACGCACACGCACACGCACACGCACACGCACACGCACAGGCACACGCACACGCACACACACACACACACACACACGCACGCACACATACACACGACAGAGAGGGTTTGGAGTCAGTAAATACCGTGGAAGTGACGAACCGCGGGGTCCTAATCTCTGTGTGACACACACACACACACACACACACACACACACACACACGCACACACACACGCACACAACAGAGGTGTAAATCCAACCGTGCAACCTCCACGTGGTACATTTTGGGTAATGCTAATGCCGGCGGTACTGTACTTTTCAAGCCTCATAACTCAAAAAGTACTTGATAAAAAAATACTTTATTATAGTGTTTTGGAAAGCTCTCGACATAAGCTACAAGAATATGCAATGAAAAATAGGGGTTCTCATTTAAGAAAGTGAAAGTGACCTTCATGTGACCTTTAAATGACTATCCAAGGTCACATCAATGGCACCATCTTATGTCCCCCTTCGAGTCAAACAACTTTTGTTACAAATGTTTTTCCGTATGTTTCATATTTTTCGAGATATTTGCCTGCATCTTTTAAAATGGGCCACCCTGTATATTAACTCAAAAATTAATTACTAGCTTACCTTATTTTTATTATTTATTAGGTCATAATCCTGCTCTAGAATCCGTTTTAATGTGCTATCTATATCAAGATCATCGCCTGGTTTCATACTGGCTCCAGATTGGCTACTACCGCCCGCTGTGTTCATCGTCACTCGTTTCACCCATGTAACCAGAACTACTCTTTGTATCATCTTCTATGTTTACGTCCTATAAATTACAAATGTAATTCTTATAAACTTTTCTTACTTTCGCAGTCCTCGATCTGCAATATCATACGGATAAATTAAATCATGCGTTAAATTAAACCTTTCATAGCGCGGCAACGTCAAGAAAATTACGCCCTCACAACACGATAGTTAATCAGCGTTACATATATTTTTCAAGTTATTGCTACTATCTCTTTCTGTTATTGGATTATAAAAGTTCTGAAACGTCCAAAATCAAATTTGTAACTTGAAAATAAAACTTCCCAGATAGCCAAACCTGAGCAGCAGATTCTGAGCAGAGTCTGTATTAAATTTTTGGTATCAGAAAGGCAACAAATTTCACGCAGAAACTGCTCTATCAGACGATATTGTCAAACTGTAGCCAGAAATGCGACAGAGCCTGCTGACAGGCAATGTGAGCAGATTGGCAGCAGAAACCGCGCAGAGCCTGCACATATAACTTGGCAGCAGATTGACGACAAAGATCGAGCAGAGCCTGCGCGCATTTGACCTGAGAACAGAGTGGCAGCAAAAACCGAGCAGGATCTGCGTAAAGTAATCTGGTGGCAAATAGGCATGTAAAAATCGAACAAAATCTGTCGTACCACGGGCATTTTGACAGACCGACGCGCTCAGAATTCGTCAGTCATACATGCGACTCTGCGAGAGGCTCTTCAAAGGGCCAAAGAAGGACACTGCAGGAACAGGAGCTCGATTCCTGAATTTATTTGAAAGAGAACGTATGCGAAAATTCTGCTCTTACAGAAAAGTTGAAGTTGATTGATTAAAAGCCATACGAGAGCCAATCAACTTGCAACTTTTCAGTAGGAGCAGAATTTTCGCATACATTTTCTCTTTTGAATAAATTCAGGAATCGAGCCCCAGGACACGCAGTCCACGCGGTTCATGCGGTGCTATGATGGGCGGCGCAAGGATTCGCCGCGATCTATGGAGCGACGAGCAGCGAGCAGAAGATGACGCTACGACTCGAACGTCACTACCACGAGTACCACGACTGAACACAAGGAGGATTTAGCACACCAGGAGGATCCTGTAGATACACACCAGGAAAATTCTACACACCAAGGATACTATCTTTTCCTGAAGAAGGAAAAGAAAACGGCACTTTTCAGCGCCCATATTTTAATTATAAAACAGGAACTCTCTGTTCGCAATCATAAGCCTATATATTATAAATATATAAACAGCTGATTATGGACAAAGTCTGCTCGGTTTTTGCTGCCAATCTGTTCTCAGGTCGTGCGCGCAGGCTCTGCTCGGTTTTTGCTGCCAATCTGCTGCCAGGTTATGTATGCAGGCTCTGCGCGGTTTCTGCTGGCAATCTGCTTACATTGCCTGTCAGCAGGCTCTGTCGACAGAACACGAGCTTAATGCGGACACAGATGGCTATGGTTTTGGTGTGGGATTCTGATCAAATTTGCTGCCAATCTGCGCGCATCCTGCTAACATTTTGCTATCTGGGTTACTTCTGTATCATAATCAGCATGTTGGCCTGAACTTCCATCTTCGGAAGATCCGGTCGTAGCTGTGATGCTGCTCGACAGCTACTGCTTCTCGCTCTACGACGAGGTTCTTGATGCTCTGTTTCGGTTAAGCGCTTTGACGTCTTATGGCTTCTCTTCTTGCGTTTGTGGCGATATAAATAAGCACCCCTGTTTCATTAAAAAAAAAATAGTATACCAATTCATAATGAATCATTAAATTTGTATAATATTAGAGTTTCAGAAATACGTACAGCTGAAGCTGCGTTTTTTGTGCTACTTAGATCTCGTTGAAGTTGACAATTCTCTTCTGTATCTTGCGCACATATTCCTCTGTTACGCAACGGTCCCAAGACAGATTCCAACCCTTACACAATGATAAAATATATTTATATTTCCTTAATGTGTACTTTAATGTGATTTGTACAAGATTAAGTAGCTTCGCTAAAACTTTTCTAACTTACTTGGAAATGCATGAGGTATTCCACTGCTTTTCTACCTCTTTGATCTGTATTCACAATGCCATCAATGACAGCAAGCATCTGCAAACAATTTTATAGTTAGTTTGAACTGCGAGTTTCCGTACGATGACAAAATTACTTATATCTAGGTACTTGTACATACAATATAAGTTTATTTCTATATTTCATAGATCTATAATTCTATAATTTGATGTAATTGTTCAAATACAACTTTAGGTTACCTCTACTTTTGCAATCTATATCTTTTATTGCAAGAATATACTTTTTACTAAGTTCAGAATTATGCATTTTACACTTACCTATATTTTTGCACGTGAAGTATGAGTAGCCGATCTGATAAATAAGTGGGAAATAGTTTAAACTATTACGTATCGGGCAATTCGGAAAAATGCGTTCCGAAACCACCACATATTCTACGTCTCACCCCCACTCTCTGGTGCAGCTAAACGAATATACAGTTTTTCGCCTTTTTAAGCGAAACCGTGATCCAACAAACGATTTCATTAGTTTATTCGGGACCAACAAACGATTCCGCATCGATTGACCCCCTTTGAAACGAAAACTGTAAAGAATTATATATTTACCGGCTAAATTCACACTCAAAATTATTTTCGTGTTTACGTAAAAACTATTAACCAACAAACGTTTTCATTAGTCCAACAATCAACAACAAACGACCAACAAACGATTCGTAATAAAAAAAATGTAAAAAGTCGAAGTTGTCCGACTAACTTCAGTGAGCTTACAGTGTACCTACCATTCTAGTACCATCATCGTACCTGTACTGCGTACTGTTCGGTTTATAGCGCGCTAGGAACTGTACCATACCAGTACAGCGTACTGCATGGGGGTGAAACTAATATACGAAAGGTGGAAACAAATATGGCCGACTATAACCAAGCGAAAACGGGGATAAACATATGCGTGCGCACAACGTCATTTTCCGGGACGAGCCGGGACATACCGAAGCTGAACCGAATGACATCCCGTCATCCCGATATATTTCTTCATTGAGTTTTAACCTCAATTGGTGATTGACCTCGGGTGTTCTCCTCGCGGTCGGAAAAACTGGTCGTCGGTCAAGTGATTGCGGTGGATAATGCCATTCCTTCGCCGGCACCTTCAACCGCGTTAAATGTCCCGTCGGGTATTATCTCGCCGACCCGAAACACCGCCCCGGACGACCGAGAAACGTTTCAGGGACCGTATTCTCGAGCATGCCCTAATGATTTTCGTATGCGACTTCTAATTTGAAAATCATTGAATTTTGCATGCGAATTTCATAAAAAAGATTGGAGAATCGGGCCTCAGATTCCTTGGTTATTGCGCAATAGTCATTCGGGATTCGACTCTGCGTTTCCACAGACGTAAGTGTAACCCTCGAATCCCATGATCGAATGTCGACCTTGTTACAGCTTTACTGTAGCGAGCCAGATGGTTCAAACGCTACTTCCTTTGCGTACCTACATTGACAGTGCCAATAATACTATTGTTTCTAATTCTTTAATTTTATATTTAATTTTAGCTATTCTTATAATATATCCAGAAAGATTATGTGGCAACACGTGGGAAGGATCAAAAGACGTAGAAAAGCAACAAACGTTTCTGTTATGTCATATCCATAGAATGGTTTCAACAGTGCTACAGTTATGTTTGTCCTTTGTGTAAGTTATATTCGCAAAATATCAAATATTATATACAACAACTATACATATAATACATTTGTGTAAACAAAGCACGTACAACACGTCGATAATATTTCCTATGCTTTCACTTTCCAGGAGTTGCGCAAAATCATCTACATGTGCAGAATGGTCCAACCTTGATGGAGCTGCCAACAGCTATCTGCGTAATGGCGTTTCAGCATGGAACACCATGGAATGAGTAGATAAGTTAGCGAGATGCAATAATTCTGTGATTAGTTAACGAGATGCTGTGATACATATTAGTATATTGTTGCATAAGGTATGTAATGTCCCGATTTCTTGGATGCATACGAGTCATTTTGTATAATGATATTATGAGTTCCATACTCTATATTCCGTTGAATGTTTTTTTTTCAAATTTGAATTACGTTCTTATTCCCTTGTAGTCTTACACTAGTCGAGAATTTGCATAATAGGTTGTACCATTTTTAGATGAAAATGGGCATAAGTCTCGTTTAGAATCGGCTTTCAAAGCTGTATTCTTTTCAAATTACACTAGCAATTTTTGTGATGTACACCACTGTGATAGCTTGATTATTGATAAGACTGTAACGTTTTTAATATTTAAATACGTTAAGGACCGTAAACAATCACAAGCTCTAAGTTCCGGACATTATAAAAAAATGATAAAATTTCAATCAGCGAAATAACGTCACCAATTAATTTTCCAATTCAATACTTTATGAAGGTTTTTCTTTTTGTATTTTGGTTTTATTTCCGGATTTGTGCTTTTGATTTCGTACTATGTTACTATAACCAGGATACTATATATATAATTATATAACGCAAAGCAAATTTTATTTTTTCTGTATATTTTATTATTGTTTTTTTTTCTTAAAAAATTAATGTTTTAAACCGCTTATTATAAGATCGTTGCATAAAAAAGAGCAGAGCAGCACATATTTTCTGTTTATTTCCTTTATATTATTTTATAGAAAACAAATTTTATTTTTTTGTTTGATTAATTATCAGTACTACCTATACTTGTAAGAAATGTCGATACGTGCCACATTTAGACAAATATATGTTGCCGATGGACACTTCGTATTATCGATATGCAACGTTCCGCTGAGGTCTATTAGTATCGTCGTGATTTGCCTTGCCATTATTATAGCCTTATTACAATTTAATGAAATACATAATCTTGTTGTATGTTTACAACATCTACGATGTATGTTAATTAATCTTTAATAAATATTATTATTATCACATATCTTATACTTTGGATTTTATTTTCAACTGTACTTAATTTATGACATCGGAATTATACTTTTTTTACATACTATATTTATGTGCTGTAAGCCAACACGATTTAAGTCCATTTTTAAATTACATGTAAAAATGTGTTTGTAAAAATGGATTTAAATTGTGCTGGCTGACAGCAATCTCAGACTTCATTTAAAAATATGAAATATACGGCATATGTAGCTATATATAGCACTATCTAGTACGAACCCAAGCCACTGCGAGCCGCTGCGATCAACTTGTGTTTCCTTCGTTTAACACGCAGCTTGCTCTTCTCATTATATATGTTCTGTGGCGTACTGAGCATGTATTAAAATCTAAAATTATATAATTTTATATAACCTTACTATATTTTGACGCACGCAATTGACGCAAGCGCGGCCAGACGGGATGTGATAGCCCACATTGCCAATTGGCAAGTTGAAAACGCGATCTAATTCTGATTGGTCAACTGTGCTGGTTACACCTTATGCCGCCTTAATGGAGAAGTTCGTGCAGTGTAAATCCTCCATAATAACGGAAAGTCTCCTTCCAACGGCCAGCGCGGCTATTTTGTTTTTCTCTGTGCTATATATATATGTTTTTTCTGCGATAACGTGAACCCGTACGGACGTGTTTTCCATACTTCCGTAATTTTTCAAGTTATTACGGAATATTCAGGAGGTTCAAGTACATCTTAAGGATTACTCTTCGCGTCGATTCGTTTCGCGCGCATGACACCAACAAAAAAAGCCTGACTTGTGCTACCATCAAGCGAAGAAACTGCAAAGCAGTTATTGATATCAACTTTCTTTATCGACTATTTTCAAAAAATAAATATTTATTTTTCTACATTATTCAAAATTCCGTTACAATAGATTTTTCAGAAATTCTTTTAATATAAGAACTATCTACTTCCACAATGTGTTTCCACAATTTACACAAATGTCAATAAATAAATATAACAAAATAATCTCTAAAAAATATATACATATAGTAGTTAATCTACTGTAGTTAATCTATATTAGATAATCCTGTGTTAATTTTTATTTCATAATAATTTAATATATACGTTGAAAATTAAATTCTGATCAAAAGGGATCGATTCGCTGTATCTTGAAACAAGGTGAAAATTACAAAAGTGAGGGAATTTACTAGCGTATCTACGATTTCATTCGCCGAAATCTAGTAAATCTGTTCACTTTTGTAATTTTCACCGCGTTTCAAGATACAGAATCGCTGTCCAGAAATAGCATTTTGACATATGAATAACGAAAGTTTATATTTCTCCTCTAATTTCATGTAAATAAACTACAATGATTGTTATAACGTAAAGCTACATTCCTACTTTGCGTAAAAGGAATGCAAAAGGCATTATGCAATCTCAATGCCGTTCGTGCTGAAAAATCATGCAACAACAGAAAACAGCGCCATTTCCTTTGAATTCCCGCAACATCGCCACCGACATCGACTTAAATATGCATTACGTAAGCGCTATCGTTACGCGTAATTACAGTCGGTTTCGACAGCAACATATATACCTATATACTTCCGCTACCTGTTATGGCTCGCCTACCGCTCTTTTCGTTAACCAGAACACAATCCGGTCTATTAAACAACATTTAACATGCAAGAAGAAGACCATCGTGTATTTTAACGATTTAAATAAACAATTTTATTCACAAAAAATTCGTGCGCACGCGCGCGCGCACGTGTGACTCGCATTTTCAGGATAATTAGTTTAATCGCGGCAGCCATCACGTGTGCGACAATTAAAAATACTTTCCGCAAGCTATAACAGTCACCTATCGCATAAATATTTAAGAACGGATCAGGCGCACGCACGTTGCGCCACGGTAATCAGGATGCAGACGCCGCGGTGCGCGTATTTTCGTGATGCATCGAGGCTCTCGCAGAGAGATATAACGTCTATCGAATTCGATGCAGTCCTGCAGTCCCGTGGGACTGCGTGGGACTCTGGCGCATACATATGTACCGCGACGAAGCACGCGCGCCGAATAAAGAGCGCATTCGCGATTTTCTATGCGCCACACGCCGCCGCGCCACCGTCTTCTACATGACGGTCTGAAAACGACACACGCGAAAAGATTGTCTCAGCTGTGAGGCTTGAAATTGACTTTTCTCCTCTCGGCAATTCAATCTTGAAAATTTTCCAGCAAATTATTTTTTATCGCATGTCACCTGCCCGCAAGGCAACATCACATGCGAAATTTAATTCGTCAAAAAAGACGCTAGAGGTTTTTAATCACTTATGACTCCGAGTCACAATGATTGATGATAGACGTCTTATTTTCAATTAACGACAAATCGATGGCGTACCGGTCGAATAAATGGATGTAATAATTTTTGCACGCCACGTATATAGTCAGCTCAGCGACGCGCTAATATTCAATACGAGTATTCGCGTGAGTCGTCCCCTCACACGCTTCGCGATTTCGCGAAAGAGAATTACGAAGAATAACGATGTATGTAATATGTACATCATCGAATGAATGTAAAATGCATTTTTTTTCTCGTTTGCGCTTCGCGATTAAGCGAAACAATTTTAGCTCGTAATATGAGGTACACGCAACTTTTTACAGTTACACGGTGAAAGGAATAAGTAGACCTGAAAAATTTTTTATTTATTCAACTGTCTTGCTATCAACTTGATTGGCAACTTGCACCTAGATTTGCCGCTTTTCTGGGTGAACGATAAATGGTTTGGAACGAGTAATGTCCATTTCTATCAATGTAGATTAATTTTAATCTCGGTTTAACTTACGTTTTTTTTTTCTAATTATATTAGAACTAGAAAAAGACAAAAAGTAAGTTAAACTGAGATTAAAAGTTAATCTGCATTAATAGAAATGGATATGATGTCTATTTTTACCAATGCAGATAAACTTTATAATCTCGGTTTAATTTACTTTTTATCTTTTTTTAGTTCGAAGAATTAGAAAAAGATAAAATGTAAATTAAACCGAAAATCGAAATTAAAGTTTATCTACATTGGTAGAAATAGGCATTAGGGTCACTTCGATCAAACTCCGATTATCTTAATCGGCGATTTAGTTCAACCGACATTTTGAAGCGAATTTTATACAACAAAATTTTGAGCTATATAATTCTAAACTAATTTTCCTTTCCACATGTCAAGGGATAAAAATTAGCGATTCTATTCGTTGAGAAAATAGTACGGGTATGATCGCTTGAAAAGTTAACTGTCGGTTAAGTTAAGTGGAAATAGGGCGAGGTCGCACTTCAACTTCGTTCGCTCGCCTCACTCTATCATTAGCTCCGCGCAAAATAGCCATGAAAGAATTGTCTCTCGCATAAAATGCCGAGGCATAGAAGTGTCAATCGGTAAATCGTCATGAGCCGCCATATTGTGCGAGACTGACGAGAGTTAGATATCGGATTGTGCGCGGCAATGCGGCGCGCCACATGCGCGCACCAGGTCCCCGCGAGTGACTCCGCCGCACTCGCGCGTACTCGCGAACGGCTAGACGAGACGCGCGCGACGCATGCGCGACCGCGCGACGCAACGCGCGCGTCAAGCAAGCAACGGCAGCAACACAGAGGCCTATTCCGAAGAGCGGACGCGCTAGCGACCTAGCGCACCGCGTCGCGTCGTAGAGCGTTCCTATGAAATGTGCCGGTTTTCTCGACGGCGGCGGCCATTTTGCATATGGCGTGATGTCACGGTGTGGCCTACTTCTGAACGGCTCCACGTGCAGAGGTCGTCGACCTGGGTTCTCTCTTCCAGTCCCTTTTTGCCTAGCTCTATCCCCCTCACCGAACTTTCGAACGAATGGTGCGCACCTTCGAAAGATTGCCGATGTACGAGAAACCAGGTATACCGCGTATTGCACAGCATTGTGTAATTTTAAATCTTTTCTCCCTGGAATTATGATATTTTGTAATCTAAGAGAGAGAAAGAGAGAGAAAAGTTAAATCACAGTCTTTAATTAATAGCGTTGGGTTATAACAATCTTATAATATTGCTTAATTAAAAATATTATATTTTCCTTTCTTATGGAATTTATTTTGATGCACTATCCATCTTTCTCTTCCATGTCCCTATAGTTATTAGTTTATACTTCATTCACACAAACAAATTTAATTAAAGTGACCTGACCAATTACATGTCGTAATAATGTGATTAATTAAAATTTAAGTACTCTTTCCTTTCCCTTCTTCTGTTCTCTTATACTTAAGGTCTTTATCCTAAGAGTCTACTTTAAAACATAAGAAGATGTTCCGTCTTAATCCGTATAATGTATTACGATTTTACACATTCAGTTTAATATATGTATACTGTTATGAAATTATCACAAAATTCGAAATTTTACAAATCAAATTATGTGCGTGAAATGGTACAATAAATTTTAAAAATTATATAAATATAATTTGTAAAAGTGTAATGTGAATATACATATTCATCAGAAATATATTTTAATTGCAAGGAAAAAAATATAATTTTGAAATAAAAAATAGTATTATTAATACTGTTAATGATTATTAATACTAATTACTAGTTACTGATGCTAATAAAATTATACTAATTACTAATAATGAAATAAATTGAGTTGAATGATAAAAATATTATAGTACCTAATCGTTGTTGCCTATCGATTTATCGAACGATTATATTGTTATGAAATATATTCGCGACCTTTTTTACAGACGTAATGTATAAATCGAATTAACATGGCAAACAGACTCGTCGAACTGAAAGACAGTTCTGTAGAAAAGGCCGCCGTCACTTTCAAATGTGGCAACCGCTTCGCGACCTCCGCTCTTACGCTCCTGTGAGTGTTCAACAAGAGCCTCTTACGTAATCGAAGGATCAGCCATCGAGGACATAGCGGCCGATTTACTACTACACATTTCGTACTTAAGTACCAAACACGATCGATAATTTATGCTAAAATCGATTTATATATTCAGTCTCTTGTGCTGAGAATCGGCCTGTACACGGCACACACAGTACACGAAATACGCACACGACAGTGCATGACTAAATTTTCAATTAGTCAGCAAAAGTTATGCTATTCCAAGCTGAAAGACTCGCATGCATGTTATATGCGAATAACGCTGTAAGAACGGCTGCTCGACAAATTAATTTGTCGAAATATGCATTTGCTTGAATATTAAGAGCTATTTTTATAACAAAAAGTTACTGAGACTAAATCTGTTATTTTGTAATAAACGGACAAAGTGAACGGACTAAAGAACAGAAAAAGAGTTCATAAATGTATATTCTTTTTACACACTATACGCTAATAAAAATAACACCTACAAAATTATGTTTAATTTATTTCACTCTGTCCATTTTCATCACAAAATAAAAGTTATCAAAGTGCTTGTAATGAATGCATTGATTCTACATCTCACAACGTGATGGAAACGTGATTTAACGGTTAAGATTGGCAGGTTGATCGAGTGAAGTAAGATCGAAAGTCATGCATCAGGTCATCGACCTGTTTCGGGGTTCTTCCGCTTACTCGCCGGTAAAAGTGGACGAACGAGATGTGTGTGAGTGCGACAACTCGGTTGTCACTTAAAAAACCGACGTGTAAATACGCAGTGCTGCGCATGCATGTATTGATAGCGATACGGAGCAGACACACAGGCAATGTTTCAAGAAGGACCGAAGTGCCGAATAACAGTCTGTAAATATGCATTCGCTAGAAGTGCTCTACGGCGTGACGATGATCTAAACGATAATTGTAATTGCTATTTTCGGTAGCGAGCAGAGCTAACGGAGGAAAATTTAACGCGATATTTCAGCGCACGTAAAAGAAATTCAATTCCAGTCAAATTTCTAGCGCACCTACATCGATCCAGGTCGCATTTTGTAAGCTGTATAGCATGCACAGTTCTAGGCCATTGGGTCAAGCGTTCCTCATCGATCCGACCTCGCTATTGAGATTCACTTCTCTCGATTTCATTTATTTCTAACTATAATCAGCGTTACTTTCGACTTGTTGTACCTACAAAATATCAGTCTACGATTTAGGCCGCTTTCTCCTTGCATATTCATCAATATGCTAATATTTTTATATCCTTTAGAATCTTATACCAAGATTGATGTCTGTCAATATATAATATGAATAGAAAAAAATTTAATTAATAGCGATTATGGCTCTTATGTCGACTCGACGACTCAGGGTCGGTTTTCCTCTCTCTCTACATATATATATTCATAATTGTCTCTTACTATATAAAAATTTCTTATTTATATAACTATACATGCACACACATACACACCTGTATATGAATGAGTTCTTTTTTATCGTTTATAAATACCGTTTTTAAAATCAGCAACGTTGAAAAGTGAAAACTCATGCTTGTCTTACTTTGCGAAATAACGTTGGTTATGAAATTATACACGCGAGCACGTAACATACGTGCGGTCGAGCGTCTTTTTGTGAATTTACGCTATTTCTCTCGAGACATTTAGCGTTCTGCTGCAATGGCCGTCTGCATACAAGTTAGAGAAGGTAGCGGCCTATTTCGATACACGCGAGACAAATTAGGAAAATGCTAACGGCTGCGTGAATTGCGCGGTATTACACGCTTGCAATTAATTCATCGGTGTTTTTCTGGGAAACATCGACGAATTGTGTTCAAAATCAGGCAGAGAGTTTCAGTATAAGGCAATCGTATTCTCTAAATCCCCACAAAAAAAATTGTTCTCCAAAAAGACATTAAATGTGTGATAAAGTATTTTACACATTCGCATTTACGGTGGATAAAAAAAATTTTATTTTACATGCCCATCTTTTGGGACAATAAAGAAAAAAGAAAATGTTGCTACAAAGTCTTATTCGATATACAAGTGTAAGTAATATTCTGATCGACATTTTTTAAATAATATTTTCCTGTTTGGCGTCAATATGTTCCAAGAAAGAAAATCAAGTATTTTTGTATCCACATACATATACGATACATATACGTAGAACAGTAAGAAGTATTTAAATATATATACGTATCTTCTTTATATCACATATCCCTGTCGTAATGTTCTTGTTGAATATACCGAGCACCGATTCCACCGCACATCTGCTCTTCTCCGCCAGATTTCTCCTATCGCAAATATCCAACGCAAATCGCTTGCGAACAGTACTTAATACTCGACAGTAGCAAACGCTGTTTAACAATAAGCACCAAACAAAAAGATAAGAGCAGTCGCTCTAAAACGAGCCACTTTATAAGAGAAGGAGAATAACACGATGGGGCGAGGGGGCGCAGATCCGCGGATCAGGGGCGAGGGAGGACGATGGGGGGAGGCGAAACCAGGGCGTAAGTATTGATCCCGCGTCTAGGCAGTTGACACATTTACCAAAAGATACGCGTGATCTAGTTTCAGCGGAAGGTAACGCGAGTTAGAGCAAAAATTTTGTCATTAACGAAGTTAAGGATGTTCGGGCGGTACAGGTATATTTTCCCTGCTAAAAGTTAGGTTGCTTATGTACAATCAGTTTCTAAAGTTAAATTACTTTTTGAATTTTTGGCAACATTGCATGGCATTCGATAGTGTGCGTGTATCTCATAGTCTCCTCATCTGTAATTGAGCGTATGTACCTAAGTCGTATTGAGAATGTATTGAATATCTTTCGGCTAACCTAACTTAACTGAGAAATTTTTCGGAAACATTATATTAGACGTAGAATTACGTCTTTGTCGACAGTAAGTAGGGGGTAATATTGGGAGCACAGATGCAACGAATGCAACGAAAACATGTCACACTTTGAACGTTTATATCTTCGAAACTAATAATCGTAGAGTAATGATTAATACGCCATTAGATAGCTTATATAGTCCCATTTTTTCTTGAAAGTCTCAAAAGTCTTAAAAAGCTTCCTTAATAAGGAAGCCAAACAATTATAAGCAAATAATTATGCTCAAGTCTCAACCACTTTCAATTTTGGCAATTTAATATTAATTATTAGCAACTTTTCTAATTCCATTATATTCTTCAGTCTTTTCTACCCCTATTTCATATACAATACTTTAAGATTTGGTTGATTAGACTCAGCTTTATTAGGCTTTTTTTATGATGAAATCTACAGAATTTATTTTGATTCAGAGTTTTCATCATTTTAGTCGTAATGCCCGAACATTCTTAAGGGGATCCTAAAGCCGTCTGTAATACCGGTTTTTTTCTTAGAGAAAATCTTTTAATTGACTTTATAGAAATGCAAAATTCTTGTATAGAATTAAAGTACGCATCAAAATCTAGGTCATGGTGGTCGAATTTATATCGAAAACAAAAAAAAATTAATATTTTTTGTTAATTTTTGGTATACATGACGACAATATTTGCTTTGTACAAAAATTCCACAATAAATATCCACAAAATTAGACCGGCATGACCTAGGGACAACATGTGAGAACAATATCGTGTAATTGGAACTAAGAATAAAAGCCTACAAAAAAAGATTAATTGTAATGAATGCAATATAACCTATAACCTTGTCTATCCTTGTCTATTATCATTGTCTATACAAGGACAGATATAGAATTTGGTCGGTAATACAGACGGCTTTAGGATCCCCTTAATGAGTTAACGAAACCTTAAAACATATACTATATTTAAAACATATCGCGGACTTAAACGCGTTGCGCTAAAGTACAAATTTTAACAATTTTAAAGAAACAACTATTCAAAGACGTATTTCTGCTAATTCTCGATAAACTGCAAAACCGCCTACTATAAATGTCTTATCAAACGCCGTTGTTTTAATTAGAATTGATTGAATTTTTATTCACTATTCTTACTCATCTTTTCACGAAGTGCGGAATTACAGACAGCGTATATAATAAATTCTTAGACATCTCATTAGACATTTAACTACGCAGTTGCAACATATAATTCCGACCAATCGCTGTTTTAGAATACACATATAAATACTTGAAATTGTAATATGTTTCTTCTAATAATAAGATATAATAAGAATCATATTATTGAATTGGTGTTCTGATCTATGAAAATCATTATTCACAAGTAAAGGAGAAGCGGGCTAATTAAGAGCCAAGCTCAGTAAACAATGCGCAAATTATTCTGTCTTATTACGTGTTATTTATTTCGAATTACTCAAAATAAATAACACTTAATAAAAGACAAAATAATTCGAGTAATTTAAAATAAATAACAGTTAACAAGAAAGAATAATTTGCGCACTGTTTACCGCGCTTTGCTCTTAATTAGCCCCCACACCTCCTTTACTTGTGGATATTCAATATCAGAGTCTTCTACTTCACAAATTAAGAATACTTCTTTTTAATCGACTTTAACTGGCAGTCGTCATGACAATACGACCATTGATTTGGTTCGATTATCGTCAAGACATTTCCGACCAAAGGTTTTTGGTCCGTTGATGTAATAAATAATAGGGTACTTGACTACGTTTTCAAAAATATTGTAAAATATTTTTTTGTAAAGTTCATACCCTATTTAGTTATCAAAATTTTTATCGTTTGCTTCAAAACATCCTATTTGTATTATTTTTTAATTATTAAAAATATATTTTTAAATGCTACGAAAACGCGCTAAGAGCGCCGTGACGTCACTATTCAGTACGCGCATGCGTATTACCGTCTTGCGAACCTCGTACGAGGTTAAGGATCTCTAGTACGAGGCTCGCATGACAGTAATACGCATGCGCGTACTGAATAGTGACGTCACGGCGCTCTCGGCGCGTTTTCGTAGCATTTAAAAATATGATATTTTCAATAATTAAAAAATAATACAAATTGAACGTTTTAAAGCAAACGATAAAATTTTGATAACTAAATAGGGTATAAACTTTACAAAAAAAAAATATTTTTAAATATTTTTGGAAACGTAATCAAGTACCCTATTATTAATTTCAAACTGCTACCTAACTGGTTATATTTCAATCGTCAATTACGATGTGACCCTTAGCCAGAAACATTGCGTGCCGACCAAATTGTCAGACTTCCAACGCGACTCTAACTAAATCGGTTAAATTATTCGCCAAGACGATCCTACCACGGAAGCATTTGAAAAAACTGTAAAGAATTTATTGCGAAAAATATAAGAGCCCCAGCCAGAATTTGAACCTGGAACCTCCCAGCAATCCGTGCGGGCGTTCTTCTACTTCAATTTTGGAATCATTATTGTTCCACTAAGAATGCAAAAATGTATGGAAATCAGCCTATATCTAGAGAAAGCTCCGTTGCCGGTTACGGGAACACTGCCAAATAGGTCAGAGCTCAGTATTGAACCAATACCGCTGACTACTAACTGCTCCCCCCTGCCGTCCAACGACTAAAGATCTAGAACAATTTTAGCGCAATGCTCTATCGACAAAGACGAACTGTTGTACCATTGCTCGCAATTGCATTACTGCGTTCTGCGCTATAATATCATCTCACTATATTAGCAGTCCCCAATTTATACGGCCCGCGGGCCGAATCCGGCCCCCGTGAAGATTTATTCGGCCCATCAATAAATTTCGACAAAAATATCGACGATATATATATATATATATTTAGAGAAAAGTCCCCTATTATGAGATTGGTTCTTAATATGAGATAACAGAGTTTCTTTTAAACTAATAGGCCCAGATAGGACCTAATAGTTTAAAAGAAACCCTGTTATCTCATATTAGGAACCTATCTCATAATAGGGGACTTTCCTCTATATATAATATACATATATATTGTTGCGTATTTGGTTCTGCGGTTCGGTCTGTTCGGTCGTCGGACTTTTATGATATAAAACAATTTTTTTTAATAAAGAGATACCTATTTTGTTTTATATCATTTTCAAAAATCAAATTTATCCTGCCCCCAGGCACAGGGATTTTAATGTGGCTCTCTTGACAAAAAAAAGGTTGGAGACACTACACGTACAATGCTGCAAACACACATAGATTGATTAATTACACGATATGTTACAATTATATCGCGTATAGAATTGTGCCCGAGAAAGCAGAGGAAAAAAAGAGAGGCTGAGAGAGAAAAGAAAAGAAAAATGACAAGAAAATGCAAATTCTAAGTAAACGAGGAATAAACGATAAATTGGAAATTACAGAGATTACCAATAAATTACAATTAACAGATAACTAAAAATTATAGCACGTATAGTAAGTACACTGAGAAAAAAAATTGTTTCATCCAACTAAATATTTAGTCCGATACGTTCAACTAAACATTTACTGCGTGAAACAAAATATTGTTTCCAACAACATAATTTGTTACTATTGTAAACAAATTAGGGGTTTTGGAACAATATTTTGTTTCATCGTAGTAAATGTTTAGTTGAACGTATCGGACTAAATATTTAGTTGGATGAAACAATTCTTTTTCTCAGTGAACAAATAAAATATATAGAGATTGATGTGTTGTTTCGGGATGATATATTCCAACAGTATTTTTAAATCAAACGTGCCAGACTTGCAGACACGAGTAAAGAAGATTTTCGTAATTTACAATCCACGCGTTTCACCTGCAATTCCGTTCGCATTGTGTCGTAACGCGGCATAGAGACGCGAAGCTAGAATACCGTTTGATCAATACTTCAGGCTCGTCATCGTTCTCGTCTTCGCGCACACCGATGGAGCAAGGGCAAACAAAATGCAGGACAGGCAGGTCAGACGCGAGGAAAGATTTATGGCAGTAATAATAAGCTGCACGACATGTCGGCAGACAGCCTTTTGATTAAATGGAGACTATTACTTTCAGATAAATTTCTCGTCGATTTCGAGAACGTGGGTAATGCCCAGCGTGGCTGTAGTCACACATAAACCACACATTTCCAACAGTGAAATCGTTGATAAACCTAGAAAAGCTGAGGCTGTTTAGTTCATCGAATGTAACATGTGGTGTGGGACACGTGCCGAAAGGTCGATGCCCCTTACACCGGATTTTATTCGATTCTCTTCCCTCCCATCCTTCCGTAGATACACCCGCTTACTTCAAAAACTTCACAGACATTTGATAGGCCAAGTTTATCTATGTCATGTCGATATAACAAAAGTTAAAACACTCAGGCTCAACGGATCGGTTTTACTTCACTGTCCCTTGTTTCATCATATTAAATAGAATCACATCTTCCTACGGTGTTTGACGAGTTTTCTTTGCGACTAGGTACGTTCGCGACTGACACACCGCAGTTATGGATAATTTACGGCGCGAGGAATTCTTGACACGGTACGCGAGTGCACTTCGGCCGCTCATAGTAGAGTCACGTAAACGGCCCGCTATTAATAGGAACCAGCCGCACCTATTTATCTTTCATCTAGGAGAGTCAAGTGCAGCCGGATGGTCATTCGTGTCAACAATTTGTGAAAAATTTATGGGATTACATACAAAGAACGTTTTCAAATGTTATATTCGATATTTTAATAATAATATTGATGGGGCGGATAATTTTCGAAAAGTTGAAGTATAAAGGAAAGTCTAGAGTTGATTAAGTTACTATAGCCACCAGATTAATATCGCTATAAGGAACTAAACCGTTGTAACGATTTATCGAGCGTCACTCACTTTCAGTCTCAGAGTCACGCGACAATTATGTACACGCTATCGAACGATAACTGATGTCATTATAATCGAGTAATATCGTGAAGCAATCTTATTACATGTTTGCTTAGTACGAGTTTATTAGAACTCCCTGCATAATTTCGTTTTTTAAATGGATAATCTGACGTATGAAACGCTAAATGACTTTCTATTCCAAATCTAGTTTCCAAGTTTAGCTTATACAGATTGGCTTTTCCCAATTCGTACATTTATTTAATTATATTTGATGATAATCGATTTAACGGGCGAAAGAGGAGTTATCGCCTCGAAGAAGCCAACAAATGCACCACAGGGATTCTCGTTACTCGTCTCGCTCCTTTGTTACACAACCGGCATTCTCAGCAACTCGGCCAACTATCGACCCCACCAAGAGCTCACTCTTCCCGTCCCATTTTCTTCCGTCTTCTCACTGTCACTCGCTCCTTCCTTCTCTCTCCTTTTCACTCTTTTTTTATCTCTCTCGTGATTTCCCCTCGACCTAGACACGTCTCTTTCCACTACTTGCTCCGTTCGCTCATTGCCTCGCTGCGTCTTTTTCTATTTCCCTCCCTCCCTTTTTGTCACTTTCAGTTCCGATCCCCTTCATTCCTCTCCCCTCATCCCAATCCCATCGACCTCTCTATTTCCATCAACATCGATTTCTCTCCCTGTCTCACTCTACGTACTCATCATCTTTTTCTATATTTATTTACCCTCTTCTCTTCTATTTACTCATACTTATCTTCTTCCGTCCTTTTCTCACCATTGTGCAAATTTTTATCCATCTCTCTCTCCCCCCCCCCCCCCTCTCCCCCCTATCTCCCCCTGTCTCTCTCTCCTTTTCTTCTTACCTTAACTTTCTTGCTATTATTCTCTCCTTCGTCCCCGTTTTACATTGCCTAGACTTCATTTATTTCTTTCGCACTCGTATCCGATTTAAAAAGGTGGGGAGCCACGTGCTTCCAGTACCTTAGTCACGCGAGGGTAGTACACGTGGTATGTACATACGTTGTACGACGACGTATAGGCGCGGAAAGTTGCGATTTTCCACGTAAGTCTAACAAAACGTTAAAGTAAAACAAACTAGTCTCATTTATCTTGCAAAGTAATCAGTTGACGTACTCTTAAATTAGCTTATGGCTTATCATAGGAAATGCTATTATCTTTTCTGTGTAATAATTGACGAAAAAAGACCAAAAAATTTCGTGTATTAAAAATCCATAATGTACATGACCATATGCACATTACGTTTTTTTTTATCATCGCGTAAGAGCAAAATGCACCCCACGGAAATCTTAGCGAAGTGATCAGTTGATCACAAATCATTTGATTCCTTCGTCTTGCATCACCTCAAAACCAAGATATTTCCTTTGTAAAGAGAAACAATCACAATAAATTGAAGTCAATATACCGTTAACAGTCTGAATTCGATTATAGATAGACTATCTTTATTTAGGGACATTTAAATTACACACGCGAAACGTGTAATCTCGAAAAAAATTCGATTAAATTCCCGAGAAAGGATCTATAAATGAGAGCTCGTTCGGCGACACCCTGTATTACAAAATCACGACGGGCATTCCGATTACGACACTCCGAGGAAGAACCGCGAAGGCCGATAAGGAAAGAAAGAATACGAGGAAAAGGAAAAGATAAGTGACAGCGGTGGTGGACGGGGCGGATCCGTGTGAGAGTTTGCGCGAGTGTTGCTTACGTAAGCACGCGTGTAGATAAGAACGTGCTTATCTGAGGAACGTCGCCGTGCGAGTAACCGCGTGCCGAGGTATGAAAATCCTATATAACGATGCGAATTTGAAGAGATAAAATATATGTATAAGACGATTTCGATAAATGAAGGAATTGCATGCGCGCGCATGCGTATACAAGTGCGCGTGTTCATTAATTCTCTCCCCTCTCCCTCCTCCTCCTCTCATTTTTTAGCATGGATAGTGTTTAACAAATAAAGTCCCACGATTAATTTTTATTCTTTAGTTTCCATAACTGCGTCGCGAAAATAATACACAGACATTGATTTGTATAATGCGCGGTCTAAAGGCAAGAGAACGGTTGTCGGAGTGTGGCGCCAAGGATAAGGGAAAATATCAAGGAGAAACGAGTAATTGAGAATTGAATAAAGACCGAATCGTGGAATATAATTAACGCGTCGCATAATTAACGCGACGGAGCTGCAGGTCTGTCTATCTTTATTATGCTTTATTGTGCTATATCTTTCGCGCATCAGAAAAATATCCTTCAAAAATATATCTATTTTCCTAGTTCGCGTATCGGTGGCTTCCGATTTTGTTTCATCTTATACACAATTCCAATTTTATTTAATTTTTCATACAGTCAGTATTGGAATTGAATAAGCTATTTAGTATTTTTTTAAATTTTAAATATTCTAAATTATGATTAATATACATATAATTGCAGAATTCAATGTTTGATTTATCAAGTTTCCACAGTATCTATGCATACCTGGTGTAGCAAATGAACGCTATAAACACTGAAATTCATGGTCGTCAAGGCTGATTGTATAACTCTTTGTCTAATCGAGAGTTATATGCCGACTATATCGATATATCATAGCCTCAAGCATTCAAGTGTAATTACAGATGACGATACGTTCTCAGCCCTCAGTTATTTAACATCTATTATTAATATCTATTATTATTATTATTATCTAATATTATTATTATCATCTATTATTATTATAATTTGGATCATATTTCAGAATTAACGTATCTATTATTGTTAGATTATTTACTAAAACTTGAAATTTACATACTAGATTTATTATATTACCTATACATTATTATACATATACATATATGTATACTATAGATAAAGAGTGTCCCTTTTTACTCTAATTTCTCACTTTCAATTATTCTACATCTCATTATATATAAATATCTCATTTCTGATGTATTGAAAAATAGGCTGTCCTCGCTCGTATTCTCCTTCGGTTGCCTGCCACATGAGGTAGGGTGATCCAATTGGGGTTCGAATAGCCCAACGTGGTGGCCTCCCCTTTGAGTTTCCGCTGCGATCAATACTCACGCCACGATGCCAAAGCCAAGCCGAGCTACCGTTGATTCTCCGTACGGAGTCTTCGTGATGCGAGAATGTCCTTGACAACGATAGTAAATTGCCGTCGCGAAGTCTCGCGGCTGTAGAATGCGGTAGAATGCAAAGGTCGTATCTAAATCTATCCTATAGACTCTATTATCGTTAACTTTTCCCGTAATAATGCCGGGCAACTAATAATTTAAACTTTATAAGTTACAAACGCGGTACAGAACACGAAGAGAAAAAAAAATCGAACGTGTTATAATTTTGTCACGACGCTACGCGTTGCGTCACGCACGGCCCGGTATATCGCATCCACTGTCTTGTGAGGAAGAGGAAATAAAACTCTCCTCCGATAACCTTCCTCTTTTTTTTATCTCTTTCGATTGTCGTTCTTGTACGTGCACGAAAGCTACGCGAGATAATTAAAATGAAAAATCCAGATTTTAATAAGACATATTTATTAATACTCGAAGAGATTTCTTTAGGAAGCTCTAGCGATATACTATGCTCTTTTAGTTGCATTTTTTTTTCGTGGATTTTCCGCGATTGTCCGATTTGCAAATGCCTCGAGAGCAAGATGGCTAAGGAAAAAGAAGAAAACTTTCACCGCGCAAACACGTTCTTTTAAGACACCCTATATAATATATATGTATACGCGCACGCGCATCCATCGAGCAACGGGAAGCTCCCATCCGCGAACGAGCGCGCGAACGCACGGCACGCATACAAATATCCGATCGAGGCGCACAAAGCACATGCACACACATACACATGCACACATACACGCGCGCAACGACGCGCAGAGGACGACAAAGAAAGAGCCCTAGCGACCAGCAATGCGGCAATAGCGAGCGCCTGCGCGCCGCTCTATGTGAGTCAAGGACGACACGTGCGGCTACGAACGACCTACTTATATCTCTGTCGCTTCGTGCGCGATCGCCCCGTTGCACGGACTTTCCCGAGCGCAGAAATAGGACGGCCGGCGAGCCGAGTCCCGACGTTTTACGGATCGGCCTAACCCTTCCTCCTTTCCCCGCCCTCCTTCCCCCGGTCGTACGATGCCGCGACTGAACGCTGCCGCTACCCAGATCGCCTTAACCCTTTCATTTCAACTATCACGCTATCGTTACGACTAGCATCCGATTCTATTAAGTTTTTGTCCATACTCATTGTCAGATGTAAAATCTATTTTTTTTGCAGTTTATGATATAAATATATATATATATATCTTTATATAAAGATAATAAATTTCACGTTTAACATGTAGCTTTCACATACCTACACATTCCTATACATATAGATAATTAGAATCTATTTAAAAAAAAAAGATTTTTTTCTCATTTAATTCTGATTGATATACCCTGAGTAACACAATTTTATTACACACACAATTATCTCATTGTAATCCATTGTCTAGCTAAGTTTAACAAAAATCCTTGTACATAAGTAAATTACGAGATTCGTTCAATGGTGATAGTGCTTTCAGTTCACGTCGTCTTTATTTAATCGTTTAATCATTACATCGTTAATTGTTGCCGGCCTCAATGCTCGTTCAGCAATCATCGAGCGTTACGTAATATGTACGACGATAATGAGGCATTCCTCTCTCTCCCTCTTTAGCGAAACATATGTCGGAACGCGGCTAATCATGGAAGACCAAATATTTCGCGAGGCACAGTTAATCTGTAAGGAGATCGCATCCATAATAATACTTGTGATACTTTTGATGTACCTATTATTTCATATTCTTACCATGTTACGCGTTTTCGTTAAGCAATATCTTTGATATAGCTAATTTTATATTTTGAATTTTAAACTAATAACAATTTTATTTTTTATTTTTATAAATTTTGTTTCAAGTAGAATACCGCATATGTAATAATACACTCATCTACATATTAATATTGTGTACACATTCACTACCTCTACACATCAATATTACTAATCATTAATATTTTTATTGCAGAAGTCCTTTTCCTTTTTAATTTCCCTTTTAATAAATATTATGTACATTGGAATCATTTTTCTATCGACTGGTCATTATATGCATATACAATATAAGAACTTACACAATTAGATATTCCTAAGCATAGATACAATGGAGTCAGCGCGAGGTCAGCACGAGGACTCCGTGTTCAGGGAGTGGCGGAAATCTCGACAGCCGGGGCCGCGGCCGTCGAGACGCCCTAGATGTAGAGAACCAGGCAAGATCGATAGAAAAATGGGTCAAAGGTTCGGCCACCGCCTCTGCCACTAAATGATCGCGAGCGTTTTGTCGCAAATTGAAGGGCAGATAGGGATGGAAAAAATAAAACATGTGAATTTTTATCTCCTTTTCAAATAAGTGTGTGGAAAGGTGCACACGTTGCTAAAATCAAATTATAAATTATACCGTTGGTATGAATAAACACGAAAAATTCTTGTTTTCCATTATAGTTACAGATTTAATGTCGGAATAAATATTAATCACACATAAAGATAAAGATTTAGAAAAAAAAGAATATACTGGATTTTGCATGTGGGAAAAGCAGCGTAATGATATATTGCTGTACAAACTACATATGGCTATAATGTGAAAAAAATTATGGCAATCAAGAATTTGAAAAGATCGACTTTGTAATTTTTGACAACACATGTTGATAAATATCACATCGCATTACATGTACGATATATTAATAGTCTTATTATATGTATAATATTATCATAAATTGAATGAGGCATTTTACTAAAAAATAAAAGTGCAGAAAAATTCTGCAGATAGGATGCTTGATGTTTTCAAGTCAATTATCAGGCAGTCCTATTTGCAGAATTTTCTTCACAGAGATTTTGCAGATATATACCATCTAATCTCGTCTATGGCGCGGTGCAGGTTTTACATAACCGAATCAATCTTCCGGCTTGAACCGCGCTGCAACGTGGCCGCAGCGATTGGCTCGTAGAATTCGCGGCAGCTTGAGGCCTAAAGGCGAACCGCACCGCACGGGCTCCATTCCGCTGTTTCTTCCCACCCGTGGCATAAGTAGCGGGTTCTCGCGCGCACCGCCAGCAGTTCCTGTTCGGCTGTTGTCATGGAATCGTGCTGGCGAGAGTGAATCTACCTCCACGTATACGCGCGTTAACGCTTACACACGCCGCCCCGTACATAGGTCGCCGACGATGGAAATATTGCGCGCGCGCAAAATGTGCCGCACGCTGGCGCACTCTCCGTATATCGATGCGCGTGTGTCGGGTAGGGATCGTGGGAGAGGGAGTGAGAAGGGAGGGGTGGAGAGAGAAGGGAGGCGGGCAAGTCGCCAAGTGTGCAACATTTCGCGCGCGCGTAGCGTGTGTGTGTGTGTGTTTGTGCGCGCACGTCGGCCAATCGCGACCCAAGTAGCAACGGCGCCCGACCAATGGCAGCAGGCGACGGTGCCTCGCTGCGAGTGCGCGCCATCGTCATCGCCGGATGCGGCCGTTCTTGGTGAATGGTGGGGCAGAGACTGAGAGTGCGGTACGGGCTACGCGCTCGAGCGCATTCTCGTTCGTCGTAGCTCGCTCTTGGATTCGGTTGTGTTCCGCGTCAAGTCACGGTCCGTACCGAGTTTCGTCCGGCCGCGGCGCCTGAACGTTTCTCGAATGGCCATCTCGCGTGCGATCGATCTCTCCACCCGCCGTTTTGTCCACTCGCGACAGAAAACTGACAGAGGAGTATTATTTGCAGTTTTTCTTTTGAGTTTTCCAAAATCCATCTTTTTTTCGAAGACTCAAAAGAAAAAGTACGGATATTAATAGGAGTTCTCTGGATTCTTCCCCCTGGAAGGGGAATCCGAGGAGACGAGCTATCCAGTAGAACCTATTTAATCAAGATCGAGCCTGTATACAAGAACGGCTTCCAGAATCTGCTTTATCAAGAGACACGGCAGTGTCTCGCGCCAAATATACGCGTTAACGTAACGGGCAGATCCTGTAGATCGAGCATACTTATTCGCCTCAAGAGGATTGAATTAATATCATTTTCAAATAATAATCGAGTTCACTCGGGTGAACGAAGAAACTGTCACGATATCGTTAAGAAAAAAAATCTAACATAAGTAAGAGTAATTCGGAAAAAGGGGGATTATGGGAAGCCGAGAAAAGAGGCAATTGTGTTGCAAAGACGCAAACGTCCATTTTAAAAGAAGAGGAACCAACAGAAACCGCGGGCGCCGCCTATACGAGCGATGGTTGCACGAATCACGATTTCTGCGTGCGTGGCGTAACCGGAAGCAAGACTCTCGTGCTGGCTTGAATCGTGCTGATTACTCGGTCGACATCGTACGTATTTTTGGATTTGATCTCTTTCCTGTGTGTGAGTATCAAGACGACATAGGTCTGTCAATCGCCGAAAAAAAATTCTGCTCTCTCAAGAATGAGAAAAAAAAAGGAAAAGAGCAACGAGAGAGAGAGAGAGAAAGAGAGAGAGAGATTTCTCATCGTACTTGCCTCCCTCTTCCCTCCGCTTACGAAAGCAGCACTTTCGGGAGAAAAAAATACGCGACCCATTGACTGCGACTGCTTGACCCATTTACCGCAACCTTTGGACTCGTTCCTTCCTTTTTTTCCCCTCTTTCCGTCTCTATATACTTCCCGCGCAAGCCTAGTATCATCGAACATTTCCGCTCGAGGACCGACGCGATCAGTGCAGTGAATAGAGATCTAGCGAAGTTGATCTTTGTGCAATTCTCTCTGGCGAATTCCCGGAACTGTGTCGCGAGAAAGGTGAAAGCTATTAATGACAGCACGTCGGTTCCTTCGTTCCTCGGATCACCGACCGATTTTAATTTTGCAAATCTTAATTATACAACTGTTTTTTAATGTTAAATCTTATACTTTTTGTTACCTCCGCTTATTTTTTATTTTACAAATTATTGTTATAATCCGTAAATTAATATTTGATATTTGGACTTCAACTTGTATTCTAATTTTTACATTTTATGCAAGATCCCATTGTTCCAATCTGTTTTAGATACGAAATTTCATGGTTTTTTAAATTAATATTTTTCAATTTAAACATCGTTACAATGGAAAGAAATTAAGAGAGAAGTAACAGATGGGAAAAGACGGGAAGAAAACGAAAAAAAATGTCGGTGGTCCATCATTGGTGCCGTGTGTTCGCGGTCCCTCTTCTGTCTCTCGTTCTTTCTCTTATTTTCGCACATTGTCGCTCACTCAGTGGACAAAGATGGCGGCCCCCTCTCACCCGTTGGTCGGCTCGGCAAGAGAGACTCGGCGAGAGGGGCCGAACTATGTGACGCAACTGCCGCTGTCACGTGACCGTGCCGTAGCTCTGGCTCGCTCGCTGGGCCAGTGTGTGATCTAACGTTTGTTACGGCGGCCGACTGCGGAGAATACATATCGAAGAACGCAGCCAGGAAGCAGCGGAGGACGGGAAGGCTCATCCCAGCCACTTCTCTTGCCTTGCCGCGACAACAGCGCAGGCTCTCTCTCGGTCGCTGGGTCAGTGGGGGTGAGAAACTGGCTTGGCTTATATGCAAAACGACAGTCAGTCTTTTTCTCTCTCCTATCGGCCCCGCGACAAAGCGCAATATTTAACAATAATAAACTAGTTTATTATAAACCAGTTTCCTCCCTCGAACAATGATGTACCCGGTTTTTTTTAGGACGCGCGCGGTAAAATCGAATCGTTAAGGTCCTAAATCTTTGTCGTTCTCTTTCGTTCTTTTGTATAAGAAGGAAAGAGTGGGAATGACGATAACAAGAGTATTCTTGATTCTATATACGAGTCTCAATAGTGAAATGGAGAAATTGATTTTTTTTTAATTGTATTTAAATGTAGTGACTAGACACTTGCACATCTTGAGATACAGATACTTCATTTTAAATCTCGTTTTCCGATTGTTGTATTGTTATTCATATCTATATTTTTATTTTCTGCGACTCGCGGATCTTAAAAGTTTTAGATTACATAATCCTGATACATAGAAAACAAGATATGGTAAACCCATATTTCGAAAATCCATATTTATATATATATGTATACATATATAAGAAAGGATATTGGTTCTCGGAACGGGTTACCATTCACATGATATCCCTTCACTAACCTTCAAACTCTCCAATCAACCTCTTATAAAACTGAGGCATACATAGGATGAGAGCCGGAATCGAACCGAGACCGTTCGATTACGTGTCGAACGAGCTCTCGCACGGAGCCAAGCGTCTCACTCCATTGTGTGTGTGATCCTATATCTTTGATCCTATATCTAAATTTTATAGATTCTCGAGTGATGGATCTTTAGTTCCAAAGATCACGTGACTCGCTATATATTTTTTTAAATTTTACTGTACATATAATATTATTTATCTTTAAATACTTGATACTATAAACTGATATAACATTCTCAAGTTTAATTAATATTGAAAATTTTTGTTCTCATGATGTTTGAATTCCTTTTGTTGATTTTACAATATACATACATGTTATCCTCCATTTTTGAAACTTTTGACCTCGTCAATTTCTTAACTTTCGCGCACGCACGCACATAATCTTACAGATTATTGAATTCGCAACTTTAACATTCATACGTAGCACGGGCTCAACAGTGAAAGCCATGTTCCCCCAGCTGTGACAGACAATATTAAGAGGCTCTGGGATCACGGAAAACACTGTGCGAGCACCGGCCATACTTCAATGGACTTTTCTCTTGGCGACTCATTTGCTTCCTCTCAATTTGATGTATATTGCGATTTGTGCATCAATAACCTTCGAACATTTTACCATAATTCGCGCGTTCTCATGCGCTCCATTTCGATATACAACACTTGAATTCGCAAATTATTATGTTCATATATGTGAAAAATATTCCGAAGATACTATCATTATTTCTCGTTTCATGATTTTACAAGGCGTTGATGCGTTTGTTTCTTTTTTTTTTAATATTGTAGTCAGAGGGTGATTTTAAATAATAATTCTGAAAACACGTACATTTTGTGATATTTATACACATACCTATATTAATTATTGATTGCATAGATTTTCTTTTTTAATTATTTCTTATTAATTATCAACGATGCTACTGGAAATAAGTAAAAATACCGATAAGTCACGTAATTTAATTTAAGCTCCGCCTACAAGCGGAGTTGGCGTTGTCCAAATACGCTGTTGGACTGTAATCGTGCGAGATCCTGGGCTTAGGCCGCCGTTCACCTCCTTGTCGCGTACTGTACTTTCTAAAGCTGCTTACTTTCGTAACTCGGCAAATACCGGCCGTCGCTGATTCTTTTTCCCGACCAGCCAGGAAACTAACTAGACCGACATGACGTTTTCCACATATTTTTTCACGCACGTCATTCTTCTCTGAAACGGCGATCAGATCGAGAAATCTCAATCAATCTCAATATGTATATGTATATCCCTTCTTTTATTTTTTTTTTACGTTTTCGAAACACTCGGATTTATGAATTTATGGACACATAATTCCAAATTTATATAATAAATTATATATCTATTTTTATATTACTAAAACTTGTTTTTTATTTACAGCTAAAATGTTTTAAAAACTATATTATACATATGTCTATTCTAGTTTATTACGATTATTATCTTGTATCCTATATAATGTAATTTCGCATTTTAAATTATATCGAAATAAAAAATAAAAATTTTGCATTAAACACATTTCCACTGTATGTTATTTGTACGTTAGAAGTTTAATTTTATTATCTAAGATCTTGTTGACACTTTTTAATTCAACCATTTACCATGCATTTAAATTTTTAACAAAGTCTCCGTTGTCTCGTCAGTCGGAAATAGTTGCATCCATGCACGTATATTAATTGCACCATGTGCAACTTATGTATACTTGTAATTTTTGTAGTTTCACTATTTTTTTTACAAGGCATGCCAATATTTTTTTTCTTATTTCACAAGATTCTAAGAGTTAGAGTCGATAATCTAATTCTTAATTATGGTATCGACGACTAACATTGCAAGTTTATCCAATTATTTTCAGCATGATATGATTGTTAATGAATTTGAGGTGCTAGAAATCGTTAATCGAGCGAATGATAAATTATAGCAATCTAGCAAACTTGTTTGTGTTACAATAAAAATCTCAATTCCTAAATGTATCTACACTTATACGATGATATACAGAGCGTTTCATACAAATTAATCACAAGCTACAATCAATATTGACACGTTGCGATACTAATAAGAGATAAACAAGTATTAAAACAAAAAATACAGGCTTTATTATTCATGCATCTTTTGTATTTCTTCTTATCTAATATTCTGTGGAGTATATTCTTTAGAGTATATTTCTGAATCGCTTTGTGCGAAACATCACGCACAGCTACGGCATTGCTTTTATCATCCGAGCAAACAGCGCTTGCGTTAATCATACTCCGGCCAATATCTAAATGTGTTACGCAACGCAATGGTGTCCATTTGTACATGGAAATGAAGATGTAAGATTGAATACTGTTCACAATATTTCGTTAACGAAATTATAAAGAGCCCTTTATCATTCGTATATTATTTTTCCCGTCGCAATGCAACATGACCGATGTAGGCATTATGAGATCTAGGTAACAGAAAGTAAAGGGTTGATATTCGGGGTGGCGAAGGGTAAGCAAAACGTGCGCGTATGAAGGAGAAGAAAATGGAGCCGGTTTTGTTCACACGCGTATAAGTATACGAAGATTATTTCGTTGGTTTCGACTATGGCACATTATAAAATCTCAACCATGTTAATTGCTGTTTATTAACAAGTAGGAAACGTAACAACAGTAATAAAGTCTCCTACAACGTCTACACTACTTTTGCGGTAAAAACTGCAAAAGTAGTGTAGCAGGTGAGTCACGCTGCGTTGGTAATTACACAAAGATCTCTCTTCTAATTTATCTAATGCTAACAAATTAAGATGGAAATACGTATATACGTCGGAAACTATAATTTTCTGTCGCAAGAGAGCATGGAACACACGACCATTTGCGAGTGCTAAAGCGCCATTTTCTTACGCGGCGTTGCACCGCAACCATCTTTCATATAGACGACCGAAGCGTTTCCGTTTTTATTTCGGATCCGTATATACCGCACTCCACAAGATTCCAATCCTCGCCATCTAATTTTACTCGTTGGCCCCGAAATCGCATCATTTTGCTCCATCGCGGCCGTACTTGATTTCAGAAAAGAGCTTTAGCCTCGTGAAAAAATAAGCAAGTCAAGTTTTCACAGCTGCAGTTAACAATTTCGGAATATAGAGATTAAATATTATTCTCGGAGTTAATATTATCCAGCGATGTATTTCTTCTAACGATACTGTGTTCTTATTTCATTTCAGTCTTTTTAAATTTGTTCTTTCAATTGTAATACTATGCTATAAAATTTTAGTATGCATTTTTTGCATTACGCTTAATGTTTATACTATCACTTAAACGGAGGTAATCTGCCAGGGATCGATAATTGCCAAAAAATTTGCACTGTTGAATGGTTCCGTCATAGGAATTTTTGAAAATGTTGCCCAGTCGACGCCAATGGCGTGGATGACATCATTGCGAAACAGTTGGCTCGTGGGGCAAAGAGACAGCGGTAAAGACTGTGGATCATTGCAAGGGGAAGGAGGAGGTGGTGATGAAGCATATGATGCTAGAGCAGAACAGAGACGACGGACAGAGATGACACGAATAGAAAAAGAAAGAGAGACGTATGAAAGATACAAGGAAGTAAGAGAAAGAGAAAAAGAGAGAACGATAGCAGCCATGATGAAGCGAGACGAGCGAAATGGTACCGTGATATAAGCATGTAGTGAATCTGCTGATAGGAGGGGATAGAGGAAGGGGACGAAAGGGGGGTGGCTAGGCCTTGAAGAAACTAAGACGGATAAAGGCACGCATCGTTTATGAACGGAACTCTAGCGCTGAAGTCAGCACGGTTATTTCTCGAGCTGAAGTCAGCGTACCTTTCTCTATAGAGATAGAGTGCATATAAAATCCGAAAAAGACCGCATTTTCTCTATATATACTTATATAATTTTATATACAGTGCATATATTGTTCTTAATAGATATTAAACGGAGTGTTTTATTGATTATCACGTAATAGCGATATTTCATATATCTAAATTGAGGATAAATACTGATTTTGCGAAAATATTATAAATAATGGAATATAACAGGTGGAAAAGAGAGTGTAAAAAGGTCGAATGATTAGTAATAAGTATGTAGATACAATGTGTTGGATACTAGACATGCTTATCGTAATACATACGCACGTATACGTACCTGTACAGGGTGTCTGGTAATAACTGTATCATTTCTCGTGAGCAGGTAGAGCGGATTAAACCGAATAGAAAAGTCTGGCGAGTGTAGAGCGCGGCAAAGAAGAGGTGACCCAATATGTTACGCGCCAATTGCGGTTGTTACGCTCATGACGGGGCATTGAGAGAGGAGCGCGCTTCCAGCAACCGCGATTGATTCACATAACACTGTCTCTCGCCGCTGAATCGCGTCGATGCACGTTCATTTGTAGATCTTTATTAAATAATTTCTTATTGATTATTGGAAAAATCGCAAAACGCAGAGGACTTTTCTGTTCAGTTTCTGCCCACGAGAGGCGATACGATTATTACCTGCAGACATCCTGTATGTATATATAAATATATCTATTATTGTGCGCGCGCGTATACATGTGCATAGACCAGTAGGTTGCGTAATCGACGACGATATCAATTATTAGGCAGTCTTCGAAGCACAGGCGAGTCATCGGCAACCTCGCGTTCGCCAATACCAATATTACACGACGTCGCCACCGGCGACCGTCGATTCGCTCGTACACTTTTCACGGTATACTTTTTGAAAATAATAAATAAACGCTTGATTTTCTTTCTGTGTTACGAAATACCGTGTAAAGAATGTGATTATCTTTTATTGTATTGCGAGTATTATTTACAAAGAGAAGAAAGATTCGGGTCTTCCCGAATTTTCAGCGAAAACCTCCGAGAGTCCGAGGCATGTATGAGAACGGAGGATGGCATCCTCTTTTTCATCCATTTCCGTCGCACGGACCCTTTACGGTATTCGTCCTGTTCGTCCAAAAGCCCACCCCGACTTTCACCCTCACCCACCATTCCCAAACGACTCCGTGGCCGAAGATGGCCGCTGAGGTCATCGTTAGACCACGCCCTGCGAAACGAAGCTTTCTGCTAGAGGAAGCCTGTCGAGGGAGGATCAAGAACAACTCAAGGACAACAAGCGCCGCTCCTACGGGAAGCGTGCCGACCGACCACTCTGCGTTTCTATCTTCCCGGAAATTGCGAACGCATGGCACACGAGCGGGCCGATCCGCGCGTCATGGCGCATGATGTAGGAAAATTACTGGTCATCGTACATGGAAACGATTAAGTGTTTCCTCATCCCGATTCTTCGTACAATGTCGTAAAAGATACGAGGATACAGGTTGACTCAGGAGATTGCGTAGTCGAAGCGAGCGTTTTCAATAAACGGCTTATAATCGCCAAAATCTTGTGTAACAAGAAAAATGACAAAAAGAGGCATACAATTATGTCATGAGGGCAATTATGAAATACGATACATACAATTTGAAGGTACCTAACGTGACATACAAATTAATTTGAAAACCTCCGCGCGAATAATCTCTTACCAATGACGAACAATTATTTAAATGTATAATAGTATACCTCAAAAACTATTTCTCTTCTTCAGAGAAGAAAGATATATTTTTCGAAATAATTTTTAATCAAGAGAAAAAATAAATCGATTAACGTAAAAATTATCAACACCTCATCTTCGCTTCATTCTTTTCAATTGTCTTCCTATTTGTCTCTCCTTTCTCCTGCCCGTTTTCTCTTCTCTTTTTCTCTCTCTCTCTCTCTCTCTCTCTCCCTCCCACCCCTCCTCTCTCCCTCCGCCATTCTCGCTGATCCGGCATATGCGGCGGACTAACTTACGTAAGAGAGATGTACTTAACAACCCACCTACTGCCTATTCAAGGGATCAAGGTAAACCGGTAGACAGGTAACCCAGGCAGGCAGATTAGTAGGCAGGTAGATGAGTGGGTAGGTGGGCACACACACGTTGCGCGCATGCTCCCGGCCAAACCTGCCAAACGGACCAGGCGATACGAACAACGGAAATACCAATCTGCGTTGCTCCTTCCTCTCGCCTCTTAAGTTCCACAATTATCTCCACCTTCCCTGAAAGCTGATTTCTTACGGTCGGCCCTCTTGGCCGGCTCGGGCCGAGGAGGTGGGGGACGTTCAGGGTCCTAGAAGGATCACAGATGGGTTCTCACGGTCGGTGACAACCGGTGCGGTACTGACGGTTGTTAATCCGATTGGTCCTTGGCTTGGCTTCGCGAGCGCAAGAGTCCGTGTCGTCGAAGATGCTAGATTTCGCCGTAGCCTACAACGGTGAAGGAGATTCAAATTAATCGGGTGCAAAAGCCGGAAAAAATGCCTATCGTAAAAGTCTAACTTGTTTCATGGTCTAGAGACGTCTAACAGAATTAGAGTGTGTTCGCGAATAACTCGGAAACTTTACGAAAAAATTTACGCGGTCGTCTCATAGATGCGTTGGCCCAGTTTGCAAAGGCAAAGGGGTTGATGAAAGGGGGAAAGGTGTAGGAAGAGGAGATCGGAGGCGTGGATCTGTGTCACTGCACATGCGCTGTACCATTTACGTGCACTCTTCGTTGTTCTTGGCCCTCTCGCTAAACGCGGAATCGTAAAATTTTCACAACTTTGTTACTTATACAAGATAATATCGAATTTCATCGATAAACTCCGAAGAGAGATAATTTTAGTTTTTAACTTTAATTCGATTTATTTTGCAGTATTACAATGAAAAATAATCGTTACGGAAATGTTACAATACTGTTTTTTGTTAATTTCTATACTTATTTAACTTTAAACTTATTATTTGTTTAGTCTTCTAAATTAAAATTTACTTAATTCTATTCTAAACATTATTACGATTTCCAGTAAAGATATATTTTACATTATTTCTCTTTACGTGTAAGATTCACAATTGGGATAAAAACAATTTTTCAAAAACATAATTTGATAGTTTATATATGAATCTTATTGTAAATAATTTTTTTTCCGCTAAAAAGAACGAATTTAATATTAATTAAAGCGTTTTAAAAACTAAATATTCAAACTATCCGATGACGTCCCGGAAACGCCTGAAGTTAACCGAAGGTGTCGTGACACCATGCAAAGTTGGAGCCGATTTTATATGGCGAACTATACAGTTTACATTTTTAATTGAGTTTTATGAGAGAATATGAACGCAACAGAAGTAATTACTGACTTGAAGCAGCTAAGATGATATTGTGCTTGTTTCGTTCCGTTGTGCAAAAGAAAGTCAAGTAATGTACCCGATAAAATTACCGTGTATGTCCCCCAAGACGGAAAAAATGGTTTCAATTTGCACGTGTATATCAACTGAATCAAAATAAAAAACTTATATTGCTGTCAGGATTATTTGGTTTCTTTGGCAGTGCAAGTTGAATTTTTCCTTTCACAGATATAACCTATCGCGTTACAAACATAACTCATGTCGCGGAATCTTTAGTTTTGTCGATAAGAACTAAAATAACAACAAAAAATGTGTAATAAGGCACAACAGTACATATATAAGTAAATATATATGTAATTAAATTTTAATCGATTTTCTTATGTTAAAACTATATGAGTGCGTTCGAAAATAAAGTTTGGTTGGTATTGGGAAATAAATGGTGAAGTTGGCGGAGAAACAAAACGCAGCGTTGGCAATTTTTAATACCGCCAACTTCACCATTTCCCAACACCAACCAAACTTTATTTTCGAACGCACTCTATAACTTACATCTTAACTTTTGCATTGCGAACCTCAGCACTGCAGCGCGGCGTTGTCATTCTTTTTCGCATATTCACAAATTATGAACATGTCCATTTTCGGCAAAGTATTGGAATTACTTTCGACAAAGCCCAAATTAACCATTTCTTACTATATATTCCGATATATCGTTTTAATTATCAATAAAAACAATAATATTTAACACTAGCACTGTTTCTCTTATGGAGATGTCAACTGGTTTTGTCGTGGAGACGTCACAAGTCCCACGAGCCAATGAGTGGCGTTTCATTTATGTTCAAATATGATGCTTTTTGAAACATTATATTTATAAAAATTTGGACAAACATAAAAATGTATTTATAATCATTTTATGTTAAAAACAAAACAAGTAACTTCATGTATAATATATATATTTTTCAAAGCATTTTAATTTTTTGTTTTGTACCCAATTATGTATAACACATGTACGATTCGTAAGATTTATAAGTCAACGATTCGAGTTTAGATCATAATCAATGCCCGTTATTACCTATATTTCCAGAATTCAAGAATATAAAGAAATTATTATCTTTTCTATATATTATTTATAACAATTTCACGGAATTGTTTTCTTACTTTCTACAAATATTTATTTGTAATAAAATTAACGATGTGATTTTTATTTCTAACCCTTTTTCGCTTTTTATATATTATTTATAATGTAACAATTTCACGGAATTGTTTTGTTACTTTCTTCAAATATTTATATGTAATAGAATAAACGATATAATTGTATTTCTTATTCTCTTTTTTATTTTTTTATTGATTTCACTTATTTACTGTTGAAATTTTGCTCACTGACCGTAGTACATTATGGACAATGAGTGCAGTTAAGAAATGTGGGGCACCCGGTACGTAAGAAACATCACGCATGCTGCTTGCTCTCTAGCATCTACGTGTCGTAACTATCATAATTCATAAATGTAATGTTGCGTGATATATCGCGATGTACAATATGTACATACGTTGCATGCTCGATCATGACATGATGACATTGTGATTATTACAATAAAATATTTCATTGCAAAATATAATGACTTATTGTAAAATAATAGTCTAAATACGCGTCTTTTTTATTACTCAATCTGCAAATTAAATTTGCAATTTGCACGTAAGAGGCTCGACGTTGTTATCTCTATGTTTTTCTATAATATGTATATCGCTGGCCATATTTAGTTTTCTATTTGTAGAATCCAAGATTGTTACAAGAAATATAAAAATTTAAATGTAAATTTATTCGTACATGACAGAAATAGCAATAGAAGAAATATACTATTTACATATAGAATATACATACATTCTTTTTAACAACATCGTAAAGCTGGACTATAACATCACGGTGTTTATTACTACAAAGATCGACAATAAATTATTTCTGTATTTGAATTAATCACATTAACAAAAGTTGCATATCATGAAAAGTTATAAAAGTATTTTGAATGACGTGTATAAACATATAAAAACTTACAACGTATGCGACAATTCTTACGCTCTGGTCTATCAATTTTTTGTTACGTGCAAGAAATTACTACAGTAATATTGTAATTTTTATTACATTTCTGTCACGCATGATAGTTTATTATTGTCAGTATGTCATCAGTACCGACACAATAATAAAAACTTCAGTGTAATATTTATTACAATATTTAGTGGACATTTACTATAATAAGCAGTGAAGAAATTAAATATACCTAAGACACTAAACAAAGAGAGAGTCCAAGAGACAAGGAAATACTTAAAACATCACGTCAAACATTCTTTTTACGCACTCGATGTTTACTTATTGACATATTTATCGCTTTTATCTATATATTCTTGCGTGTAATTTGTACCTCTTACGCGTCGCAACAAGTTTTTTTTGCGCAAGGTATAAAAAGAAACGCTAGCAGTCATTTTGTCGCTGCAACCGGTTGCGAATTGTAGTTACAAAACTGGCGTTGCTCGCTCAAACGTTATGCAAGCGCGGATATGATTTTCTAACACGCGTATTTTCCGCTATGTTCAATCGTACGATTAGAAACGCGTCTATATCGAAGACCACATCTTATTTATCCATCATTCTGGACGTATAGATGGAATATCCGTCGCAAAACCTTCTAACGAGGCGAATTTTCTTATCTCCTTATCTCTTCCTGTGGCGCAATACTTATAGCGTGCGAGTTAGACGCGCGAAGCCGCGCATATCGAGAAAGAGCTAGACCTCCGTAATGACCGGCGAGCGCTGCAAAAAGATGAGAGCATAATTAATCGACCTTGTGAGCGATCGAGAAAAAACCGCGAGCTAGATTTAGCCGAACGCGCGGAGGGATTCCCTGCCTCGGTGTTACGTGAACGTTAGGCTCGCCATTTTGCCTCGTCGTGCTACTCCCATTCGATACCGGCTCGTCTCGTGTTTCGACCTTCGAACGTCGTCGGAAAAAAGAGCCATTGTCAGACCGCTTCTTCGGCGTCGAGGAGATCGAAGGAAAGACGAGGGTGGGGGGGGGGGGAGGGGGTGTAGAGAAGAGGGAACGAGGAACGCGGAGAAATATTGCGATGGAAGGAGCTAGATTCCGTCTTTCCGATCCCTTTCGTTCCTTTATCGATCTCTCTTATGTATTCCTCCGCCTATCCTTCCTCAAGTGCACACAGTCCAGAGATCTATAATATCTTCGAAAAATAAAATCGTCGCGTTTCTACAATTTCAAAAATCGAAATTTGTCGTCATTATTCTTCCTATGCCCACTTTATATCCATGTTTTTCTTCACTATTACTTTTCTTTTATATAATAATAATTTATTAACTTCAGCTTACATCACCAAGAAGTGGACTTGGTTTACTTACAATACCATCCATACATATCCTACAACTTTTATACTCAAACAGTGTCATGTTGGTCATGTCCAAAGAGACATAAGACGTTATTAAAACTTTTAGACATGGTCATATCTTAAGGATGTATGTGTTACATCTCAAAGCATTACCAAAAATCTAAAAATTTCACAGATTTATTCTATTATTACGTCTGAGTATCTGTGTAAAATTTGAGCACAATTCTCTTATTGGTTTAAAAGTTATTTGATTTCTTTATTTGCATTAATTCTTATCATATCTCGGGATTGGCTGCACCAATCTTATTCGGACTGGTCACAATCGAAAGCTTGTATCGACATCATATTCAAAAAATGTCGTTAGATTTTTTATATTACGGCTTTAGTTTCTGAGATATTTTAATCAAAAGTTTGTTGACGTATGAAGTTTCTTCTTATTCTTATAATTTGATGAGAAAGTAGCATTACGAATTTAATCAAATTTTGTACATATGCTAATGAAACTAATAAATATTCGCGCAAAAGATTATTTGGATCCACTTACTCGTTTAAAAGTTATTTACCTAAAACTGTAGCAAAATATGGTCAGCTGCATAAGCCATTTTAGTCTATGAGACTTGGCAACAACGCAGTGGTGCAGTACCTACACAGATGTATTGAAAGTGTAAACACTTTCCGAGTCAATATCGAAATTTTAGGTTAAAAAAATAAGAAAAATACATAATTACTTTCCGCGCTTGAAAGGTGACAGGGTTAACAGGCAGTAATGACAACGTAGAGAATAATGCAGTGTTGCCATATTAAAGCGGGCATTAAGTGGTATATTTTAGGTTTACATTTTTAAAATTAGAGGAAAGTCTTAGATTATGAGATACCACATCTATTTTGTGTGATTGCCGGAAGTCTATGGGCGAATTGAAAAATATAGTAGGTCATTTTGAAGGGAATTTAATAAGCTTTAAGATGCTGAAATGTAAAATTTAATGTAAATATTGATTTTTCTGAAAATTAGAAAAATGTAAAAAATGAGCTTTCGGCAAAATCGAAAAAGTGTGCTCCTAATATGACAGACCCCGGGAAATCGCTAATAAAGTGCAAAATACATCAGTATTGCAATTAGAAAACTTTATTTAAAGTTTCTGAAAGACAAATGTAATGGAGAATCATATTTGCAATATCGTAAACCCACTTATACCCAATATTATACCTAATCTTCCTCCACCCTTCCCCCCCCCCTTCCCCCTCAAATCAAGGTCGGCACACTCTTATAATTTTGTATAAACCTTCCCTTAACGTTAATATAGTATTTTCTCTTATTTTATTACTGTACAATAACTTTCATACTCCAGCAACCCAGGAGTACCCTGAGTACCTCATATTACGAGCCCCACGCCTTGCGGTTTCGCGATCACCAAATCTAATCTCTACAATTGAGCAACTCAACATATCCCGTATTTTCCTATTAATACGACCTTACTTTATCGCTGCATGCAGAACTCATTGCCAAATATTTATTAACTATATAATAAACAATTAGGGCGGCAGTGTGGTCTAGTGGTAGAGCGCCAGACTCGCAATCCGGGAAACCGGGTTCTCGAGTCCACTTGAGTACACTGGAACTTATTTCCAGAAACTGCGCCCCCCATGCGAGAAAAATTCTCAAATGGGAAAACTGAGCTCCGTCTTTCGGAAGAGACGTTAAACCGTTGGTCCAAACACTATATGGCAATATTCACCATGCCAGGGTGCTGTGGGCTAATCACCCGCACATCTGAATTTAAAGCGATTACTGAAACCTCCTTGGAGGCCCTAATGCTCCGCGAGGAGTAAAAGGATCTATACACACATATAATAAACAAGGTTTCAAGACTCATATCCGTGGAACTTGACAACATCAAATTTCACAATTTCTTTCTCTGCAACTACACGCACGATCGAACAATGAATTTTCCACTAAATAGGTTTTACCCCAAGGGCAATAAGTTCATGGTGGAACCAACAGATAGGGCCTATTAGTTTAGCAGAAACCTCGCTATCGCATATTAAGAGCCTATCTCATAATAGGGGACTTTCCTCTATTAATTAAATATATATATAACTTATTACTTTTATATTAAGTATATATTTAAATTATTCGATACCTATAGTAACCTATAGATACCTATAGTAATGGACATGCGTGCTGTCTGGGTATCCTTCTTTGTTCTATAATAATCTCTTTCTCTCTATCTCTCTCCACAATTTCCTCAACAGTCTCAACACATTTCCTTTTACATTATCCAATTTATTGTTCCATACTCTTTCTAATGTTTCTCCTTTATTTCATCTCTCATTTATATAGCTTTATATAGCTTCTTTGCAACTAAACTTTGATCTCTGCATAAGTTGGTACATCCCGATACTTATACTCGTCCGGTAGGACAACGATTATATACGCCTTTATTATTTCGCTGAACGCGAACGGCGGCACGCGATCGTCGCGTGCATTTCTACGATCGCAGGTGCATGTGCCATGCATTTACGGGATCTCCTTGACGGCCCGGCGCTATGCGGAAGTGCATCAGGAGGCGTAACGAAGGTGCGCTAACACCATACACGTTAACCCTTTGGCGGAAGCGGCCGACATTCTACCGACTTCAATCTCGAAAATCATTTATTTGTCATTACGATCTTCGTTATCTTAATCGTCCGTCGTTACGAATCCCGTCAGTTAACATCGCCTACCATGATTGTGTAAATCTCGCAATAATTACCGGATTCGCCAGACAACGCGCGCTCGCACATTCGCATTCGGGAAGTATCAAGATCGCGGATTTCAAACCGGGTCGGGTCTCCCAAGCCTTTACCTAGATTCCAGCAGACCGCTATAACAACCTCAGTCGCGAACCCAGGCCCTACGTCACAAAGCATACGCGCGTGTCTACCCGGCTATATATGTATGTAGGTACATACGTGGGTATGTGTACATACGCGATATGTACTTCATATATATATGTATATATATACTATATACGCCTCCGCCTCTCGGCCGCGTTGGCCGCGCGGCAACGTCGCGTTCGCCACTCGTGCGCTGGTGTACGCGCGCGCGCGGGCTGTTGCGTAATGCTGCGGAGTGCGGAGTCATGCGATAGGGATAGATCCGCCGCTGCGCGATGCGACGCGACGCGGGCTCGGGGCTACACGGCGGATAGACAAAGACGAAGCCGGCCGTACGGACGAACTGGGACGTGGTGGCGGACAAAGGGGGGAACGACGACTCAGCCTTGAAACGCTTCGTCACGAACGTCGTGCACGAACGTTGGACTCGCTGCGGATTACGCGGACTCGCGGTTTCTTTCCGCGCTTTTCCCACGTCTGGCGACCATTCGCGCGCGCGCGCGCGCGCGCGTGAGTGAGAGAGAGAGAGGGAGAGAGAGAGCTTCTCTTTATCCAAATTGACTACAAAAATTATATTTAGCTGTTTAAAGACATGTTTAACTCTTCTTTTTTGACAATTGCATGTAAACGAAATATTACATACAGATATACATATGTACAGGTATGTATATAGTATATACATTATATACATAATACATATATATATATGTATGCATTGGATATACATATGTATAATACCTATATACATATACATGTATCCAGTGAAACGGGATATCGATCCGATGTACTCGAAAATATAGTAAAGTAGGTTACTAGGCAAGACCGAGTTTTCATTCTGAAATATTTCAAGCTACAGACACATTTTACACCTCGAAGAAAACTTTCCAGTTGAGATATTCGTTAATCTCTTGCAGCACGACTCTCTTTGACACTCTCAGTTTAGTCCATTTGTCGTATTTTTCATTAAGCGTCTGCAGTAAAGTATTATAGCTGACAGCAATATTTATATAATTTTGCGTCATTTCAATTCAGTAAGTTAACTATTGAATTATAAATTATTTTAGCGCATGGCTCTTATTGCCTCTCTCACCTTTCTTCTTATGATTTATTCAAGAGAGCCTCTACACAACTTATATTAAATTACTTTAAATTACTAACGTTCTTACCTTCTTCAACATTTGTCTTTTACATTATATTTTTAAAAACTTTTGGTATTATTAGAAAATATTATTCTTTTAAGCCTCCTCTGGTTCGGAAAAATAGTATTATATTTTCTACAGCTATTAACAATTTTTTAAATAATATGTAAAAGATAATCTACACGCGCGCGCGCGCGCATTTCTAAAGTACTGCGTATAATTAACACGTGATTAATTCGCCGCGTGTGAAATTTCTGTAACGTCAAAAGGGCGGCTAGCAATCCATGGGGAACCATGTGCCGTCCCTGTTGGACGGCTAGACGAACAGGAAGCGGAAGCGGCTGAGGCGAATTGTTAAGAAAGCAGAGCGGAAGAGCCGACCCTATCGGCGGACGGATTGAGTGGAGCAAGAGAAGGATTACGAAGTGAGATAGCAAGGGAAGAAGAAAAAAAAAGGAGGGTAGCTCAGCTTCGACCTCTTGGTATAGGCCTCGATCGATGCCGTTGCTATGGCGACCAGACCGGCACCGCGGTACTCCACTACTGATTATTTATGTCAAAGATGCCCCCTTCTCCCTCTCCCCACCCGCTGGCAACCCTCCGAGGCACGAAACGCAAACGCGAGCGAACTACCCCCGGCCCGGGGCGGAGGGGCAAGACGCTCGCGGCTATCTAACAGCCTACTGGCCTATCCACGTGACACTGAAGACCAAGAAGTTCCGGGGAATGGATAAGCTGCGGGTAGGATAGTAGAATATGTAAATAGGGACAAAGTGGGTACATAGAGAATGAACCCAATGGCGTAACTCGAAGCGAGAAATCGGACAATTTTCTTCTTGAGAAAGCATATATTTTATTAACTACGTGGACGTATAGAGAGTTTATAGATTTTTTATGTTTTATATATATACAAACACATGTTTGTAACACTCGAGAAAGCTATCATAGAAACAATCGAGACAGCTATCATAACTTTTCATTGCAATTGCAAATCAATTCAATTTGAGAGTGATGTTAATTTCTAAAAATTGTTGTGCCTGCCACACTGCGAGAAGAGAGAAAGGAAGAGGAAAATGGAAGAGAGGCAAGGGAAAACCAATAAAATATACAAGTCAGAGGGAAGAGGGTAAATGGGCCGCGCGAGTGTATATATAGGTACATATGTATATATTCACATATATGCATATAGACGCGTGGAGTCTATTTAGAATCTAGGACGAGTCCCTGACATTCATAAATAATCACTCATTATTTAATAGCATGTCAAACAAAAAAAAAAAACTCGAGGTCTAAAAACAAATTAAGCAACGGGATGTAACGAATATATCGGAAATATTCCGAATGAGATATTATTAAAGATGCATTCTATGTTCTGATTATTATCAGCTACATTATCCAAAGCAGTGGCCCGAGTTTAACATTGAGCTGGGTAAGAGCGAGAGAATGATGTAAAATGACGGGCACGGGGAGGAAGAAAAGCGAGCGACTGCTCCCTGCGGGAAGGGTACTTGCGACCCAGTTTCACCCTCGCAAGGTGGCGGCAATCGATACTGCGCCTAAGGGCCGCATGAAACGCGATCGCAGTGCCGCTGCTGTGCCGAAAGCAAGAATTGGGACTTGCGCATGTCGCGCTTATGTGGGGCGACCTGGAAAAGCGTATAAATTAATTCCCGACGTTTCCGAAACTCATTGTCAGCGTTCAAGTCATTTTAATCTGGCGTTTAAAATTCTTGGTCTCTTTCCATCCCGCGGCCATGTTAAATCGTGATGTTCCAGCGAAAAATGAATAATTTCCTCTTGTACTACATATACGCACACTTACACGTAGGTATACACGTTAATTTCCTCGCATTTCGTCACGCGGGGTTGATATAGTACAGATTGATCAAGTATACCGAAGATTCCTTTTTTTAATTTGTAGATTAATAAATGGTTGGAAATCCTGCATGATCGACCGTTCCATTTTTGCGGAAAATGTGTGTCACATGAAACGTGAATCGAATTTACCCACGTGCATTTAATGCAGGATAAATATATATTATAGTATAAGCGACTTTTTTCGGTATATTTCTTTAATCTATTTAGATAAATCGATTCATTTATTGTTAACGCATGGCATATCATAAGTGATTTACTTTAATAAAGCGCAAAGAAGAATTCACACGATTTCCGATTGTATACATATTATAATTTAATTTATATCGTAAAGAATAAAGACTGTATATAAATGTGTAAAGATTTTAAATAACTTTTATATATTCTATATTTTTAATTTCATATTTTTGTTATACTTAATTTCAACGATTGATAATCTAATATTTGTAATCATCAAAAAATAATATACTAAAATAATTGTCGCGCTTTATACAAACGCTTTAATTTGAGGGCAAAATTTCTAGTAATGTAATCACATAAAAGATTCGAGTCCTCTTGGAAGTAACTTTTGTTTTTCGAGATATTCACAGAAAGTTCAAAATGATTTCGTCCAGATTCGAATTTATCTACTTTGAATCGAGTCTGCTGCTTTTATTTTTCGAAGTAATCATAGAGAAACTACGGCAACAGATTCGTAAAATACTTAATCCCATCGCTATAAATTATAATGTATATATCAATATATATGTATCATATAAAATAAGAAATAGATCATTAATAAAGTTGTATAAATTTTTTTAAAAAATTGTTGATATATCAATCTATCGAGCGATTTCAGCTCTTCCCTTATGTTTCTTTTCTATTAACGCGTTTCCGCGTAACTTCGCAACGAAAGATCACACATTCGATTCCAAAGAAAATACCTCAAAGAGATATCTTAAAACGATCGATGTCTCGAAGATATCATAAATCGGAACATGAAACACGTCTTAAGGATCTCGTAACGATCATCTTTTCCATAGAAATGTCTTTTCCACGAAGCGTTCGAAATTTCAAGATGCCACGACGTTCCGCGAGAGCGCATACCGCCTCGCGACGAGGCGCGAAACGATTCGCCGGGCAAACGAGCGATAAGCGCACGTCACGGAACCTAAACGCCCGTATTGCAATGCCTTTATCTGCAATGTACTCGTATATAACCGACGTTTAACAAATAGCGACTATCGAGAGCGACGCTGATAGTCGCCGATGGTGGGCGGATATGCTATTGAATGCGATAAAGAAATGCGATCTGCGACCGTGCGGCTAATACGCGCGTCACCTGTCTGAAATTAGCGGTATTAGAAGGAAACCAACATGACCTTCCTGCAAAAAAATGTCGATAACTTTAAACCGGACTTGCATTTAATTACCCACTTAAGGGGATCCTAAAGCGACGTTCATTAAACGTAAAATCACGGATCTTTTAAATCCAGCAAACTCCAAAAGGCTAACGCAATTTTATAAAAAAAAAAAGACACGCTCCGTTGAGCGAGTGGAACGAGTTTCACTGAAAAACGCATACTTCTTATCCCAAATAGCCAAGCTGCGTAAAACGAATTTTACTGAGGGGGTCCCTCCAAATTTTGTTACCAAAATGCTGGAGATATAACAGATTCTAGTAACAATTAACCCAGTGAACGTAATTATAATGTTCTAAATCGTGGACATGAGACATCTTAAAGACGTCTTTAAAACGTCTCAAACGATTTGGGACAAAATGTCGATAACTTTAAACCGGACTTGTATTTAATTACACACTTAACGACGTTTATTAAACATAAAATCACGGATCTTTTAAATCCAGCAAACTCCAAAAGGCTAACGTAATTTTAGAAAAAAAAAAAAAGACGTATATGATGGCAGAAAATATAAAATTAAGTTAAAATGGTTGAAATGACAGATTTTGCTTTAGTTTCCGCTGTCACACGACATCGTAATATTCCATTCAAATCTGCTGACAGACCGCCAGCATACTGCTAACATTTCGCTTACCAGAACGGTAGGCGTGTAAGCGCAAAATCATCCGATGAATAACGAAGTATGCACATTCCTAGATAATGCCGCTCTCGGCGATTCCAATCCGGTCCAAGCTCGAATCGGCGATAAACTTCACCGGCCGTGATAAATTCTCATAACCCAGATTTATTTAATTAAATTAAATACACAACGATGGATATTATATTTAAATTCGGAGCATATTGAAAATATAATACAGTTATACTTGAGCGATTATTACATTAAGAACGCAATTAATCCCTTAGTTCTCGCTGCCCTCCGAGGGTACGGCTCGAGATCGACTATCGTAAGGTCATCGCACTACTGACGTAAGACGTTAAAAGTGTCGACACGAATGTCTCAACTGTCACAGGATTGTATGTACAAAGGCCCGACGCACAAACTGTGAAAGATCGTTTCATTCATCGTTTTTTTTTTTCTTTTATTCTCTACACATACATCAGTTCGCTACAGTCCGATATCTTTTTTTTTCTTATCTCTACACATTTCGTCAGTACCACAAATCGCACAACATCCGCTATTGTAATACGTAAATAATTAACAATTATAATTAATATTTACATGAACATTATCATTAGTCGTTTGATATAATACAGTTGTGTTATACGCTGTCCGTGGCCGATAAGTAAACGCCTCATTCTTCGGACGCTTGGAGAATCCCGATACTGGAGATAGTGGAACGCGTTCAAAGAATGAATACCGAAATGACTTGTTAACGATTGTATCGTATACACTTTTATTCTTATAAAAACTTGATTATTACTGATATTAGACATTAAATACCGAATATAATTTTTAATTTTAACATTACCGTTTTATGAAAATAGAAGTATATGTGATACTGATTACCAGCGAAATTGTTTCGATATTCAGCCTCTGCATTCAACTATCAAAACTCCTAGAGATTTGTAATTTTTAAATCCATTTTTTGACATTCTCTTTCTCTCTCTCTCTCTCTCTCTCCAAATTCTCCCGATTCTTTTATCTCTTCAGCAATTAAAAATTTTTATATCCTTGAAAGCTCGATTGAAGATATTTGAATTTGGAGATTTCCGGCTTCCTTGTTTGAATTATAGGATCCTTGGCGTCTTTGATTCTTGATTTATTAGAATTTGAAGTGACAAGATTATACGTCACGGTCTTTTCTTTTGGTTTTTTGTCTCTCAGGGTCTCTCCAAACTTTCAAATTTTAGAATCGTAAATCTCGAAGATCAAAGCCTGCAGCCTTTATAACATTTTGCGATAGCGAAAAGAGAACGATACGGTAAAGTATGTAGGAAACTCTATTAACTCTAATCTTTGTTAAGTATCCCTGCATTCTTCAGCAAATCACATGCGCAGAGTATCTCCGCGTTAAAGGATCGCCTATAGAAAGCGAGGATGCACGAGCGAGGATGCGATCGATAGCACGTTCATCGTCAAATTCACGCAATAATTGCAATAACATAAGCAAAATGTACAACAGTGGATTCTCGATTGCAGTTTATAGTAATGTAACTTGCGATAAAATTGTAAATTAGAAAAAAATTTTCGCATATTAATTTCTTTCCAAGTTCTTAATGTCTAATTTTTGAGACATCATCAAATTTTTTACAATTCCCTAAAATTCTTGGAGCTTAGAGCATCAAAATTTCAATTTTTTTTCTCAACGATTTTTCGATAAATCCACTGCCAATGTTTTATTCGGTTATTATTTTATGCAAAAAAGCATAAATAAAAAATGAGATATGGGAAATACTGTTTTCCTATACAGGTAAGAGAATATTCACCCAATATTTTCTATTGCTACTGTTTTCAATGCTTCTTTAAATTTTGTACATGTGTGAACCAAATCGCTTTTCCATAATTTTGTCAATTTTTCACAAAATGCGATTAAACTGATTTTTAATTAAAATATCATTAAGAAAATCATAAAAAAGGACAGAACACGAGTATCTTGTGTAAATGTAAATATTAATATCTATCTAGTCTAAGCTCCGTGAATTCATTATACAAAACAGTCAGCAGAGACACGAAATTTATATGAGACCGCATCGGAAATAGATATATTAACCATGATTGCAAATGCTAAAATTTCCAGGGAAGAGAAATCGTTAATCGCAAACTTGAAGCTGAGTAAATAATTGTGACACAAGTTGTCAAATGTTTTAAGAAGACATGCTCGATGACTTTTGACTGTCGTTCTTATCGACAGCTGAAACGTGATCAGGATTTTCTCCACGCGCATAACGCTCCCACATTCTTGTGTACAACATCTCCATGCCCATGGCGTACAGCTTACAATCAAACAGTGGGCTTTCTGATCGAGCCTTCCAAACCTTAACTCTTGTTGCTTTCAAGCTGGAAAATAAGGTTCATTACGTTGTTAATCTCTATGTTAAATTCTGTAAAAAAAAACTACACAATTTCTAAAGAGGAATGTCACACAGATGTCGAAATACTTACTATTCTCTATCAGTACCCAGTCGAACAGCGATATCTTGATATTCCTGCCGCGTTCGCGCTACCAATTCGGGACAGCCAAGAGTGTTTAATTGACTAGCTGCGACACGGGAGGCTAGAGTTTCTCCCGGTAGCGTAACCACCGGCGTTCCAGTCCACAAAACATCCATACTGGTCGTGTGTCCATTGCAGAGTGGCGTATCTAGACATACGTCGGCCAACTGGCCTCGTCTCACGTGTTCCTCCTTAGCAGCGACATTGCTGAATAGGATTCTGCCGGGCGTTAGACCCAATTGTTGTGCCGTTGCTTGGAGATTGGGTTCGCCGACCGCCGGAAAGCGTAGCAGCCACAGCACGGAATTTGGCACGTGTTTCAATATCTAAAATCAAATGGTTGGATATTCAACTTGGCGAAAATTGTACATTTCACGAAATTGCTTCGTCGTTACTCACGTGTGCCCACATGTGAAGAGTAAGTGGATCAATCTTGTATAACTGATTAAAGTTGCAATAAACGACAGCGTCTTCCGGCAAGCCGTATTGCTGCCTGGTTGTGATCACAATGTTCTGCGGCACCTCCTCGCCCGTGGCAGTTTTGTTGTTCACCTGTGTAGTGGCCATACCATTTTGCACCACGACCCCGTTCACGGACATCTGACACTGACCGGAAGCGATCATCGTTTCGATCGGGGTGGTAGTCGGTAACTCGGCAACTTTGAGCGAGATCTCGACAGGTTGCTTCTTAGCGTCCGGCACAATTACCTCGCGAATCTCTTTTATCAGAGTATTCTCAATCATCGGAGACAGATCCGTGGCATTGATTACCGCCACATTGTCAGCTACTTTGCCCTTATGATTCAACTTGTCCGTTAGGATTAAACGTTCCTTCAGATGAGGAAACATTTGCCTAAGAGGAAATAAGTAGTTTCAATAAACAGCCAAATCGTACAATTTTCGTGAAATAAGATTCTACAAGAACGCAGCAATGTAATTTATCTATTAAAAAAATTCGCGAATGAATGAAAAATATATTTACGTACTTGTGATCGCCGATGAAGTAAGTGTGCGGCATGTAGGCGAGTTTCTCGCTGTACTGACTGGCGAGCTCCAACGGTGAGGTGACCTCGTCCGTGATAAGATAGTCCATGAAACTTGCACCGGAGGTACCAGGATAACCCAGCCACATGACCTGTACCGGCGCTGGTCGCAAAGCAAAGATCTCATTTCTGGCGCCTTTCGTATAGCCATTCATGTTCACCAGAATATGGATGCCATCAGCATTAATACGATCGGCGGCCTTGCCGTTGCATGGAATCTGAGAGAGATCGACGAAGTGCTCTGCCTCTCGTGCTATCTTCGCACGGAAAGTCGTGCCATCATCCGCGCTAAGCGCATAGCAGAAGATCTCAACTTGCTTACGCTCGTGTAAGCCGGGTATTGATTGCATCAAGTGGCTGGTCGGATGATTGCCGAAGTCCGACGAGACATATCCAATCTTCAATCGCGTGCTGATTGTACGCGGGTATTTGTATGGTTGTTTGTGAAGAACATGAATCTGCAACGTATAGATTTATTCATAAGTAATTATTGATGGTCAAAATATTTCTGGAACAGTGAACGGAGTAGAATATTAATCATTCTCAATAGGATGTGTAATTGCTGTAAAAAGATTTACCGAATTAGGTAAGCGAACTTACTTTCTCTATGCAAAGGTTAGCATGTCGAGCAGCGATAGCTTTCCGAAACTCATGGGACAAAGGATAAAGCATGGAATGATGTGGGTGCACACTAGGCAGCCTGTTCTTGTCTAGCTGTTCAGCAACAATGGACACCAACTTCTTCATTCTAGCTTCGTAATCAGTCCAATCGCACACAATTTGCAGACAGTGCGCCAAGTTGCAATAAGCGTCCGGAAAGTCTGGCTTTAACTTCAGCGCTGTTCTGTAAGATTGAATCGCTTCGGGAATGTTGCCGGAATCCTTGTGGATCGATGCCAAATTGGAATGAGCGTCAGCGAAGGCCGGATTGATTTGGATAGCCCGAGTGTAGCACTGTAGAGCGCCTTGTATATCCTGCATCTCTTTCAGCGTGTTTCCCATGTTCGAATAAGCATCTGCAAAGGTCGGTTGTATGCGAATTGCTTCCTTATAATGCATCAGTGCCTCGTTTAGTTTGCCTTGCTGCTGCAAGACAGAGGCGAGATTGCTGTGGGCAGCCGCAAACTCAGGAAATACTTCCAGGGCTTTAAGATACAAGCGAGTTGCCTCCTCGATGTAGCCTTGCTCGCGTTTTATGTTGGCCTAAAGAAACCAATTTCATTTATAAATTTAATTTAATTATCCTTCTGGTATTAATTGCCCTTCTACAGTTAAAATGGCATAATTTCCTACCAAGTTATTAAGAGAGTCCGCGTGCGTGGGACAAAGTCGGAGGGCGGTATTGTAACATTCTTCCGCTTCGACCACTTGTCCCTTTTCCTTGAGAGCGTTCGCCAGATTGCAGTACGCATCAGGAAAATTGGGTTGCAGTTCAATAGCACGACGATACGTATCAATGGCCAGATCAATAAGCCTATAATATTACACAATTTTCGATTACTTATTTTTCTCAGAAGAACGTCAATGTTTGTTTGACTAACAATAAGATTATGTCAGATCTATCGTAAATTCCCGTTGAAAATACAAGCGTAAAAAATCAACTCACCCTTGTTCATAATAAACGCAGGCCAAATTTCCATGTACGACTGCATTGTTAGGGCTGAGATTCAACGCGCGGAGATATGCGGCTACAGCTCTGTAACAATTGATAATTAAAGAACAATCGTTGATTTCAGATTATCTTCGCGATAAAGGCTTAGCTTACGAAAGGGGGTCAGGTATAATATTAAAATAAACCCTACTTCTCTCTATAATAAAAAGAAAAGATTATCCTTCTTTCTATCGATTCGTTCGTAATTGCAGAAACTAGTTAATATAGCTCCCAGCGCTATAGAGACGAGTCTGATGAACCTTTTAACGAAGCGCCTGATCCAGGAGACGCATCCAGTGGAGGGTCGCGTGATAGTATCCTCTATTTGAACGCGGAGCGCGGGCGCGATAGTGGTCGAAGGCGAGATCACCGTATAGACGACCACGCACTGGCAGTCCATTCCTTCCCCATCCCGGCTGTCTTGGATCCGCGGATCCCAGAGGCCACGGATCCGAGCGTGAAGGAAGGACCTTTGACGACGCGGCACGTCAGATGAATAAATCCTTAGAGACAGGGATGCAAGAGAATCCCGAATCTAAGGATTTTCGGGAGGAGGAAAGCACGACCTCATGCAGGGTGCGCAGAAATAAGGATTTTTAAAAGCGTCGGGGTTCGCGGAATATAGGACTTTCATAAAGCACAAAATGTCGAATCCACAGATTTGTTGGAAACAGACAGTCCGATAACCGTTGGTCCAATCTGTTTGGATATTTCCAAGCACAATTCCTAAGTTGCAGAAATTGCATAAAACGCAGTTTTCTAATTATACGATTTTGAAAACACAAGATTTTTTGATATCTTTCACGTTTCCATGGGCCCATCAATATTCTCAACGCGCGCGTTAAAACGAAAAATACATCAGTACGGATCCTTGGATACACGGATCTTCGATATTCGCTGATATTCAAGCGCAGGAATCGAAATAAAAATCACACAAGCACGAACTGCGCAGATCCTTGGATCCACGTGGATCTAGGATTCACTTATCCTAGGATCCACATCAGATATCTAGGCGGCAGGAGTTAAAGCAGGAATTACACAAGCACGGATCCTTCGCTGTGCGGATCCTGGGAGGTGGATCAGCTCCGGGAGATGCTAGCAGCCAGAGGAAAGCCGCTTAACTCGAAGCGAGCGAACGAAAGCTGAACGCGTATCCTCCCACAACGAGGAGGCGAAGGGCTCCAATGGGGGCGGAGCGGCTTTTGAATCGATAGTTGTCCTCGAATTTCTCCCACTTTATGCGCGAGGAAACCTCGGAGCTCGATAAATGCATTTAATGAGTTCATTATTATCAATCAATTATATTTTATAGATTCTTTTATTCCAGTAATTTTTTATTTGAATTCACTTATATATATGTATTATTATAGACCAAAATAAAAAAAGCTAAAAAATAAGATGCGCAAAAATAAATATTACTTTGTACTACGACGATTATCTTAATTTCAACCTTAATTTCAATTGTGATAATGAAATATTTTAATATATTAATCAAGAATTAAAATATTTAGATATGGAAGTGGTATTTGGTAATGTTGGAAGGATAGTATTACAAAAGACGTCAAAATATCTAGATATTGTTTCTTTGATCATCTTTCGACGAATTTTAACGATTAATAGGCAAACAGGCAGATGTAGTTGAAATAACCGTGTTACGGGGGCAGTTTTACAATCAATCACATTTACATGCAAAAATGTGGGAATTAAGAATAAAAGTGTGAAAATAATCAGATATATAGATCTCTAGTAAAGTCTTTGTAAAATTAAGAGTAGGTATTTTAGTTTAGTGCACGAGAAACGTTGTTAAAATAACTAAAGTCCGCTGTAAACTAATGCGAATACGAATGTTAATCGCGCGAAATGCTCGGTGTTTAAAAATTGCATTTGAAAAGAAACGGTGCATTGTCCGAATTCTCGTTCGAATGCAGAGGACGATGAACTTGAAAAGGGTGTTACATAAATATCGATCCTCGGTGCTGACGCGACAGCTCATGCGCCGTACCCGCCTGTTTCCAAGTGCATAAAACGTGAATGTTAAGTCCGTGACACTTATATAATTTTGCCATTCAATATTTTCCTTTTTTTTTTTTAATTGAAAACCTCAATAACTCAGAAATACTACTTGCAATACTACTTGCAATATATATGTATAAAAAAATATACAGAATATATCCTTTGTGTTCTATAATCTTGCGTCAAAAGAGAAAACAGTAGTATGTAATAAAATTGTTTAAAACAGAAGAAACTGTATGACTTTGGAAGTGCCATTGATTTTGCGCGATACATCAATGGAATAACTAAAGCCACTTTTTTAATCTCGCACAGACTTTAAAACCGACGACGATGAAAACTTCAAGACGTTGGTTGATCAACACTGTGCGTGTGACATTTCTCCATGTAAGATCATTTTTCACAAATCTGAGTCATTTAAATTCTCGTGACAAATATTGACTTGAAGACGACGGCATTTGAACATAAGAGGGAAAGACGTTTTATATTGTACGTTTCATTCGCTAAACTTGAGCTAAATCGTCGTACTTAATTTTCAAATTTTCATATATACATTAAATGTGTATATGTTGTATTAAACGTACAAATGTAGAAGAAATTGTTATTTTGCTAATAAATTAAAGTATCGCTATTGATATATTACTTATATTACTATTTGAGAAAAATTCTTTCTTAATATCAGTTGTCAGTAAGTAAAATATTAGCAATATGCTCGTAATTAGCCGTCAGATTCTAGTAAAATATTGCAGCAGACTGGCATCAACTACGTCTGTTTTAAGCTCGTATTCCACCAGTGGAACCTCTACCGACATAATCTGAGTTTCGTAACATTTAATAATTACGAAACGACAAATTCTGCTCGATTTCTACTCTTCAATCTATCATAATAACCGATTCAATTATACTTCTGCCGGCAAAATCTTCCGTCGAGGAAATTTGTAACAAACACCTTGCAAAACATGTTTTCAACAGATTTGGCTATCTGGGATTATCGCACAACTCGTATTATTGAAGAAATAAAAAAAAAAAGAACAAATAATAAATATCAATTTACATAGAAACAAACCTGTCAAATATTCTAGCTTCCTTCAACACATTCCCAAGATTGATGTATGCATCTAAAAAGTTAGGATCCAGGGCGACAGCTTTTTCGAAATGGTGTATAGCCAACCATATTTCTCCTTGTGCGTTGAACACGCAGCCGAGATTGCTCCAGGCAACCGCAAAGTCCGGTCGCGTCTCGATCGCCTTCAAGTAGCAGGCCTAGAGAAACAGAATGCAGTTTACAGAAGTTTTATTCGCGAACTCAAAAGGGACGCGCGCCGCGCAGTATGCCCGACCTCCCATCGCCGCGCCGCAGCTTCTCTCTTTCTCTCTCTCTTTCACACGCTCTGCCTCACATCCTCATTTCACATCCTCTCGTTAATCTCGAAGGAACAAGAACATATTTTGCCACTCTATATCACTTCTGTTTCCTTTCCTCGCCATGTTTCTCCACCCCATCTTCAAACGTTGGACAGTTTCGATGCCTCCTTAGAGCTGCTCAAATCTCTTCATAATTTCTTTTGTTGGTGATATGTTTACGAGATAGATTATCATTTCTCTAGGTTTCAGGATTATATTAACTTTAAGAATATGGAAGATTGTTGGCAACTTGTCAGAGGTTTTATTTTAAAATACTTAATAAAAATTGTTTTTAATCGTGCATGAATCTTCCGTTAATGTACATTGACATAATTTTGTTAGTGAGTAGGTATTGTATACACCTTGAATTCTGAACCATTTTCCAATATCCTGTATGATGCGAGTGCAGTAGTTTAAAGATAAAAGAGTCTATTAAAAGAAGAGTATATTAAAAGACGTTTAAACTAGATTTAATGTATCATGAAATCAAAGATCAGCGGAAGCAAAAATCCAGGCAGATATCTGTGAAAGCGATAATCCGAAGAAAAATATGTGAAACCAAAAATCTCTGTAGAAGTAAAAACCTGTGTAAAACCATACATTAAAATTACGCGCTAACGCCAAATATCAAGAGGTTTTCTACTATGACCTAATTAACTAGTAAATCTTGCTGAAAACAAAAATATGCCACATCTGTGTATATTAGAGATATAAAAAAGCAAATTCACAATGTCCGACGAATATTTCCTTGCTACATTGTGTCATGTTTCTTTATAACTGCAGCCACCTTCGTGATTCATTCGATTTGTGGATACTTCTTCGGTCCCTCAATGTCGTCGATCTTGCAAGTTCGCCCTCCTCGTGCTCGTCGAGGGCAAGAAAGAGGCAAGGAATGGAAACAGAATGAACGAGGGTTGCCTCGCGAATGGTCAACAATTCATTCTCGGATGGGACTCGGGTAGAAGCGGGATGAAAAGGTATCAAGGTGCGCGCTAGAGCCGTCATCTTGGAACGCGCGACTTTCGGTGCACGTGGAGTCCCCGAAATGCGTCCGGCGGACCCGACCGCGCACGCTGAAGGCCGTACGCTAAAATCAAGTCGACTCAATCTCCTCTGGGCTCGCGATTAACGAAAGGAACCTTATCGACGAGGAACAATTTCGATCTCTAGAGAGGAATGATCGCAAGGGCTTCCGACGACAAGATGACGATTCTAAGGATACAGCGTGGATAATCATCGCGCGTGCCGAGAGGCGGGCTGCATTAATATTGAACAGAGTATAAATCCGTACCTAAACAATAAGAGGGCATTTACAGTTGACCGGTCTCTGCAAGGTTCGGAGTACCTGGAATTAAAGGAAAAAAAAAAGTGGGAAAGGAATTGGAGAATACGCGACTTTGTTGTACCCGAATACGCGATATAATGCAAATGAGCCCATCGCTATTATAATAATTTGCATTTTCCGATAAAAGGTAGAAAATAAGAAAGCATATCGGAAAAATTAATCATTTAGCAAAAAATGCAACAAATTGCTTGTTATTAATAAAACATTTCAAAAATTAGTATTAATAGTAATATCGAACGCAAAGATACTCAGAGTGTATATCAGTTTTAAAAATAACTTTAACGATACGAATGTAATATTATTATAAGACAAGCAATGAATCTGAATAATAATATTGTGATATAGAGATAATAATATCATATCAGGACATTATAAAAATCCAAGTCTTGTTTGCGTAAGATCTCAAAGTCCACAACTAAAAAAAAACGCAGTTGCATAATGTTATACAAATGTAAATTTAAGAATAATCAACATATCAGTTGTCTTTCGTAAAATTACTTCGCTCGATACTCGATACTCGACAGAATGAGATGAAGGATATTACTGATTCTTTTCTTGTTGACAGGACGGGTTGAGAGGGACTTGGAGGGTTTTTAGAGACCGGCCGTGGGAATTACTTTACCTGCAGTGTACCCTTCGGTAGGTTGACTCGGTAGGTACGGCTTGCAAGCTCTCATAATAAACTTAGACCGAGAGACAGTGTGTTACTGAATAACCAGATTCAGATTCACCCTTTGACGAAGGAACCGGCACGGTAACCGACCAACCTCACATTGCTCCTGCACATCCCCTCCTAGAGTTGACCATCCCATCCACAACAATAAGACAGCTGCGTTAATGTCTCTTCAACTGATTACTCTTCGCCTCAATCTTTGTCTTTTATCTTTTATCATCTCTTTTTTCTCTACTTTTTCTGCATATTTGTGTACATAAAGAATTGATAATTCACGTGCCTGCGAAGGGCACGCCTCGCCGAACTCATCAGCCAGCTGCTGCCGTTTCCCGTCTTTCGCGATCGCCGAACCCGGAGCTGCATTTCTCTCCTTCTTTACGAAGATTCTATTGATTCTACATCAACCATCAGACATTATGTGGAAAACAAAATAGTGCCGAAAGAGTCGCGTTATGTTATTTCACGTTGTCGGTACAAAGTAGATGGCTGAGGGAGCTCGGCAAGAAACGAACGAGCGTACCAGTCAGTTCTCAGGAATAGCGGGAAGCGTAACGGGAAGCTTTCCTCATTGCTGTCACTTTCAGGATCGAGTAAGGGCATATCTACAAATCGTACTTGTTAATCGTGCATTGAAAAATTTACCATTTGCTAGAAACAATCAAGAAATGCAAACAAAAAGAGCATATTAATATAACGAATATAGCATTTATAGATACACCCTCATCGGTCGTTGCCGCGCCGCGCTGCAAAAATAGATCACTTGACCGATTAACGATAAATCATAGTCATCAATTCAGAAAGCAAGATATAAAGGCTCGGTAAGTTTAATAATCTCATGCGTGTTTCTTATTATTCAATCGTATTAATATTACTTAAAGTAGTAGCTTTATAACAGTAATATTACCTTCGTTATTACGTGAACTCCATGACCTTTCCCGCATTACAGACCATCGTTGTAACGGTTGTAACCAAATATTATCGCGTTACTGGTTTAACGCGACATAATAATTTTCTGTTCAGTTTAAATAAGTCACTGGTCAAGTGATCTCGCGCTACCATACACACCATAGATTCTCTCCCTCTCTCTTCTGTCATCACATGAAAGTGTCATATAAGCACGCACGTGGTAATGCATGTGCGCTGCAATAACAGTAAGTCACACATTCCAAACAAGAGATAAAATCAGCTCATACACTACATTCGCGCGCTGCTAGAACCATCGGTATTGATTCAGTGGTACTGAAATCCACTTAGATGGAACTGGCAAACAATTTTATAATTTGCGGCAACACTACGAATCCTCAAAATAGTCAAAACGCACTTGGTGTTGCTGCAAAAAAACGCGCAACGCTAGAAAGAATATTCTCTTCAGTTACATTGACAATAATCCCCTAAACACTATAAAATATTCCTTTATTCTTTTAACTAAAAAAAAAAATATGTTGAAATGTCACGGTAATAAGTCAAAAAGAGAAAAAAAATTATTTAAAAGAACTTAAGATTCGTACTTTTCTCTCTTGGAATATCCGATCGAGTCTCAAATTGTTTTGGCAATGTATTATTTTCAACAGAGAGAAAAATTCGTAAGTTTTTGCACAAAACATCCGAGTTGAAACGCGTTCAGAAGTCGTTATATTGTTTAGGGTTTTATGTTAAAACCGTCGCTTAATGTCGCTCCGAAAAATCGAATTCTGCTCACGACATAAAACGCGGTTCTTTCGGTTTTACAGGATGAAGGAATGCCGCACGATCTTCAACCTGCTGTAGAGCTCACGGTTACGTACTGAACATTTCTCACATGTTTATTCCATAGGAGATAACTATCAAAAAACAAGATTCGAAACTTGCGGCTCAATCTATAAATCAATCTCAGCGATGGAAGATCGTGCATCGCGCTTGCAAGTTGCTTGGCAAGGACTGAAAGCTTCTCGTGGTAACGGCGCGAACGATTTCGTCCGGTCCGCTCATTTCGCGGAGAACCAAGCGCTGTAGCTCGTGCACATACGCGCGATGCATTTGTACTCGGTCAAGAAATGTCAATTAAGACCCAAGGATGGCGGAACATTTTCTAATTACAGCACACAAAAGGTACTGTACGATCAAATAAAATAAATTTCTCTGCTCTCCTTGATCCAGAAATGTCCACAGAATTGTTTATTATTAATTTCCGTTATTTCTAGGATTCAGGAAAGGTAGTATAATTTTCAGGATGAGGGTGGGTAAATATCTTTTTAAGGTTAAAGAGACTTCTGTAGCAATCTGTTAATTCAAGGAGCGTAACGCGTTATTACTTACTCGACGGTTCTGCCGTCTATATAGCTTGATCGAAGTAAAGACGCTCGCGAACATGTGCGTAACACGTTGGATTAATTTATCAGCTAGTAGAATGATTCTAAAACATACCTTGGCTTCATCAAGTCTTGCTAATGCTTTCAAAAGATTACCAAGATCACTCCGCACGCAATAAAGGTCCTGGAAAAAGCAAAATATGTAAATTATTTCCGCATGACTCGTATATCTCATTCGAAATAAAACAGATTTTATGTAATAGAACATTGGTTTGCTAAACCATAGTAATTTTGCATTTCTGAATCTACAGCCAAAGAATGACAAATAAATCTTATTATCATCGTAATAGCTCTTTACCACGTAAAGAGTAAAGCTCAATTTTACAAGCAAGAACTTTATTTTATGCAGCTTAAGAAGCCATTCAGATGCTCTGTTTTATATTTAAGTGTAATAGTTAAACTGTAATATGTTCGTAATGTCGATTTTCTCACGGGATTGTATTGTAGCGCTGTGACATATGCTTGAACGGCTTGTTCCATGTCACCGGCCGCCACTAGTGCCGCGGCCAGGTTGATGTAACCGTCGATGAAGTCGGGCTTCAGCCTGACAGCATGACGATAATTCTCCAGCGCTTCCGGTAACTGCCCGCGCTCTTTATATACATTTCCCAAATTGCTATACGCCTCCGCCAACAATGGGTTTTGCTTTATCGCTAAGCTGCTATAATGTGCAGATCTAGAACGTACAACAAAGTTATGATTTTATAAATGTATATACTGAAAACACAACAGTTAAAAAAATTTATATTTATCTCTGTATGTAATACATCTATAATGAAAGAGTGAATATGATAAGAAGTTACTCTTACTTCTCTAATCTCCTACATTGGAAATGTATGGAGGAAAGTAAGAGAAGAACGCCGGTATTGTTTGTCTCCTGTCGCCATAACTGCATGCAGTGCCTTTCAGCGTTCTCGTAATCTCCAGCCTGATATTCCCTGTGAGCGAGTTCTAGTAACCCTGAAACAAGAATCGAGACGATGCGTGAGGTACTGGAATACTTGGCTCAATATCTGGCTCCAAGCTCGTCAAAGAAATAAGATATTTCCTCAGTTCGCAGTATCTTATTCACTTTCTATTTAACACCATAGTAGAATCCAAACGCAAATATAGAAAACTCTTGTTTGAGTTAATTTATATAAAAAAGAAGAATCATACTCCATTTTCAAAAATAAAGTAACCTGCCGTCATAAAGACGTTTTCCTTCAAAACAAAGCGAGTTTAATCTCATACATCTCTCTTGTTTCTCGATAAGCAAGTTTCACTGTAAAAATCCTACTTAAAAAGCAATCTTAGTTTTATGTAAAAATGCTCGTTTCATGAAAACCCAGTCAGATTTAATTGTAAAGTCATATCTGGGAATGAGGGATTGAACAAAGAGAATATATATTATCTCCCCTCTCCGTTCTCAAAATATAATAAAAATATAGCAGAGAACAAACGCATCTCGGGTCAACTTCCAACTACTTCAAGCGGATTTGCATCATATGCACACTATCGATCGCAAATTTAAATTCAATTTGCATTCGACTACAAAACGCGACTATATACTGTGACCCAGGATCGGCCAATGGCCCCCGCCGCGCCGGGTGAAACCCCGTCGCCCTTGGCGAGAGAGAGAGAGAGAGAGAGAAAGAGAGAGAAGCGATATCCAGGTAATGTACGAACAATAGGTATCCACAGCCACGTTGATGGTCGGATTGTCGGTCAGGTTTATGATCTCCTTTCCCTGGGCGTCCTGCGTGACCAGCAGGAGGTTCTGCCCGGTCTGCCAGTCGCCGTCCTCGCTCTCCATAGCCGCGATCAGGCCGTTGGAGCCCTTGAGCGCGCTGCCCTTTTTCTCCGCGACGTGCACGCTCATCTTCGACGGGCGGCGAGCTCGCGATATAATTGTAAATACGGAAGGTCCACTGTTCTTTTTTTTTCTTTTCCACGCGGAAACTCGCGGCCAACGCAACTTCACTATTCGCCTCCACGCGCCTTTAGCGGCCCCGGCTCCGGCACCGGCAGATCGCGGAAAATTTCCCGGAGCGGCGTAACCGTAATTTCTCCAACCCAACTCGTTCGTTTACGCTTCGCCTCGATAGTCGATGCCTCCCGAGCTCCGCTACACGGACATATACATACGCTCTGCCTAACCCTAATTCACCCTCTATCCTCCCTCCTTGTTCGCAGGAATGCAGGCGGCGCAACGGACGAGCCGATTGGTCGGCGGTATAGCGGACTGATGCGTCAGAATGGAACGAGAAGTGCGACGGAGAGGAAAGGGGGAAAACCTCAGGGGCGTATCGACATGCTGTCGCACATTGTGGATATCATTGTCGTTTCAGAAATCAATTTTCTTTACAGCTATACGTTTTCGAGCGCTTCAAAAAAAATGTTGATTATTCTAAACCATTATGTACTCATATGACTAAATTAAAGTTATAAAATTAATTACATAAGTAAATTAATTTATAATAGCTAAAGTTTGTTAAATGCAACATCGATTTTATCGCCGCTCTGTGATGGTTGTTTGAAAAGAATGACTGAAAGAATTAATTTATGTAAAAAAAGAATCATATAGGTACTCCATTTTCAAAAATAATATAATTTTATATAAAATAATTTATATAAAAAAAGAATCATACCGCATTTTCAAAAATAAAGCAACCTGCCATCGTAAAGACGTATCCTTCAAAACGGAGCGAGTTTGATTTCACCTTTTAATCTTCAATTTCCGAGATAAGCGCACGTTTATAAGATATAACATGTATGTATGTACCTATCATCTTGAAAACGTAACAACACTGCAAATCCAAGTGTGTGATTTTAGCTGAAGCTCTTCTTAGTTCTTACACATTTCTAATCACGTCATTTAACACGCGCGCGCGATTGATTTAATTACAATATATTGTATTAACTTCTAATTTAATATAATTAAACGTGTTTTTTTTTAATATAATATAATATAATTAAAATTGTATTAAAAATTTAATGTAATATAATTAATATAATTAAATATATTTAATATAATTAAACACACTTGAATTTGCGGTGAACACCAAGCCAAATCTGTCAAGAATAGATTCTGAGAGTATGTCTACCACAAATTTTGTCGATAGAATGCCAGCAAAAATGTAACAGAATCTGCTAACAGAATATAATGGCATATGGATTGCAGAAACTGACGAGAATCTGCCGTTTCGTAATCATTTAAATGATGTATTCCATTTAAATGTTCATGAAGTGACAGATTCTGTTCGGTTCCTACCGACGATTGATCTGCTGTCAAATATATTGGCAGGTTCTGCCGCAAATCACAAATTCAATGCGGACACAAGTGACATCGAATCTGTTGCGATATCTGAACAAATCTGCTGCCAATCTGCTGTCATAACGCGCGCAATTCGCTTATTGGCACGTTATTGACGTCTTTTCTAGATATAAAAAATGTGATATCAAAGTTATCACGATGATTAACGACTGCTCTTAATGACTGCTCTTTCTAATTAACCCTAATTGGTCACACTGGGTAAAATAGACCCCAGCGTTTTTTTGACTTCGAAAACGACCCAGTAAAACAATAGAAATGGGCCTTTTGCCGTCATCTACAGGTAGTTTTTTTGCAAATCAAACCTATACAGTCTTTTTAAGGAAGACAAACTACAACAGGATATTTTTTTTTTTTTTTTTAAAGGTCACCTACAATTTTTTATACACGTGCAAACACGCTGGGGTCTATTTCACCCAGTGTGACCATTACGGGATTCTCGGGAAGTGTGACCAATTAGGGTTAAAAACCGCACGATGAAAATTTAAGTTTCAACCTGGGGGTAGAGCCCTAGATTATCAGAGAAGCGACATTGACCAGAATGGTCTGATTGGCTGAGTAAATCACGTGATAAATCGCCATATTGTTTCCTACTATGGTTAAATAAATAAGGTTTAATTGTACACAGATATACGGTTATAAACGGTCTGTATCTTGCAAACAAACTAGAAATAGAGACAAGCTCCGTTAAAAATTCAATATATGGCCGTGAAGGCCAAAAATATGTTTCACATGTCATTTTGCCCTAACCTGCTTTGACGTCCTCTGCCTCAGATTCTCCTGTCAAATGTGGAGAAACAAGTTGGCGGCTCTCCGATATATCGCAAGATATCGCACCTATCGACTTCAATGTCGCTTCTCTGATTATCTAGGGCTCTACCTGGGGGTCGATTATGTATTTTGAAACGAGGTGAAAATTACAAAAGTGAGAAAATTCACTCTACCTACAATTTTATTTTATTTGTCGAAATCTAGTGAATCTTTCACTTTTGTAATTTTCACCTCGTTTCAAGATACATAATCGACCCCCCTGGATAATTTGGAATTGAATTAGCATTCGTATCGTTACTGCCAATCGCTATACACGCTCCTGCTCTGGGAGACCGAGGCAGGAGAAGCTATCGCAACGAAAAAGGAAGGAGAGAGAGAGAGAGAAGGGAGATCTCCCCCCTCTCTCAGTGCAGAAGGCAGATGGAAGAGGCATCCAGTGGAATATTCCATTGTCGCGTTCAACGAAAGGGGAGGAAGCGAAGAGGGGAGGTACCCGCTATTGAGGGAGGGATAGCAAAGCTTTACCGACAACGCCGATGTGCCGGTGAATTTATGAAAAAAACCAAGGAGAAAATACTTTTGTCCCAAATCGTACACCTTGTCGATGTTCGGTCAAAATAACATCGTTAAAACTGACTAAAAACTCCATTTTTATCCCGTAAAAAAAATGAGTAAAATCTATAAATATCGAAATAGAAAATATTATACATTTAAGGTAACGAAGAAAATGTGACTTAATAACAATTGGGATTTACGATAAAAGATTTTACAGAGAGATTATTGTTACTTCAGCGCCTGAGAATACCACGCCAAAATTGCGATATAGATCCTCTATCTCTCAGAATGCTATTTAATTCATATTTCGGAAAAAAACCTGGTATATACTCGTCTCGGATTTGAATGCATCAAATATTATTTCGCTCGTGGGATTTTCAATTTTTTTGCCTACTCAAAGTTGTTACTATAATATGTAAAATTGAAAGATACAATCCAGATACGACTGTGCTGTTGCATTTCGCGTTGCAACAAACGCAAAATATCGGAGTAATTTAATTTGATACACCTGGTAAATTACATTGATTTCGACGAAGATATTCCAGATCAGCGTAAATTTCAAAGCGCAGATGTTCTCATCTCTCATCCAATATGACATCCGCAACGTGAAAATTATAAAGTTGTTAGAAATGATAGCCTCCGCGATTTTGCTGAAGAAAAATCAATTTCTAATTTTTCATAATACCAGCGGTAAATATCGACGCTAGTTTTGTCCTCACTCAAATCCTCTTCGATCAAATAGAAAGTTGATCTCTTTCTATAACTATATTAGTGATAGCCAAACTGTTATCGTAGAATGTTTAAAATAAAGATTGAAGGAATATTAGATTTTTTCTCAATTGCTTCCAAAAGCTAATAGCTCATTCCACCTGCACTTTCTCTTACATTTTCTGAACGCAGCGTGTGCATATATATATATATATACACATTTTGATTTTAATTTCAATGATAGATTCATTGACAAACTTGAAATCTATAAAACAAATTAGAAACTTTTCGTCGCCAGTCAATAATAAATTTCGTCGCAATAAATTCTAAATTCTAGATAACATGCTGATAAACATGGCCAGTTGGGTCGATTTTAAAAAATTACTACGTTTGAAATCTATACTTCCTTCAAAAATATAAAGATCTAATAGTCCGAATTTTTTCTCAAACAATAAGCAACTAAAAAGAATTTTCGCGAAATAAGCTGTAGATCGAGGTAAAACAGAACGAATATTGTCTCTATATTCTTTAATTTACGGTGTCAATAGTGAAATGGACTTTGATAAAATTTCAAAATTTAGTATTGATGTATAATCAAAACAACGTATAATATTGAAAATTATAAAGTTGTTAGAAATGATAGCCTCCGCAATTTTGCTGAAGAAAAATCAATTTCTAATTGGCCGGACAATCTATCGTTGAAATTAAGGCCGTGAGTAAGATGCCTTATTACATATGCTTGCTCGATTCGCTTGATACACGCGCTCGCGTGTTGCGCGTTTATATATTTATTTCTATTGCGTCCATTTCTATCAATGTAGATTAACTAATCTCGGTTCAACTTACTCTTTACCTTCTCCTAATTCTTAGAACCAAAACAAGATAAAACGCAAGTTAAACCGAGATTAAAGTTAATCTACGCTGGAAAAAAAATTATTATTTGCAAGAAAATTGATTTCTATGAATTTAGTTTCCTTAATTTCAAGAAATATTAGGTAGATTGGGGAAAATATTTTAAATTCAGGAAAATATGTTTTCTCAAATCTTCATTGAATTAAGGAAACTAGATTTATAGAGATCAATTTCCTTAAAAATAATAATTTTTTTTCAGTGTACTTCTTGGTAGAAATAAACAATATCTGCACTTCTTACACCATGCGAATCTCCGTATACACGCTTAAAATGAAACACACAATACATCGAAGCTTCGGAAGAGAGAAAAATATAAAAATCGCAAGAAAAACATAAAAAGTGCCGCTGCTGGGAGCAGCCAGCGGCATCGTGTGTGCCTTTACATGCCGTTCTCCGCGGCCATGGAAAAGAATAAAAAGGAGGAAATCGGGAGAAGCGCAGGTTAAAAGGACGGAGATTCGCTCCACATTCGTTCCGGAAAGAACACAAGGTCTAAAAAAAAGGGGAGGTTTTAACGTACCGGCTGTGGTCAGTTGCTGGATCTCGTTCATCTTCAATATCACACTAGTGCCCGCGATCTGCTGATGGCCCTGCTGCTGTTGCTGCTGCGGTTGCTGCTGAGCCTGCATGGCTGCGTTGGGCCCCGACGACGGGACGAAGACGCGAGCTACGGTGGAGCGCTGCTGCGAAGAGACTGCCGATCCGCTCGTTGCGACGAACTTGAGGTCCTCGGGGAGAGGACCGCGTTCGGGATTTATGATTCTGAGACAAACGCACTTATGTCAAACGGCCGATACGCTCGATACGCATTGTTGGTGCGATAAGCGATTGGGTGCGATCTTCACGCGCGCGCCATCATGAATCCGCCTCGCGAGAGAGCGCCGGAAACTCGAGAGTCACGCTCGGCCGTCCTCGGCCGCGCGACCGATCGTCCCCGACGACGGAGAGGGAAAGAGAGGGAACGTTCGATTTGTCATTGGCATCGGGCCTACGCACAAGCATTGACGTAACCGTTTACGACTCTGTCGTAAGTCGGAAGTCGCTGCGACATACGTTTTACATCAAAAGGCGAGTGTTTTTAATTCATCGATTGATCAATCGCATTATGCGCAAATGTAGCTTTTACAGAGAAAAGTTGCCTTTGCGCATAATGCGATTGATCAAACGATGAATTAGAAAACTCGCCCAAACTTTGTCCGTTGACTTCCGACATCCGACTTCCGACTTACGACAGAGTCGTAAACGGTGTTACGACAATGCTTGTGCGTAGGCCCGATCCGCGGGGGAATCGACCTCGTCACATCGAATTTATGGAATAACGAGAGGAAGGCCCTGCGCGCAATAGATTACATATTAAGAATAAGAATAAATGTTAAATATTAGGATGTATAAATATATAGGAATATTTCTGCAATAAATATTAAATATTTGGTTACGTAAATGTAGGAATATTCTTATATTTATATCTTATATTTTATTCTTTTCCGTTGCGTTACGTTTAATTATCACTTCTAATTCTGCGAATCCTAATATTTAATATTTATTAGAAAAGCGTATGGAAATAAAATGGATGTAAAATACTGTGGTAAAACGAGGCACGGCGAGCATATAAGAATTAAATTCATTTTTATATTAATTGTATTTTGTATAAATTACAAAAATATTGAACTGATTTCAACGTTTTTGACAAGCGCATCGTAGTTAGTTTGAAAATGGCAAACGGCGTTTGTAATTCTTACTTGAGAAGCTCCAGGTATTATTCACAGGCTTCTATATATCAATTAGATTAGACTGCTCATTGTAATTATTACATCCTTGGAATCACAAATGGAGGCGAAGAATGGAGCGATTTATTTAAAGAAGTCCGTGATGTGCGCGAGGACGTTGACGAATTGCGGTCATCGATAAAAGGAACGGCGTGCGACTGTTGAACGTCAAACTTTATTTTCGGGTACGGGCTCAAAGTATCAAAGTACAAGAGATATCATTTCGTTGAAGAGAGAGTTAAAAAACAGGAAGTATACATTTCTTACGTCTGCTTATATTTAAAATTGATAATACTAATTCCAGAACGGCTAGGTCGGAACTCGTTTGTTCCGAAAAACTGAATTACACGTCGCTTCGGCAGAAGCAATTTGTTTTTTACAGACATCTTAGGACGTATGGATCTCGTCTATGTTTATGTGAGCGATGAAACGCAGCCTCATTTGCAACGCGGGCCTCAGCCTTCGTATGATACACTCCACCTCGTTTTTCATCATATCGCCGACGAACATGTACTTGATGTGATATCTGTCATAAATGTTAAGGAAGATACAAAAGAGTACAGGTATCATCATAAATGGATCTCGATAAACGCATCAGACAGCGAGATACTCTCAAATTAATCTTTATATGAACCGTTATTCAAATTTATCTTTAATGACAATTAAAGAAGGGATGGCAGTGTGGTCTAGTTGAAAAGCGCCAGACTCGTAACCGCGAGGAATCGGGTTCGAGTCTGCCTGTGGATCACAAGATTTTTAATATAAACTTACAACGATTAAAAGTCAAACATAGAATTCTCTATGTGCCATCTCTACGTCTTCGGGTAAAAAAGAGAACAGACTAACAATAAGAAGAAGATAATTAAATAAAGTTGTCGAAAGTTGTTTCCAAATTTGTAAAGCTTGTCGTTGTATACAAAGGATACAATAAATCGCAAATTGGATCCATGTAACTCAAGGTTGTTTGAGTGTGGTCGACTCGTTCCAGCATCTCGTACAGGCAGACTGCAAGCTCGACCACGCAATGTGGCCGCTCCGCGTTAAACCTCGCCAGAGTGGGACCGATTAGGTGGCAAGCGTATATTAATTGTTCCTCGCTGCTTACAACCGGCTGAAGTTTCTCCTTGATAAACCTGAAGAGTTATTCATTAATTCGTAACGAAACACGATAAATTAAATATACGCGGTTTTCCATTCAAGTCGATGATGACCTTCTTCAGCTTCTCAGCATCGGCTTCGATCCCCACAGACAACAGAATGTTTTCAATGTCATTCTGTGGCTTGGCGAGGTCTTGCCTCCCAAAACAGCCAGCATGTGATAAATTAAATATAACAGATAGAAAATAATATTTTGCCTCGCGAGTAATAACTAACAAAATAATTGTTTAATTTGACCCAACTGGCCACATTTATCGAATCTTAATCTTTCCAATGTTTCGACCCTTGGTTTTGGTCCTTTTCAAGTGTAAATCTATGAATCGCAAATACAACATAAGAATAATATCTAATCATGAGCACATAAAACATAAATATAAGAACCAAAAAATATTATACTTGAGAAGGACAAAAACAAATAGTCGAAACGTTGTGAAGATTAAGATTCAATAAATGCGGCCAGTTGGATCGAATTAAACAATTATTTTGTTAAACGTAACAGAATTATACAAATTTCTGTTTATGAAAACCATAAAAATGTCAATTTTGTTTACATTTTCTTTCATGGTATACAATACTTTTCTCTATACTATACTGTTATTTATAAATGTATATTTATATGAGACATACTGAGGCATTGTCGTGATCTGTCCTACGCCTGCATGATGCCACACGGAATGCGCCAGTGCAAGCATGTAGCTGAACTTGTTTTCTAACAGGTTGTTATGCGTAATGTTGAAGTTAAACATTTGAAATGGCGTCAAGTTATTGTACTGCCAATTAACCAAGCCAGGACTGCTGATGGTCTCCAGCAAACGTTTGTGTAATGCTGACCAAAAACATTCTGGTAGCGCTGCCAGTAATAAACCGACGCAATTTATCCACAAATGTATCTCGTATGATGGCACAACAGTGTACCTGGGGTAAATAATAAACAAAGTTACACAATAGTTCGATATATTGTTCAGGAACAGTAGAATCATCATAAATCCGACCATGCCAACTTGAAAATAGGGAAAAAAACGATACCCTTTAGCAACAACGTCCAGTAAGAAGTTAGCTACCGCATCTGGAGCAACCGGAAGAGCCATAAGTTCAACGCAAGTCACGTACAATGCGTGCGCGGCTGGATTTGGAAATTCGTTGAACCTCCAGTCGGTAGCAGGAAAGTGAGCCGTGCCGGACATTGCTTTAATACATACATATTTAATTATTAAAATAATACAATAAGTGACTTTCTACCACTCTGATATAACTCGTGGATTGCTCTTTTCGTTTAAAAACAACTCGACATTTATCAAGAATTTTACGAATATAAAAATAAGTACGAAGAAAGAATCTGCATTTTAAAATAGCATTTGCTATTATACTTTTCATTTTTAATAAATCTATTGCGACTAGCAGATTATTAATATTTGTTTAACTTTCTTCAAGCTTTTTTGATAGAGTTTTAATTTGTTTCCATTCAAAAACAATTTTAAGATTGTGTTAAAATAACGATTTACACATTTAGTTTGTACTACAATCAACCATAAGAGCGAAACAAAAATATGAATAGTCATGTAATACAAAACTTTGGTTGCCTTACTTTCTACGATCCTTTGTACAAGTCGAATGTAATAATCCAATTCTGGTACCCATGAGATTGCATCGTCATTGAAGCGTGTCATATACATTTGATAAGCCTCGGAAAGTGCCCATCCTGGTGCTCTGATTTCCCGTAACGATCCCAAAACAGCGGATACCAATCGGCGCTTTAACAATGGCCGATCTCGCAACTTCTTTTCATAATAATGCAATGTATTGTAAAGGTATGTGACAGGTCGATCTGAAAATCGTAATTGCCTTTAATCAAAAAATATTTAATTAATCCGTCGAAAGAAATCTTCCTTTATTGCATTTTTACAAAACAAAAAAGATGAAACATACCAAAGCCAATTTGAACAATTTATATGTCAACTTTTATATCATTTTGTTGTAAAAAAAATCTTGGGTTCGATCCCATATATCCTTCGGTTTATAAGAAGCTAATTTTAAGAGATAAAATTATATAAATAAAAGAATATATAAAATATTATTGTAATAATGAAATGGTAATTAATTTCGAGAACAATAAATATATGTATATGCGCATATATTATATCGCATGGTAGAGAAAGATCTTTCCATTTTATTAAAATCGATATAGTTTTATCAAACACATACCGTGAAATTTGTACAGACAGCCCAAATGTTCCAACAATATTTCCAAGCTCTTGATAACGGGGGGTATTTCTAGGTACCGGTGCACCACTATGTCGAAAACCGGTAAGAAGCGGAGACATACGTTCCCAAAGTATACGGGCAAATTTTGATACTGACTGGGCCCGCCACTAGTTTGCTCCATAATACCTTCTGGTGCAAACTTTTCTGGGAACTTCCTATGGAAAGCAAGATGTTTCTCGTGCCAGTTTGATTGTTTCCAGTGCTCCGGTGAGTTCTCCTTAACGAACTCTTGTACACGGTTTCTAAACTCCGCCGCTTTCAATAGCAACAATTGTATGATGAAGAAACACACTTGAGCCTCATTACCTTCTTGAGTTCTTAACGCTAGACAAAGTACAAGTCTGTCAATGGTCACTATGTTGTATTTCCAGATCATGTCGTTAATTGTGTCGACACACTTATTGACATGCTGGCCGCCAACGCTGTTGGCAAATTCGAACACCAGGTAATCGCAAAATTTCCTGAGATGAGCCGAAAGCGCTCGGGCGCCGATTCTCTCGAGAATTTTGTACGCGATAGGACTGATGCGGTCGGTCTCGAGTATCATTTTCCACAAGAGGCACAGGAACAACGGCGGCGTGCCAGGAACGGAGAAATGCGCGATTATGTCATTCTCATTGTTCATGGACGCCCAATTTCTGTATTCCTCTTCGACCGCTTTTTTTATCTGTTGTTTGTTCTCTTTCGCAACGCTGTTCTGCTGGAAGAACTCGCTCAACACTGGCGGAAAACACTGGAGGGTGTGATTGGCCCACGAATGCGGCGTATTTTGCATGATGGTGTTCAACAGTTCCTTGCACCACGTGCCGCTGAGACTGTCGGCACCGGTGCCGGTTACATGCATGGATCGTGCCAGTGTCAATACCAATGCTCGATTAAGTTCCTCCGATTCAGCTGACACGAGCGTTTTCGGCTCTGATAGGAACCTAGACAGTTGCGGTTGTACTTCCGCCGAACCCAATCCGGTAATGAGACGCAACGCCGTGCTCTCGACACACAAATGAAGCTGTGTCTGGTTGGTCTGCGGTACCGCTGCGAGGCTGTGCAGATGCGACAGCAGCTGTACCCTGTAATGCGGCTGAATATGGTGCATCCTGTAGCTGAACATCTCCAACAGTGTGTACAATGTTCCCCAGGCATGAGACTTGAATACTGTTGGCAACAGCTGGCTGATAAAACCTTTTATGCCCAAACTCTCGATCTCTGTGTATACCAATAATCTGCTATAAGTCTCGACCAGTGCCGGTGCTAATGCCATGTTGCTCTTGGATTGTGCCAATTTGATCACATGCGTAACGATACTATGGATCAGGCTCATTTTGGAGTGCACGGTCAGAGAATCCAGAATAGACATTGAAAGCGGCGTCGTCGGGCCGTTCGCCAGCGCCGCATTATTCTGTAGGTTCTGTAAGGGCTGTTGTTGCTGATTCTTCTGCGTACCCAAGATGGTATCCACCAGCGCAGCCATCGGTCTGCTAAAATACTCCTGATTCGTCGAATACGCATTGCACAAGAGTGCAATGCGATAATCCGATCCCATGCAGAGAGAAGCATTTGGCATGACTAGATGTTGCAGAAATTCGTGATGGACCTTCAGCGTGTGCGGTATGGGCCTGTGAATGTTAGTGCACGGCTCAGTTTGAGCCTTCTTCAGTAGATGTATCCATATGCACGTTATCGCCATCTGATGAGTGCACAGCGCTTGGGTATAATCCGGGACAGGTAGAGGTTCTTTCTCCGGATAGAGAAGGTCATACAATTTCAGTACGGGTAAGAAATTCGACAGCGGATTCCGTTGAATACTACCGGAGATAAACTGCAGAAGAACCCACATCAGATGGTCTCTACCCTTCCTCAGTTCTCTGCCCGCTAATTTATCGTGTATCGCCATAACGATACTCGGGAAACAGGCAAATTGAAAGAGAATAAAATAAATCAGTTGCGAAGACAGGTGCAACCACACCCAGTGATTGGCCACCGTTCCATCCATTCCTTCTGCTGGTAGAGATTCGTTTTCGGATCGTTCCATCGCGAGTATGACGAGCTCCACGAGTTGTTCCTCCAAGACGATGCATCGCTGCTTGTGCTGTTATACACAAATAAAATATCTTTTTAAATTGAGAGTAAACTACTATAAATTTAAAAAGATACTTTATTTGTATTCTACTAATAGTAATCTAATAGTAATTGATATTAATCAATTTAAAAAGGTACATTAATTAATCCGACAGTGTACTTTCTGATATATAACTTTCGAGAAATATACTTAGCATGTGGAACTAACGAAAAAAAGTTCAAATAGATATTTATCCTATTATGTACCCTTACAGTTACAACTTCGTTCTTGTCTCTTAATAATTCTCGCATCTCAGTAATTTTCATGTTTCACGTGCTTTAATTTCTTACCTGTTTCTGCAAACCAAGCATCGAGCAGACCATATCTCTACTGTATGGCTGCTCTAGAACGTATCTAAGTAATTCCGTTTGAGGCTTAAGTAAATCTGGATCGTAAGGTAGATTTCCTTTCAAAGAAAACTTTAATGTACTAGGATCCAATAACCAAGGATTAATCAAGTAGTCTGCGTATCCTGTGTGTTCAACCACTGGCAACATCTTCGAGTGTCCTACTATAGATACCATTTGTGCGGTGTTTCGAAAACTTTCGACAAAATTCGAGAGCAACTTTGCCAGTTTCTGAAACGTACGTGTCGAAAAATACATAAAATTAGATAAAATACTTTTTCACAAAGCCATTAAATGCAGCATTTTACTCTTAAGCCTGGTTGCACCAACGTTGCGTAACTTTAACTTTAGCTTAACTCACTTTTTGTCTCTTAGGGCCAGTTTTTCAGTAGTCGTTTAAACTGAAGTTTAGCTAAACTCACTCTTCGTCTTTTTCTAGGGAGAATAGTTAGAAAGAGACGAAGAGTGGGTTAATCTAAGATTAAAGTTAAGCGGCTATTGAAAAACTGGCCCTAAGGGGAATAGTTAGAAAGAGACGAATAGTGAGTCAAGCTAAGGTTAAAGTTATGCGACGTTGGTACGATCGGGCCTTAATCTCATTCATTTTGTTCATTACTCTCAATATTTTAATGTTAACCGAGTCTCACCCAATGAGGCCAATTTTTGCTGTCGGGATATGCTTTCTGTATCTCGTTGACAATAAAATAACCCGGCAATAAGCATGCATTTCTATCGAAGATATATTCAATAACGTTTTCTAAAGCCTTTAGTTGTGGTTGCACCGACGCGTCTAATCGGGCTGGTATGGTTTGAGCTTTTTCTTTGCATCCCTAAAAGTTAAACACAGAAAATATATATATCTCTTTAGACTTTCGTTTTATATATTATATTATTATATGTACAATAATAAGATTATGAGAAATATCATAATGCCTTGCATGCATATTGAAAATATAAGATAAATCATATTACAATTGTTAATGGGAACCTACTTTCATAATTTCTCTGACTCCCTTATAGTCGACTCCGCCGATGATATGTCTAATGAGAACAAAACACTCGACCCAAAAATCCTCCAACTGATATTGCAATTTGTCACAACTCAGAATACATTCACATACTAGTCTGCAAAGCAAATTCATAGAAAATAATTTAATATAAATAATTTATATAAAAATAAATAAAGAGAAGTGAGAATAAAGGACAAAGGTTCAGTCATCTGAAAATATACCTGGCAGGCAAATAATTTGAATACACTAGATTCTCCAGTAGTGACAGTAATAATTGTAATCGTCTGTGGTTCGTCATTGCTGCCGCCATCGATAAGAACTGACGGACGGCCGCTTCCTGCTGCTCCTTTGTCAATCCGGACACAGCCATTTTCAGTTCTTGATGCCATGTCGCTACCTTCTCACTCTCCTTCTTGGGATGATGAACGAGAACGCAACTGAAGGCCTCCTCTATCGCCTCCACTTTCTAAAATACATAAAATACAAATATGAAAGAAGTAGAACTTTCCAATGTCTCGATTACTGAAATTATGATTTTATCTTAGCGAAATTATGAATACAGAAAGAATACACGTGTCAATAATGCTGCTAGCAATGATACTGCTTAACGCTTACCAAAATATCGTTTAAGATACTTGTAATCTGAGTTTCGTTGCTCATCTTCTCAGCTGCATACTATCTTTAACGATCAAGGAAAGTTAACACGTGTCTCTCGCACGTCTGAAAAGAATCAATTGTAAGTTAATTCCTTTTTTTATCTCTAAACTTTTCTAAGAACAAGTTAATTGATAAATCAAATCATATTATATTTACCAAGACATATAACCTAGATTCAACGCGCGAGATGCTTGTGCAAGAGGGTAGGAAAAGTGACTTCAATAATCCTAGAAATTCAAGCGCTGTGTGATCTAAAAGGAGAGGTTGAAAGCACCTAATATCTTCCCTTCACTCGAAAGGACTTTCTAAGAATAGAGACATGTGTCAATATCCTTCTAGAGCTGTCAGATCGACATTGGCATTTACACGTTCACCGCCGGCTGTGTCCAGTTTCAAGCGAACGTGTTACATTATCAACTTGAATATTCGTTGCCGGTAAAATAGTCATTTAATGTTCCCCATTACAATGGAACAGAAAAGATGGATTTAATTATAAAAATTAACACAATTTTGTTTATTTGTGGCGGTCCCGCCTAAAGTTCTTCTTCTTCCCATCACACTGACTCAATGACTGGTGATGACTGGCACTGTAACGTTGTTGACAGGTTGAAGTATTATTACACAATGCAAAGATTGAAAAGGGAACAGGAAATAGGAATAAGAATACATAAGGCCATCACACACAAAATGCATAACGTCGCATAAGCATAGCATAAGACCGCTGGACCAATGAGCATCTTATGTAAATTAATATGGTGATTTTATGCTGGATGCTCATTGGTCCAACGGTCTTATGCTATGCTTATGCTACGCTATGCATTTTGTGTATTATGGCCACAGAACATAGCCTTTAGGCTGCATTCCGATATTCACTGCAAGTACTGTAAGCATCACTACATCTTCGTTTGATATACGATGTGCAACGAAGACAGAATGATGCTTACAGTACTTGCAGTGAATATCGGAATGCAGCTATAGTCGCATCCTTTTTCAATACACTGTATTCCTATTCCTGTTCCCTGTTCCTTTGCATTGTGTAAAGGCCCTTGCACAATGCTAGGCAACAGGCAATAGGAACAGGAAATAACCTCAAATTCGTCAATACAAACCTAAAAAATTGAACGATGTGATTGGTTGGCAACAGGCAATCAATATGGCACAGAATTTCCAACGTGACGGAAATGCTGTGTCTATTGCCTGTGTCATCGTCTATTCTGCATAAACACAAGGTTTCTGATTTCTGTTCCCTGTTCTTATTGCCTGTTGCCTAGCATTGTGCAAGGGGCTTTAGAGGCTTGATACTCAACGACATATGACATTACCTACGGGATTCATAAATATCTACGTAGTTCAATGTCCACATTTGTGGACATAGAGGCGCTTCAATACAAGCTTAAATGGCCACTCAGGCCGCTCTGAATGCAAGTATGCAATGCGTCTTGTGTATTTCCAAAATAAAATCAGTGATTTGATTGAAAATTTATTTATCTCTGAAGATTCGTTGTTTACATTTTAATTACAGTCGAAATGGATTCTTATGTAATGCAGGTAAGAGTGTAAAATCGATAGACAGCGCAGTATTGTATAATATTGAAGTCGTTATCTTTTATTTTCTTCCTTATTTTGCAGATTCGGCGAGTGTGGCTCAACCAGGATGGGGAAGCGTTGGCGGTAAATGATGCACGAATATATTATAATCAAAGTTTACACCGATCACATGTATATCGTTCCTTTTTAGGACCTCTTGTCCCTGCGACATAATCATGTTTTGATACCCCAAATTGGATCGGAAACTGCCATGAACAAGGCCATGGAACACTTATCTACACCATTAGACGACCTGGTACTTTGCCACTTGAAGTAAAGATACACATCCTTTTTATAATTTATATTTAGACGCTGGACTATATGCGTATGGTCCACTTGACGCTACAAATGCTTTGAAGCGTTCTCCTTCTTTCTTCATTGGAAGAAAGGAGAAGAGAAATGCTATGCCTATGTATACGCTTAAAGCGAAGTCTACAATGAGAATTTAAGGCGTAAAATTTAAGTTTTAAGCATTAAGCCCTAAGAAATTGACAAATCACAGTTGAATGTGAGAAGAATATTTGACCGTGATTGGTCAATTTCTTACAGCTTAAGGCTTAAAGTTTAAATTTTACGCTTTAAATTCTCATTGTAGACTCCGATTTACGTACAATCAATATTTTTGTCCCTCCCTTAGAGCGGTATCTGCTATGAACAAGAACGAGCCTTTGGCCATGTACACTTTTCAAAGTTCGGCTGTACAGTGTCTCGCAAAGATTCTGCAAATGCAAAAGGAAGAAAACTGGATGTTACCGGTGATGAACGTAATGTGCCTGGAACTGAGATTATCGGCGATAGGTGCAGAAAAATCCAAGAACAGTAAGAACGTAAAACCTGGCGAGGTCCTGGAGAAGTGCGCTGAGTGCTTGATGGCCTGTTTCCGGGTTTGCGCTGCTGACAGCAGAAGTTCGGAAGAGGACACAAAACGATGGGGAATGCTAGCCCTGATCAATCAATTGCTGAAAGTATATTTCAGAATCAACAAGTTACATTTGTGTAAACCTTTGATACGGGCCATAGAATCTTCCCCCTTTAAGGACCACTTTGCATTGGCGCAACAGATCACATATAAGTTTTTCGTCGGTCGGAAAGCGATGTTCGACAGCGATTACAAAATTGGTAAATATACTTTTATATACTTATTTATATACTTATACTTTTATATATGTATACTTATATACTTTTTCTATCTTGTTTCTCACAAACTATGCGCGATTGCTATACTTTTGCTTAAATAACATCTGAACACGCTGCCAAATTGTTTCAGCCGACGAGTACCTGACTTACGCGTTTGAGCATTGTCACATACAGTGCTCGAAAAATAAGAGATTAATCTTGACTTATCTGGTACCTGTGAAGATGTTACTGGGATATATGCCCAAGCAAAGTCTCTTAGAGAAGTATAATTTAATGGAATTCTGGGAGCTGAAGGAATCCGTGAGGAAAGGAGATTTGCGTTCCTTAGAAGGAGTGATGGCGAAGCACGAAACTTTCTTCATAGACGCGGGCATATATCTTATCGTGGAAAAGCTCAAACTGATCGCATACAGAAATCTATTCAAGAAAGTATATTTGGCGCTGAACACGCATCAGATACCAGTGCTGAGTTTGCTCGTGGCGTTACAGATGTACGGGATGGAGGATATAGATATGGACGAGACGGAATGTCTTCTCGCCAATCTGATATACGAAGGCAAGATTAAAGGGTACATTTCTTACCAGCACAAGAAATTAGTTATATCTAAGCAAAATCCTTTTCCATCGTTATCCACCATTGTATCGTAAATGATCGTAATTGTAATCGTTGTAATTTATCTTCGTAATAAATATAATATTATTTTTTACAGTGTTATTGTATAATATAATTATAAACGATAAAGAGATGTTTAATGATTAATTGTAAACGATAAGGAGAACGTTTAATGATCCTTTTGGAAAGAGTTTTATCCTCTACTTTCCACTCATATCGATTCCATTTCCAAAAATTCTTTCTCATTTAACGTATATATTTTTATTTCGTGTATTTTTTCCTTTACGATACACTTAGCAGGGTTGGGCGTTTACGCGTAAAATATAATCAACAATCAACATCTACATGTATACAATCCATTCATATATTTGGTCAGAAATATTGGAAATTTATCTTTTGTTTGTAATTTTATGTTTAATTACTATTATTTAATTTAGACAATTTTTTTAGTATGGCATAAAAAATTAACAAATCAGATCGGCGTAAATATATTTCTATCATATATCTTTTACATCATTGTATGTACAGTTCATTAATAAATGAATTATAACTCAACGTATGAAAATGCATCTAATTTAAACTAGTCTAATTGTAAGACCATTTCTTTTTTTTTTTATGACTGTGAGAATACAGTTCAAAAAATTAATTAGTTAATTTATAATAATTTACATTGTTTAAATTTATCTACATGAAAAAAATTTGCGTAAAGTATAACGTAAAAAAGATGTAAACAATCCATATATGTAAATGTAATTTTGAAATTTACAGCACAACCCTGGCACTTAAAGTGCATCGTCATCCCGTAAGCGGCGCTGAACGGCCAAGCATCACTGCATGGTCACTGCGGATGGACCACGCGCTGGTAAATCGGGTAAATCACCTACTGTGACCGACGCTATCGGGACACTATCTTATCAACAATCTTCCGCTTTACAAATTCAAGAAATGCGTCACAGACGAACGCCACGATCGTAGGCGATCTCTCCGCTCTCCGCGAAGTCCGGAGCACTTGGTGGGGGGAGGGGGGGGGGGGGGGGTAGCGAGAGCGTAATGGAACAGCCCGACTCGCGTTTCTACTACGCTCTGCTCCAAATCATTCTCCTCGTCGCCGTCGCCGTCCATCTCCATCGTCTATATCGCGCGGTCGCGATGCAGCAGCACAATGCGCGAGAGTGAGCGCCGCTGATACCTGGGGATACGGAAGCATGGCACGTCCCAAGCAGAGAGCGAGCGCGGACGTGTGCGCCGACTGCGGGACCCTCGGTGAGCGCAGCATCGTTTTTACCCCTCACGATCACCTGGACTCCTGGACCGTCATTCCTCTCTTATAAAATAAGATAAATGATCTTGATGAATTATGAGTGTGTCCAATGTGTCCTTCGAATAAATTACTTTGACAACCAGCAAGTGTGTGTGATTGAAGATAAACATACATTCTTGTTTATGTAATGCAAGCTTTTAGTCAGTGACGCTCGTTCGATTGAGAGAATATCATTAGGTCTACTGTTTCAGAGCCAGGATGGGCATCGATAAATAGAGCTATTTTATTGTGCGACGATTGCTGTGGGATTCATCGTAGTCTAGGGCGTCACGTGTCGCACATCAAGTCGTTGCACAAGGGTGTTTGGAACCCACACCTATTGAACGTTAGTATGCAGTGACTACAGCTATATAATGAGAACATTTTCAATTCTCTTAAGATTATCATATTGCATGTACGTTGTGGCCTTTGAGATAACGTAATAAATATTCCAGATGGTGCATACGTTGAGTGATAATGGAGCCAACAGTATTTGGGAACATTCCCTGCTAGATCCCAGCAACTCCAAGATTAGTAGAAGGAAGCCACAGCCTAAGGATCCCTTGCAGTCAGTAATTATGTTATAGCAAATTTTATTTTGTCGCAGAATACATATTTTTCATTCATGGATGCTCTTTGATGCTTGTGGAGTGAATAAAATTTAGATAGAGATTAGTTATCGCTATTCTTTTAGATTAAAAGTTTGTTTAAGTTCAAAACGACAGAGATAAGCTCTCATTTTCTCAACGTATAATTGTTTCTTTTTTTTAATTTTTACATTATTTGCTTATAGCCCAGTGAAGGCAGATTTTATTAAAGCCAAGCACCAACATTTGGCCTTTATATTACGGCCGAGCAAGGAGGAATGTTGCACCGAGGAGGAACTCAGTAGACAGTTGCACAGTAGCGTTCGTACAAGTAATTTAGAAACTTCGTTGAGGCTATTGGCACAGGGAGCCAACCCCAATTATTTTTACAAGGTATATTTTAGTAATTATTCAAGTATAATACACTGGTGTATGGCAAATGATATAATTGCGGTAGTGTGGAGAAACACTTTTGTTAAATTACATGCATAATATATAGGAAAAAGGGACCACACCTTTACATGTGGCAGCTCGTGCCGGGCAAGCTCTCCAAGTAGAACTTTTAATAGCTAATGGTGCAAACCCGAGTGTAGTTGATCTAAATGGACAAACGGCTGCTGATATCACTAAGTAAGTGACATGACAGTAACATCTTTATCATATAATATAAGACATAGAGTATTTTATTAAAGTATTCTTTCTGTTATTTTAGAATGGCAGGACATATAGATTTATCTGAACGTATAATTGAATGTATGTACGAAGTAACAGATAGGCTGACATATCACATATGCTCTCGTAAACCAAGTCATCGAGGCGATGAACATCTCATAAACTCTGAATTGGCTTCTTTTGTAGATAAAAACGAGTTAGCTTTGGAAGGAAGAAGCAGATTACAAATGGTATGTAGAAATTTATATTTTGATTATTTATTTTTGTTTCATATAGGATGTAAGATTCGATTTATTTTTTGCTTAGCTACCAAATCATTTGCTAGAGGAGTTAGCCATGGATGTTTATGATGAGATGGATCGCCGGGAAACAGAAGCAAGTGAGTATCAGCTTCCTTTTACTTATTACAAATTAAATTAAATATGCTAATCCTGATTTAGAATGCATGAATTTTATACTAATTTAAGTTATTAATGACACACATATATCTCTTTGTTACGCTGTTCTTTTGGAAGGGTGAGTAAAGAATGTTTGAACTTATTTGGCAATATAATTGTACAAAGTATATAAACGATTTATGTAATATATGCAGACAAGTAGATTTTCATATTTTATGCATAGTCTGGTTTTCAACCGCATCCCTCCCGGAGAAATGTACTGTTCCATTTCTGCCAGTTAATCCACAATTGTCATCTACTAGAAACCAAGGAAGGCAAAAATTAGCGAGATTCACGCCGAAGGAATTCACCACTCTTATCGTAGATTTACTGGTTGAGGCGGGTCGGAGACATATGCTTGCTAATAATGCACTTCAAAGTAATATTACCAAATTAATAGCGTATTTATTTTAATGAGTTTCGAGTATTTTACATCATTTCTACATTTTTATATCGTTTATTGTTCTTTAGATCCCGCGGTATCTATGCTTCGCAAAGAGCAACTTGGTAAGCATGGATCGCAGGTGTCAGACGATGAACCTTTATACGACAGTGTTGCATCTGACGATGATTATGCCGCTCTAACATCTACAGATAATACTTCATCTGACGTTTCGAATCAGCCTAAAACTAATAATGAGGTAATTAAAGATTTCAGTCTTTGAGTACAAAGAAATACATTAACAAACGCGACTATATTCATCCTTGGAATGACAATACAAGTTATCGGACATTCTTGCATAGATATAGGATATTTTATTTTTTCTAATTGCTATGAACTAGGATATAACACATGTGGAGTATATTAGTTCTGCTTACCTTTTCTTTAACTCGCATCAAGAGTGAGATGCAAGAAATATATGAATTCACAAAACTCGAATATTAGTCGTATTTACCTGTTTGTGGTAAAATATTAAAGGTGCCGGCAGTAATAACAAAAAGAGGAATAAGGAATTGGCTGAGCACATGGCTTTTCTGTAGGCGGTGTTATTAGGCAAGTGCACAGACCTGTTTGTGCATGTGCGATCATTGCCAAAAAGTGTAAATTTTGACCATTGTGAAATATTAATTAGCTGCTGGTCTGGACTGATTCATGTAATGATTCGCAATCCACTAAACACCATGATTTGCATATTGCATAACAACAATGCAATGATAATAATATATGCGCCAATTTATAACAATTCGTTTGCGTGAACATTATAACATGCTCTCTATACTTGTTGCAATACAATGTACATTAATTTAAAGCAAAGATTATTACTGTGATATATTGTTACAGGAAGCATTTACACCAATTGCTAAGGGTCTTCCGTCCATGGTAGAAGTTCTGAAAAAACAATTGACCCTGTCCGAATCAACCGTACGAGATCTCCGCGAGCAGGTACACACCCTGCAAACTACCGTCGAGCAACTCACTCGAGAGAACAATGAGCTGAAGCATATGCTACAGGTAACTGACACAAAATTCTAGTCGATACTCAACGTTATTAATCGCGTGAAAAACGCTGAAAATGCAAACTTTTAACTGATTTAGATCAAAGGTTCTGATGGCAACATGAACGGGCATGTTGGTGGAGAACAGGAACCTGAATTAGAGCCAGTGCACGATATCAAAACGTCCACTATACGTGGAAATCAACGACCGGCATCTATGTACGAGACTAGAGAAGGCCCGCGGAAACCAGCGTCATGGTCAACAACCATTTGCCAGGTAATTAACGATTTTTCCGAAACAAGATATTGACAAAATATATCCGTACCCTATCTATTTGCGTTTATTTTATTTAGACGAAACGCGACACCGAGACATTATCGCGGAATAACACGCAAAGCTTGTGGGAATGTGGCGCGCCTAATTTGCCACCCAGCGAAGAGGTAACTCGCCGAACGGAACAAGTTACCAGGCGAATCCAAGAGCTGTGGATGGCTATGCAAGATCCAAGCCAACGAGAAGCCTTTGTGCCTTGCGCCGAGAGGATACGCGTTGCTGTTGCCGAGTTAACCGCTATATTTCCTCAGGTACAATTATTATTCATTCGTTAAACGTGCTTCTTTATTCACCGGTAGAGGCGAATTTCAAACGTAGATTCTTTCAATATCACGGAAAAAGTATCGAGGGATGCCTTTATTTCGCATCGAGTCTAGTGGATGTCTTTTGTTTTCAAGTCGTAATTATATAGTTATTGCAATGCTTTATATATATTTACTTTACAATAATAACATTTATTCATTTATTGCCTTTTTGTTAAGTTTAATAAATGTTGGAGCAGAATCACCTTTTTTTATTATTATTAGAGTATTTAATTGCCAGAGTGAATTACTAAATCCCCATTGTATCTATTATAGAATCCAATTGAGGAGAATATCAGGTCGGCTTTACGTCAGTTAAATGGCAATACCGGGAGACTTCAAGCGGAGTGTTCCGGTCTTCAAAGATGCACCAGTGATGCCGAGCACATGGATCGTTGTTTGCAACAAGTACGTTCATGCGCTTACGATATTGCCAAAGCAACCAAGCTACTTGTCACGCAATTTCAAACGTAGATTCTCACAATGTTACAGAAAAAGTATCGAGGGATGCCTTTATTTCGTATCGAGTCTATTAGATGTCTCTTTCTTTTTGAGTCGTAATTATATAGTTATTGCAATGCTTTATATATATTTACTTTACAAAAATAACATTCATTCAATTATTGTCTTTTTGTTAAGTTTAATAAATATTGGAGCAGAATCACCTTTTTCTTTTATTATTATTAGAGTATTTAATTGCCAGAGTGAATTACTAAAAGTATACTCTAAAATTATTTAAGTAACTATGATTGAATGCGATCTAACAGATAAGACATGACATTGACTAGATATATCAATATTGTATCATGTAGTTTTGTAGTATATCATTTAATACCCGACAAAGACTGAATAGCGGCAAACCAATGAATTCTACATATATGCAGCTTAAGTTTACAAGTTTTGTCTAATACATAAGTCTTGCTCAGGCAAAATTTTACAAATGTATGAACCTCTTGTTACAATGTTAAACTACAGTTAAAGCTCGATTATTTTAAAGGCTAGAAAATTCCTGATTAACGAATGTCTTTACCACATGCACAAGTTTTTCCAATCACTACGTGTGTGTCTACATATATCGTGTGCCAAAATTTATCGAGCTCTCATTGCATTATCATCGAAGGAATTTAACAAATGTATTTATAGAAGTTTTCAACCTGAGATAACTTGTGTTAAACATCAAAGAAATTGTTTTTATATCTGATACATCTGAAGTGTTTATTTTTACTGTCAGTTCAACCATGTAAAAATCAAATAAACTCCCACACTGCCTTTCTGTTTTAGTATTAATTTAACAATAAAAATATCACAATAATATTAAAATTATTATCTAAATTTATTATCTGTATCACTTTATGGTATTATTTTTTCTCTCATACATCATTATTATATCTATATAATTTTTTAAATTGTCTTATACATTTTACAATTTTTTGGTTTTTCTTCGCTTTATAACTGTTGAAGACGATCCGTGCAATATTACAAATACAAAAATAATCAAGCAAAACATTATTTTATCTAACTTGTTAAATTTGCACCACAAAATATGCAAATAATAAAATAAGGCAATGTTATAACGTTACGATAATATGCATTTTTATTGATACACACGCGAATGTATAGTAATGATGAAAATACTGTAACTGTAATTGTAATATATGGTATTCGTAAATGAAATGTATTTTCGTAAAACAATATTTATATTAATTATATAATAAAATGCCTTATATAACTGTATAATATATTATATATATAATACATATACATTAATGCGTAAAATACAATTATATAATATACCTACTAAGTTTTTTTATAAACTTTTTGGCCAGTTTATAACGATGAGCGACATATCTTAGATCTATTCTATATAGATATTATGTATGTAGCGTACATATATATTTTTTAGTTAAATGCAGCTCAACAATTAATGTAATAAATATTATTACTATATAACATTATATTAAGCGGGCACACCAGGCCCTCCTTCGAACAAAAAATAGAGTTGTTTTTAGTATATATAGTTGTGCGGTTAATAATTTACTTTAAAACTTCAATTTAATATGAAATAAAGGTACACGTTTTAAACAATAAATTCGGAAAAAGTTAATAAAAATTTTACTTTTCTCAAATCGAAGTAAATTTTCAGATAAAATAAAAGAATTCTGATTTTTTGGACTCGTTATCCTGGTGTGCCCCTTGAATTATAATATAAGCATAATATTAATGCTATTTTGAAATTAATCGAAAGTAATTATAGAATAGGTGATAAAATAATATTCTTGTCAGACTCTCTCTGCTATAATAAAAATTGCGATTTTGATTATATATAGGGATTTGTACTGTTATTGCTATGTTTTAACTATTAATATATATATTTATTAATAAATTTAGTATACAGATAAAATTATGTCATCATAAAATTTACGAACGTCAAGATAAATCGCGTGCGCAATATTTTTGTATAAAAAGATGCGTGAAGGTACATAATGAAATATTTTCTACTGCTCTCCCTCTACTGAATTTAAGCCGCGGTCATCGTCACGAACAAAAAGTTAATACTTTTTTCGATAAATCTAGTCATTCGATATCCAATAGGAGAAGGTATTTTATTTAATTTTCTCCAATAAATTTATTACTTTTTATCGATAACAATTCAAGTTTCCCACGACCTTAGGTCGTCATTTCCTATTGGTCTAGGCCCCGGACCTACGCAGATCACGCGCGCAGCGCCCTCGTAAGGCGTCATTTCCACAGCGAGGCCGACCCGCCGACCGCCGATTTCCGTTGTGACGAACGGCGAGGGACGGACAGACGGACTTCGAAACGCCTAGTGAGTTTTCGCGAGGCCGATGGTTCGCGCGAGTTTTCGCGCTACCTGTTACGAGAGCTCGACGGGCGGTACGAGGACACGTGTCCCCTCAGCGAACTTGGAGCGTCGGTGCCGTCGGTAGTCCCGATTTTCCACCGTTCCCCCCAGGTTAATCGGCGGGCGCCGGGTGGGCGCGCGCGTGCTAACGCGAACGAGAGAACACCCGTCTTCGGCCGTGTGCCGGGGGGGGGAAAATTCGCGGAAAAGCGGGCGCGTCCGGGACGTTTTGCGGGACGCGTCCAAACGCGCGCGCTCTCTCGCTCTTTGCCCGCCGCGAGGCCAAAGGGAAAGCGGGCCGCGAAGCGGCGCGGCGTGGCGCGGCGCGGGGCGGCCATTTTATGTTAGTAATGACGTAGAGGCTGGGTGTAGCTTAAGCGTTCTTATTGTCGGTCGTGCGGCGAGGAAAGGAGGAGAAAAAAAACCTAACGGCCGCCGGAGCGCCCGGATGTTCGATGCTCGCGTACGATCGGGCCGCGAGTGATGTGAACCGAGCCGTCGTCCGGCAGCGATCGCGCGATTCCCGCGGATAGCCCCCGTGTAGCGTGTTGACGCGTGGAAGATAGGAGCGCTGGCACGACGACAGTGCGAGAGCGGTTCCGAGAGACGAGAGGGGAAAGCGAGCGAACGAACGAACGAGCGAAAACGAACGAAACGAGCGAGAACGAACGAAACGGGAGACGGGGCGAGCTCCTGACTCCTAGGGTTTCCGGCTGGCGTAAAGCGCAGCGAAAAGTGAAAGTGCGCTCTCGCCGTGCGGAGCGGGTGGTGCAGGTGCGGGGTGACTGCGGTGCGGTGCGGTGCGTCCGTAGTCAGCGCGGTGGCGAACATGAGCGAGGAAAGCAATCCGCGTACGCTCTACGTGGGCAACCTGGACGCCACGGTGTCCGAGGACCTTCTGTGCGCGCTATTCTCGCAGATCGGCGCCGTAAAGGGATGCAAGATCATCCGTGAACCCGGCAACGATCCTTACGCCTTCGTCGAGTTCACGAATCACCAGTGCGCGGCCACGGCGCTGGCCGCCATGAACAAGCGCTCGTTCCTCGAGAAGGAGATGAAGGTTAACTGGGCGACGAGCCCGGGCAATCAGCCCAAGCTCGACACCAGCAATCATCATCACATATTCGTCGGCGATCTATCGCCGGAGATCGAGACCCAGACGCTCAAGGAGGCGTTCGCGCCATTCGGCGAGATCAGCAACTGCCGGATCGTCCGCGATCCGCAGACCCTCAAGAGCAAGGGCTACGCGTTCGTGTCGTTCGTGAAGAAGTCCGAGGCCGAGGCGGCGATCAACGCGATGAACGGCCAGTGGCTCGGCTCGCGTAGCATCCGTACCAACTGGTCAACCAGGAAACCGCCGCCACCGAGGTCCGAGAGGCCGCGGCATTCCAACAATAGTAAACCCAACTACGACGAGGTACGTAACCGGGCCCGGGTTAACGAGCAAACCCTCCCCCCGCCTCCACCCTGCGAACGTAACCAACAATCTTTACCGTTTACTCTGTTGTAACGTGACACGTTTGCGCTAGCTCCGCTTATTGTTAGATTTTAGTCTACGACGGTGACTTGACAATTGGCTCCAATCTAATGACTCGGAACGTGCAGCTGCTTCTATTGATAATCACTGATGCGTCGATTCGGGACTAAAGAAAGCAAGAGAATCCGTTTATCTGTATCTCTCGATCGACGCTGAGTTCTGCATACCAAAGTTTTAACATTGTTCTCATTTCCAACAGGTTTATAATCAAAGTAGTCCGACCAACTGTACCGTGTACTGCGGGGGTTTTACGAACGGTATCACGGACGAGCTGATAAAGAAAACTTTCTCACCGTTCGGCACCATTCAAGACATAAGAGTGTTCAAAGACAAGGGATACGCCTTTATCAAGTTCACAACCAAGGAGGCTGCGACGCACGCCATCGAGTCGACGCATAACACAGAAATCAACGGGAGTATCGTTAAGTGTTTTTGGGGGAAGGAAAATGGCGATCCAAATAGCGTGGGCCCCAATGCCAATCACCAGGCTCAACAGGTTATTGTTTACATAGAGAAAGCTCTCTTTCTCTCTCTCTTTAAGATCTAAGCAATTTACTTGATCCTTTCTCTGTGTCGTATTGGCTAATAAAGCGGAGTCTACAATGAGAATTTAAGGCGTAAAATTTAAGCCTTAAACCGTAAGAAATTGACAAATCACAGTTGAGTATTCTTCTAATATTCGACTGTGATTTGTCAATTTCTTACAAGGCTTAAAACTTGAAATTTTTTCCTTAATTTGCCGTAAAAATTCTCATTGCAAGACTCCGCTTAACGTATACATGGAATTATATAAATTAATGTGGAAATCTTCTTGCGACAGGTGACACCGGGAGCGGGACAATACGCGTACGGTTACGGCCAACAGATGGGTTATTGGTATCCGCAGGGCTATCCACAAATGCAGGGACAGTTCTTGCAGCCCGCTCAATACTACGGTCAATATTACGGCCAACAGGCTCAATATATGAACAGCATGAGGATGCCCGCGCCAGGCGCGGGGGCCTGGCAACCGACGCAAGCCACCGCGGCACCCCCGACGGCGAGTGCGCCCTTGCCACCGGGCCAGCAGCCCACTATGGTAACATACACCATGCCACATCAGTACCCTACGCAATGAAACTGATCGTTGACCGGCTAAATTGTTACGTACGATATAGTTGTCCTGGGGTTATTCGCGAAGATCGTTCCGACATATACCTACTTCAACATTTACATTCGAGTTTTCGGTAACACAACGCGCGAACTGATCGTTTCCGAACGATTAAGACGCGACTTCACTTGAATTTTTACAATAGGAGAAAAAAAACGATTGGTATACCGGAGTTTTTATTTTCTTCCTTTCTGTGTTTGTGCGCACGATCGATTCGTTCAGTGGTTGAAGGACGTTATTATTTTCTTTCTCTCCGTTTCCGTCACAGACGGGCGTAACGTTGTATCGGGACATAAAATCTCACGATGCTTCGACAATGGCGCCTGTGTTCAGCGCTTTAAAAAAAACTCGATCGGCATTTCACGATTTCCGCATTCTGGAATATATGACGTTGAACCAGGTATATCTCCAAACTTTTCCTCGCGGGGACTCCCCCTTCCCCCCGAAACTCAAAACCGAGCCCCGCACCCGTTGTGCTGCGCAAGTGACGTATGTATGCGGCAAATCTTTTTTGCGTTGTTGATACCTTTTTAATATTTTTGCCACTGACACCTCGACTCTCAATTCCTCTCCCACCCCATCAAATCTCGGATCGTCGATGAACAACGCGCGCGACAAATGTTCATTTGAGATACAAATAAACGGAGAGTAACTGCTAATATCGGACATAGTTAGTATAAGGTAGAAAGAGCGATTAGCTAGACACGGCGCCTGTGATGTAGCTAGACTTTTGGACGCGTGTATGCTAAAGGTGTGCGGGGCTCCCCTAACAAATAAATTCTGCGAGAGTTGAGTAACGAGTTGCAACTTTATCTCGTTGTGTGATATTTATCGTCGGTGGTTAATGTATAAAATTTTGCTATGATTCTCTTCGGAGAAGGGTAACAGAAGGGAGAAAGAGAAAGAGAGAGAAAGAGAGAGAGCATATGTATGTATGTGTGTATGCGTGCGTGCGTGCGTGCATGTGCGTGAGTTTTTGCTAAAGACATCAAGATAACATGAATCGAGATTCCCTTGTACGAGTGCAAGCTCAAAATACATTAATTGCTGCGACGTTGTACGTTAAATGACATCGGCTCGCACTCTCTTCGCACACCCGTCTGTCCACCACATTTTCGATGTGTGTCTCGAACTTTCTACTCCATCCGCGAATGAATAAGGTCGCGATGTGTACACGTTGCGCTTATGTCCATTTCTACCAAATTAACTTTAATCTTGGCTTAACTTACTTTCTATCTTTTTCTAACTTTTAGAACTGGAAAAGAATGAAAGGTGAAGGGTTCAACTGAGATTAAAGTTAATCCACATTTGTAGAGATGGAAATTACTGGTTTCTTTCTTTCTTTTTTTTTTTTACGAGAATGCTCGTGATTTTGAAAAAAGGAATAAATGTAGGGATCTGAAAGGTGCGACGAGAGTATAGCTTGAGGCCCGAAGAGATATCGGTATTAACGTACTCCGTCGTATACCGTAACGTCAATGACTCCTCGCCGTTTGTATAGACGACCTAGCTAATCGAAGAATAATAAATAAATGTAACTTAAGTCTAACGATAATAATAAACGATAAACGCGCGCGCGTACTTCCATCGGGATATGTTTCTCGAGAGCGAGGGGACGAGTCATTGATGATCCTGGGTCTCGGGACTAATAAGTAAGACGCGTGTATGAAAATTGAAAGCGCATATACGCGTATTTAGTTACTTGTTACGCGGACGACGGTAAACGGTATCTTGTTCTCGCGACGGAGCGATGGAACGATCCGATTGACAATCAATCGTGGATATAATATTACGTACGGTTTTGCAAATTATTATTGTCGTGGTCGGGACGCGATAAATGATAGACGTGACACGATAATAATAACGTGACACGATTCGATTCCCTCGTGTCTTCCAAGTTAACGTGTAACGGAAGTTCGCGTAGCACAATTAATTAACGATAGTTTTTTTGCTTTCGTTCTCTTCGGTATCCCCGCTGATCGCTTTTAGGGCTCGGGTGATCGGCCCTCTAAGGCTACCGATCAGAAGAGATTTGGCATACGTTGCATACTCAGGATACGCAAGTATCCCCAGTCTCGAATTGGGAATTAAACCATGAAGATGCCAACGCTAATTGTCAAGGTGTCAATTAGCGAATACCTATACATCTCGTAGATGGACATCGTTCATCATTTACTGCTCCCTTTTTCAATTTCTTAAAAATTGATTATAATCGATCTCGGAGTACGAGACTCAAAATGCGCGAAACCTTGTAGTTTTACTGGCATTACATATAATGAAATTACAAATTACGAAAGTATATAATTAATTAATTGGTTGTATAATATAATGATGTATCTCGGTGCCTTAGTACCTGGACACACGAGTCCTACTAATTACACATAGTTGTTTTTTTACGAAACAACTCCGTTTTTATTAGATTTGCGCGTGATTGCGTCGCGTCCGTTGCATTCTTCTGAATGGAGTTCAGGTTCCGACTACCGTTCCGACAGAGAATGATAAAAATGTCCTCGTTTGAAGAACGATGGAGCACTGTTTTCATTTTCATTTTTCGCAGAAGTTCGTAAAGAGGAGACGGATCGAGTCGAATTATTTCCAATGATGTTTGACATGTGAGAATGCTTGTCACCGCCTCAGTTCACCACCGACGGTAAAATGCCATAAAAGAAAATTTCAAAACCAATTTGTATAAAGTCAGTATATAAACGAGATGCGAGGTAAAACGAGAGAGAAAGATGAGTAAAGGGCCAAGGGCCGGGCGTGGTACCGATTCGATTTGGTTGCGAGTGAAACGATATCGAACCGAGAGCCAGTTTAAAGGGAGAACGGAGTTGCCTGCGATGTAATCGGTAGAAAAAAAATCGATAAGAGAGGAAACAAAAAATGTTATATAAAGAGTAATTTAGGTACGGCGGGGTTGTCGAACCCACGAAGATGCTTAGGATAATGTTATCTTATAATAAAAACAAATTGTCCTTTTGAATGAAAAAAAAAGGAATAAATATTTAAAATACATGTCGTGCGTTATTTCGTTGATTTCAGCCAGTAACTTCCTCCACTTGCGTTGATCTATCTACCTTTCTTCGTAGTTGTCGAGCAAGGTAAGGCTTATATTAATCTTTATGCTATGTAAAGCGTAGTCTACAATGAGAATTTAAGGCGTAAAATTTAAGCTTTATGCCTTTAGTCGTAAGAAATTGACCAATCATAGTCAAATATTCTTCTCACATTCGACTGCGATTTGTCAATTTCTTACAGCTTAATGCTTGAAACTTAAATTTTACGCCTTATCGTAGACTCCGCTTAACACGTATGTACGATTATACTTCAAAATTGACAACATCCAGATACATGTAATATGGTTTTATTTTGCAACCAATACATTCTTACAACGACCATCCACAATAACTGGAAAGACATTCTCGAGGAATCACTTGCGGACGTTTCAACACGACGATTCATGCGAAAAATAACATTCATGTCTTTTATTGGCCAAGGTTTACGACCTTTTTCCGGAATTCGCATAATAGTACCATCTATTGATGAAGGAAAAAGCTTGGACATTATAAACAATTATTTTCTAGATATGTTCCTATGAGAAACATGCCTCTTAAATGTCGGACTAACGAAATGCGGGAGAAAAAGAGAAAAGAAATTGCGAATCCAGCACCTTTAAAGCTTCGCCTGTGAGAGGAAGCGCAAATATGGGGAAAATAATTTGTACATACATTTATTACATGTTTTAAAAACACGCATTCCTCGAATCAATCACCGATGAAATACCGTCGGAATGTTTTACAGCTTTGTACAATTCTGCCGTGCTAATCTTACATTAGGGATTTAATTGAGTTACTATGGTGAACATCTATTAAATAGATATGTAATAATTACTGTGTTGGACGTTGACTACCACGGTACAAAGATAACGCTTACCGTTCGTGAATTCGCGAATGTGGATGAATATAGAAAGGCAAAAATGCATACGTAGGCAAAAGTGACAAAGGAATTTCATGCTTATTGACGGTGCGGGAAAAGATATGTCGTACTTTAATGTTTCAATGCACGGGTCGTTTCTCCATCGTCAACCTTCGCGAACTTACGAACGGTGGAATAGAATACATTACCAAAGAATACTTGGTAAAAATTTTACGTGGCAATCTAACGTGTAATTTACAACGTAGCTTACTGAAAGTACTCTATCTATAATACTGCTGGATGTATACGGGTCACACCTCTTTCTCTCTTGGAACAGATTGGTTACAAGTTAATATGAAAATCATGAGCTACTTAATTTGATAAATTTGTCACAGGAAAATACAACAATATTAATTAATGGATCGTGGATTTTGAAAGTCGTCGATACAATCACTTGCAAAACAGTTAAATATGACCGAGACGCCAAAACCACAGAAAGATAATATAAGAGGAAAAATCTCTCGTAAACATGCACAAACATTTTCTTTTTTAACTTGCAGCTCATGTATTTACCATTATATTAAATGGCACTAGGTATAATATTTAGCGTAAACATTATACCCGATTATTATTCTTACTCAATGTTTTTACCATTATATATTATAAAAGTAGCAAAATAACTTAATCAAGGCTCAGCGTGTATAGAAGGCCAGGGTCTTTGAATAATCCTTTATATGCGAAACAATTTGTTGTGCAAAATCGTCAAACTTCAAACTAATATAACTAACATAATTCATTTCGCAATATCATATATAATATAACGTAATACAATATACATAGGTAATATAATCTACATAGGCAGTGCGCAAAGATTAATATAAAAAACTAATATCACAAAGTAATTTGGAGATAAAACTGTCGAGTCAACATTATGCCGAAACTCCGTTCATGTTAACGCGTTAAAAAGAGAACACAGTAAGAAACAAATTGAGCCCTCATCGCGGCATCGTGCGCTCCCATCTACAAAAATTAACAAATTTCCCGGAAAGACCCAGAATTATGATTCACGAGAATATTTAGTACATCGCATTCTTGTGCATTTAAATACATATTAAAGCGCCGCGAAAGTATCAAGTTTGTCGTCGCAGTAACATCACAGCTCTTGAATGCTGGTCAGCATCACACGATTTTTAATAATTACAACAGTGCGAGTCTCGAAATGTGAAATTTACGTGTCGCGTCGTGAAGTAAGAGTTACATTTACCTCTTATACTTTATCTATTATGGAATATCTACTTAACGAACGCATCGTATGCTATTCATACACAGAGAGGTCTGTCACTAAATAACTATTAATTTCCCTTGCAAATAACATTTTCTATTCTTCCGCTGTATCAGAGGAGAACTGTATGCATAAAACTCATTGGAAAATAATTCGCTGTCTAATAAATTGTTGTGTTACGGTAAATCTTACTCTAAAAAACTACTAGGGACGTTGCCCTATCACTATGATATCACGGATGATCGCCATTGATCCGGGATGATTAATCAATTTGTGTTACATTATAGTTGCAGCGTATTATAATATAGTTCCGTGTTGAATATATTAATTATTATACATGCATAATTATTCTACTTTTGAGCATCGGAAGCAATAGATAAATGTCGTAAAAATCATGTCCGTATATGTTTTATATATATATATATGCAGATTTCTTTCATTCTCTTGTGTATACGATAACAATGTCGAGCTTATGCGTAATCCTTATAGATAAACCTACTTAGGATTTCTCTCTCATATAGCACAGATTAGATTCTCAGTTCGTTGTCTTATAGAATTTTGTATTAAAACAGAATGTCCCCTTCCTCAGATCATCACTTTTTTTTTGTCCTTTGCACGTGGTTCTTTACATCGTGATGGCCGCGTGATTCCTAACGCATTGGTATATCAATAAATATCAAACAAATCTTCGAAATGGTATCAAACGTAACAAGATTAACATTCGAAACATTCACTTGTAGACAGCACCTGTTAGTGCAATTTATACAAAATCGACGCGCGTAAGATTAGATTTATTTCACCTGTTACGGAGATACTTGTTTGCATATTGGTATATTCTACTATGTCATACGAATACGGTAATTACGCAACTATAATGTCTTCTTCTTACATGTGTCATTGATAGATCTTACTTTTTATTATCTGTTTGGACGTGCACTGTTCCGTTTTTGCAAATGTATAATCTTTCTACTGCTGCTCTATAACGAGTCCGGTCATGCGTATTGTATTCAACTTGCTCGTGTCAATTTTATAAACGACAATAATTAAAAGTATTTACAACTATAAAAAGATATATCCCCTCTAACTGCAGACTACGTGCTTAATCACATTCTGTTAAATGCATATTTTCAAGTGTTCAATGCGTTAATTACCAACACTCTGACGTTAAATGCAAATTATCGTAACAAACAGCACTATATTAGTATGTATTTTAAATGCCAACTGTGTTACAAAGGAACTGTAAATCGTAAGGATAATGAGTATATAAATAAACATAAATAATAAACGCGCTTTTTTAATATCGAACTGGTAAACATTAAAGCTACGTATTGAACTGTAAACTGTAAGTCCGATCTCACCGGATATAACACATAGAGCACATTATATATTTTATAAGATCAATGCGAAACATATTTTCAAGATACATTTGACATTAAATCATTTGAACCTGAGCCCAAGTTTCATTTGTCGCAAAAGATTGTTATGTCATTGCTAAATTATGCTAAGTTTAATGTGAAATGCGATAACGATGAGTAAGTATGTCGACTTTTCATCACCAAGACGAAAATACGTTTGGGATTGAAGAACAATATCTTCTTTAACTTTTCACTGCTGTCTTTTTCGCAAACATCAATATTGTTCGTAAGATAGGATAAAAATACAAGAAATATTGCGTTGATATTCGGAATTACATGGTTCTTTACACATGGTTTCGATACTTTGGAGCGTTTCTAGTCCCGTCTAGCTTGCAGATTAAATTTAATTGAAACGCAATTATTTCTGGAACCTCTCGCTTATCTCAAATCAAAGACTCACATCTCCGTATTCGAAATTCCATTTCTCATAGGCAGCTAAACTTGCCGGCGAAACAGATCTGCGAATTCTCTTTAGGGAATCACGGAAATCTTGCATTGTGATATTACGAACAGAATTGAGGTCCAATTCTTTCACCTGATCTGGATTCAGTTCTGAGAATGATACGATAATACGTCTTGTAGTTCAACCATACAGACAAGATGTAACAGATCTTTTCTACACTTTCAAGGAACCAACATAAAAATTTCATGGAACTTTTTTCATATTTTTATTAGACTTGACTTTAATTGAGTGAATTAAATAAGATTTTTAAGTCTGTCATTTACGCGATAAAGATACAGTAAAATTAATTACTATCACTGGAGAACAGCATGTGTGCATATATTCAAAATGACGAGACATTTATAATATCGTAAAGAGCTATGCCTGTGTTCGTTTATTCCTATTGGGAGCTATTGGGAAAATAAAATCTATAATACACGTTACGTGTATTATATGTTTTGTTTTCTCAATAGCTCCCAATGGGAATAAACGAATGCAGGCAAAATGAGTGACCAAAAATGCATATCCACTCATAATATAAGACTGAAAACGAATACAAAAGCGTACAAGAAATTCAACGTTACCTCTGATAGGCCCAAGCGCTGCGTCTTTAGCTAATCCAGTTAAATCGCTTCCCGAGTATCCCTCCGTCATAACTGCCATCTCGTTCAACTCTTCAAGCGTCAATGGATCATTGTGTTTGGCCAAGAGTCTTCGGAGTAACACAGTCCTCGTCTGTAAGTCGGGCAACGTAACATACACGCGTTTCGTGAATCGCCTTAGTGCAGCCTCATCTAATTCCTGCGGTCTATTCGTAGCAGCCATAACGAGCACTCTCTCTTCTGGATTACACGGCAGTCCGTCAAACTCGACTAAGAATTCTGTTTTTAGCCTCCTAAAATACACGTTTAATTTAATTAATCGAGATATAGCTCTCTTATCGATACATTGCCCGTGTGTATAAGCGGGCAGAAAGAATGCACAAAGGTATACCTCGAAGCTTCGTGTTCGTTATCCTTTCGCTCGCTCAACAACGAATCCACCTCGTCGATGAAAATAACAGAGGGCTGAAACTCCCGCGCGATAGCGAACAGAGCCCTCACTAATTTCTCACCCTCTCCGACGTACTTCGATGTGAGACTAGCGGCGGAGATCGAGAAAAATGTTGCGTTGCACTGGGTCGCAACGGCACGCGCCAGCAATGTCTTTCCGTTTCCCGGTGGCCCGAACAACAGCAATCCTCTCGCGGGTGTTCGCAGACCGGTAAATAACTCAGGTCGTAGCGACGGTAAGATTACCATCTCTTGTAAAGCTTGCTTCGCGGTCTGAAAGTTAAAGTTGAGAGAAAATATTATAAATAGGGACGAAGACGATGTTCCTCGCAATATTACAACTTACAACTGGTAACCAAGCGAAGACTGTAACGACAGTACATCGCGACGGAACGACGTACCTCTTGGCCAGCGATGTCTTCCCACTGCACTGGCGCTCCTCCTTCCAAGATCTCGTCGAGGATCACTTGCGCGAGTTTTGGATCCACGCCCTTTAAAATGGGTACTTTTCTGGTTGGCGTGCTTCTGTTACTGTTCGAGGTAGTGGGGGTTCCTGGACGTCTTATAGGCGAACCGTTGCCCGGTACAGACAGCTGCCTTTTCACAGAGGGTGGTGTGGAGGACGGTTTGATAGGCATGGTTCTGTGGCAAGGTTGAATAGGCGTCGATCTGCCCATGCTTCGAGGCAATGTCTGGCTCTTACTTAGGGGTGTTCCTGTTATTCGCTTGCCAGGAACCGATAGTTTCCTGCCGGATGCTGAAACAATGCCCGTACTTACAAATACAACTTAAAAAATGGCAATTTATAATTTGATGATGTAAAAGAGTGACTACTGGTTGTCGATTAATTAAAATATTAAATGCAGATATCGCGTATCAGTCTAATGGATAAGAGGGTCTATCGCAAAGAAGATAAAAGTAAGAAAAAAAAACATTTACAGCCAAGATATATTTTAAACATTGTTATTTGTATTCTTTGATTTAGTGGTAAATAGTAGGAGCGTATTAAAAATGTAAATTTATCGCGACAGCGAATACCTCGTTAGTAACATGATCGAGTTAAATCGTTTAACAATCTTTTTTTTTTTATATTTGGATTTATGTTGAGATAAAATACTTCCTACTATTTGTACTCTACTAAAAATGCAATTACATTACGTGTATTGTATTGTGTTGCTTCGGTCAAAAGCAGAATTAATATATCTAATAAATTGCAATGTAAAATTCAATGCTATGAAACATGTCACGTTTGCAATATTTATGCGACAGGTGTAATTAAAATTAATTAGCAAAAAAGAATACGCGTTTACGTATTAAAGATCAAATTACTTATGAAAATATTGATTTTTCAAACTCTCGTCTTGATTTAAAAAATTGAGGGAAAAGAAAAAGATACGTCGTCTCTTCACATTACCTTATTGCTAAATCGCATAAATATTAAATCTATTAAAAAATTATAAAACATTTCAAATGTGTGATTGCGATAGTGTGACGTGTATATGTACGTTTAATCATACGTCTAATGGTCTAATCTGTCTTGATGTGTACTTAATAAATATGGATTTAGATTTTTTTAATCTACTTGTAAAAGCGCTTTAATTTCATCGCGCTTAATAAGCGAAATGCGGCAGTTTCTAAAAATCTACAACACAAAGAGGCAACTACGATAAATGCAAGCCTTACATTCATCTACCTTATCCCTCTACGTCAAACGAGTGATGTGCATAGGGCTAAGATGGAACAAGTATCTTTTTCAAATGAACAACGACTAGGTAGCATTACTGTGTTAATTTACTTGCATTCGACTCTCTTTCGCACTTAAGCCCAGAATCTCAGACGAACAATACCTTCAGTAGTATGAGCGAAACAGTTTTTTGGTGAACGTGGCCTTAACTTGGGAATCTGGGTACACATAGTCTGCCCGGCGTTAACTGTCGTGTGTATATTGTTTGTGTTCTTATTGTGATTAATGTTGGATGAAGTTCGAGCGGTTTGAAAAGTGTGCGCGTTGCGGCGAGCCCTCAGATGCTTTCCCGGATGTTCGCCGTCCGTTTTATTTCCAGGTGCGCGATTGTTGATACTATTGTTGATACCCAGCTTTCTCAGCTCACGCACACTCACTACAAAAAGGAAAAGAAAACATTCTCTGCCATGCTGCAGTAAGGCTGTAGACAGCTAAAAGAGAAAAATCAGGCTAAGATCTTTCGGTCGTACCGCGATTATCAAGATATACCGATATCACCGAGTTGTCTCGGAGCAAAAGCGCGCGCATTTCGATCGCCATCATAGTGCTGTCGCATGAGATTGGGCCCTCAATCTTCGAATATACCCGCGAAGAAATGCAAAATAAAGACTGATCTGTGCTCAAGGTAAACCATCTAGGAAATTTACAATTACACGCGGGCATGCGTACACACACGCATACGTACACGCACACACGCGCTCGCACGCATGTATGACTACGTTTACACGGCGGCTTATGATCCGGTTTAATAACTGCCGTATACTATCCGATCCAAAACGTTTCTTCTTTTGATCATAATGATCATTTAAATAGAAGCTTCTTTTGATACTTAAACTACAATTTCTAGTATATATGTATATCAAAAGATTTAATTCAAATGTTTAGAGTATGAAAGAGGCTCATATTTAAGAAATCATTATGATAAAAAGAAGAAAAGTTTTGGATCGGATAGTATACGGTAGTTATAAAATCGGATTATAAGCCGCTGTGTAAACGTAGTCACCGTCTCGAGAAAGTAAAATAAATTGCACACATGAGCATGCTAGATACATATTCTTTCTCTCGCCATTGCCAAGGGTTTACCTGGTGGACACCGTTGCCGAGATAAGTAGATGCATAGATACCGATTAATTGATATTCGCAAGAAACGAAACTGTCTGTACCATAGGTAAGTAAGCTTGGAGTAGCTTAAGAAACGCCAATGTGCGGAGCAGGATGGTAGCAGCGTGATGTACTAACCGAGAAAGTCCAGCCTGTCCTTCGCCATCGCCAGATTCGTACACATCTTGTCGTGGAGCCTCTGCGCGTGCTCCCACACCTCGCCGTGTCCACCGGTGCACTCCACCGCTATTCCCTTCTCCAATTCTCCGATTCCCTTTTTGTACAGTTCTATCGCCATCTCCTTCTGTCCTGTTTGAACGAGTATAAAGACTAATCAGTAGGCTGTTAAGAAGACCGCTGTTAAATCGCATAAAAATTAAACTGTAGAGTTTAGCCTGCAATTGTATAAAGCGACTAGTTTCAGTTATATTTAAGACCAGTTCGTTTTAGCTGAACTTGTTGCACGACTTAGCTTTTCTCTTTCTTTTTTCACGTTGAAGAGAAAAAGAGGAAACCGTGCAAGAAGTTCAACTAATGCCCATTTCTACCAATGTAGATTAACTTTGATCAAGTCAGTTTAACTTGCTTTCTATCTTTTTCTAGTTTTAAGAAATAGAAAAAGATGAAAGGCAAGTTAAACCGAGATTAAAGTCAATCTGGATTGGTCAAAATGGACATAAAACGAACAGGCCTTTATCTTTCTTTACTTACTTTAATCAAATTGTACTCTGAGCGAGACAACGTACCCTCATTATCCTCATCGATCTTGAGCGCCTTGCTAATAAACTCGAACGCTCTGCGATGATGGTGCTTCTGCTTGGCCAGCAAAGGATCCCCGGGACCAGGCCCTATGGGACGTCTAGGCACTTGCGACATGGCCTCGCTCTCAATCCGATTACCGTTGATCAAACGAGCATCCGTCGGCTTCTGCCCTACAACAATCTCCAATTGACAGGCCTGCTTGGACGCCTGCCTGCGCTGGATCAGCTGTGACGTGGAGGTGTACAGGTACTTGAACACCACGAACAGCTGATACAGCAGGGTGCGCAGCACGTTGAACAGCAGGATCAGCGGAAAGGAGACGATGTAGAGATTGCGCTTGTGCACCGACGGCTGCGCGCCGTCCAGGAAGCGGTGATGGCTGTGATGATAGTGATTGTGACGGTGCCCGACGCAGTGGCTGATCGTCGTCGTCGTCTTGTCGCCGTTCTCGCTCTTGGTCACGCACAGCTTCTTCGGCGACTTTGTGCCGAATTTACGTGTCGGGCGCGCGCCATCGCTGCAAGACATCTCCCAGGGATGCGATTCGCTACGCTCGCGGTACTGCGCTGCCGCCGCAGCTGCTCGTGGTGGCCGTCGACGGTGGTGGTGGTGGTGGTGATGGTGGTGCTCGCGAGCGGCCGTGCCGACATCCCCGACGCGACGGTCGTGAGGGAGAACGGGGACGAGGTCGGGCCGGTAGGGTGATCTCTACATCGTCGTGGAGCCCGTGGCTCGAGTGCCGCCGGGCCCGTCCGCGTCGGCGACGCGACCGCAGGAACGAGAGGCACCGTAGGCGGAGGCGGAGGAGGAGGAGGAGGAGACGCCGCGGAGAGTCGCGTTACGAGACTCACGGGATACCTCCTGCTGGAAGTAGAGACGACCAGACGGGAACGGGAACGAATCGATCTCGCGCACCTCTCCCTCGCGTTCCTTTCCCGCGATGCGACAACCGACCAAGGGACGCGAGCGTCCGTTCAGCTTGAGCATCGCTTGCAATCGCTTGTTTTGATCCCAACTGCCTCGAATCTTGAACTCTCGAACGCGCGCGCTCCTCCGCTCCTCACTCCTCGATGCTCACCGATTCGGTTTACTTCTCCGAATCCGAACTGCTCCGAACTCCGAATCCGAACCCGAAGAACAATCAATCGGTACCGCCGGTACAATATAGCGTAGCGACGCCGCGCTCGGCGTCGAGGCAAGACGTCGATATCTCGACTTCGTTATGTACGATCGGTACATTAGCAGAGAATCAAACCCTCCATACTATGATGTGTAAATTAGTAAATTTATATTCACTTTTTTAATATTAATTGCGCTGCGTAATCAATAAATGAGACTAATAAATAGTCACCTCTAATATGTAGAAAGTAATATTTCGTGTAATATTCATATACATGTACAATAGAATGCATGATGAAAAGTTTTAATGAGCAATAGGTTTACAATTTTCTTTACAAAAAAAAATTAAACACGTTATGTTGTTGCATAAAATTAATAATTAATTTACTTATTGCATTATCGATAATGTAGAAACCTAAAAAATCCTCTATATGTTCTCTATATATAGCAATAAAAATAATTTACACCCTTGTAATAAAAAAAAATGTACAAAAGGGTCTTAGGCTAGTTACACCGCTATAGCGGCTATAAAGCTTATAGCAAATACTTTACATTTACATTACAATAATGAAATATATATACACGACGTGATAACACAATTCAAACGAGTATATAATAAAAATAAAACGTGCAATTTTCCTTCTCTTATCGAACAGGTCTAGTTACTATCGCTCTCCGATAGTTCTGCCTGTTCCTTGACTTTTCGTACCTTGCCTTTCATCTTTCTCGTTTTTTCTAAGCCTTGTTTCGATTTTCTAAATACTTCTATAGCGTGCAATTTCCTTTCCAACGCGCATGCCCTATCTTTCTCTCGTTGCGGTATATATTCCTCGCTAGATTTCTTCTCAACCACGGCTTTAACAGGTTTCTTGGAGACAGTGCTTATTTTAACAGGCGGTGTGCTCTCGCGAGACGATGTCTCAAGTTCGGTAACTGAATCAGTAACTGAATCCTTTTCCTCGCTTGGCTTTCGGGCAGCATTGCTCTTTTTAATTTTCTTAGGCGGAGGTTTGCCATTAACGTTGTCGTCTACGTTGTCATCCGCATCCACGTTGTCGCTATTTAATCTGCGCAGAGCCTTCTGTACTCTCTTACTTAAACTTGGTTCGATCGAGCGCGGAGACGCTTTCGCTTTGAAGTACATATCCAATAATTTTTGATTCTTGTTCTCTTCCATTCTCCTCAATACCGGTATCATCGTGTCGTCGAACTTGCCCTTTGTCCATCCAAACTTCTGCCTGGTGTAGTCGCAAAGAAGCACGACGTTCGGCTTACCCCAGGTAAAAGTTTCCTTAGATTCGTCGACCGTGGGAAAGAGATACGCTTGGACAACCGCTTGATTTGGGAAATCTGTAAGGTAGTCGGTCACGTTATTCGCAACTACATATTTCACTTACTTTACTCATCCTTATCAGTCGTTACTAGGTGACTAGCGCTTACCTCTGTCCAATTTCATGCTTCGCAATTTATTGCGCAAACCCGTTTTCCCAGGAGCGGCAAACATTCCCTTCTTTATCCACGAGCAAAAATTATGTAACCCGTGTAATACGTTATCTCCATCGGCCGGAAACGCGGCTAATATTTCTAGCGCGGTAACTGGTCCAACGCCAGTCACCCCTGCGGTGTAATCACTTCCAACCAAAAGGGCCAATTGTATCAATTGATTGCGGCTGAGTTCTGCGATATGCAATTGATTTGTTATTAAATCTATTTAATCTATGATACTTGATTTTCATATAATTTTTTGTAAAAGTAATATATATGTATATAAATTAATATATTATGTTTTGCTGCTCTATATATATATCTTAAGATATAGTAATAAATCCACTGAGATACTTACTAAAATGATGTTGAATATCACAGGCACGAAATTGTAATACTTTTTTGTTGTGGTTGAAAAAATTCCTATATACGCATTGGCCCCCAAAAAGCCAGATATCGGAATCGTCTGTAATTGTGCCGTCGGTTAGTTTAATTTGTTCCAAATACGCGCACTGCGCTTCCGCTTCCATGGGAGCTACTATATATGGTATGCCGAATAAACGTAACAGTTCCTATAAACAAATATAATATGATAACAACAATCCGAGGTACAACGCACATTGCTCTCTATATATTTTCAAACATACCTGTGCATCAATTTTAATTTGGTCAGAAATGTTGGTAGCTTGCCTCTCGAGTTTGCCAATGCCTCTTGCGAGTTCTTCCTGCTCATCCTCTAATTGTCCCTGTAATTAAAACATATTCGTATCAGATAAATAAATAAAAATACAATAAAACGATTTTCCACCTGTTTATACAGAAATAATGTAGAGTTTACCTTCAATTCTGTCAAATCTTCTTCATTAGTGGGTAACACTGCTGGCTTCTCCTGCGCACATTCGTGAAGAGGATTAGACGTAGGCGTATCCATATTATCTCGCTCTATTGATTTATCGGAGTTCTGGGTGTCGTGTATCTTGTCTTCGTCATTCGACATATTCTCGCTTAACTGAACATTTTCTGGCAATTCGGTATTTGTTTCTTCCTCGATCGATTCCTCAGGTATAGTATCCAAGAAACTATGTTTCAAATTATTACTGTCTTCAGAAATTAATTGTTTTCGGTGTTCCCCGTTTACCGTATCGGCAAACTGTACTTGCTTCGGCCTCATCGGTGCAACGCTCTCTTTATATGAATTCTCAAATATATCGGCAAACATATCGTCCTCTGGTTTTTTATCCGACTGGAAAGTTATCTCAATATCCTTTTTATTCGTAATATTCCTTGAAATGTTCATATCATGTATCGGGACATCTTGGATTTCGATGAAATCGTCGGAATCGGAATCTGTCGTATCCATTTGTGTTACATCGTTAGACTTCGCGGTAGGAGAACGTTCCTCAGGTATTATTCCTTTGTCCGAACTTGAGATGTCGGATGTAATAATATTTAAAGTTTTGACATTATCTTTTAATGGTTCAACTTCAACAAGATTATCCGATTCTGGACTAGACGGAATCGATTCAATGGCATTCTCTATAGTCGTATGTGCATCTTTCACGCTCTGTGGTTCCAAAACTTTCTCGCAATTTTCAGGAAGTGCTGACATCGATTTATCATCCATTGGACTAGACGGAATCGATTCAATGGCCATATTATCAGCCGTATGTGCATCTTTCAGGCTCTGTGATTCCAAAACTTTCTCGCTTTTTTCAGGAAGTGTTGACATCGATTTACCATCCATTGGCTTTGTGGCTTCTGCCAATTCTGTACAAATATCTTTTAGAGCTGATTTTACGTTTTTACTTGCAGTTTTACGATTTTCATCTTTATGACGTTTAATAAGATGTATGATCTGATTCTGGGACAAACCACTATACTCTAACATGTACGTTAATGCAGGATTCGTCTTGTTTTTTCCCGCTAATGCCAATGATTTGTTTGTATCATTCATATCGTTTATATCATCATCAGATTCCCAATCGCTGTCAAACGTGTATTCATTTATATTTTCGACGATAGGTAGAGAATCGTCATCATAGATTGGGATCACATCGGCTTCATTATCAGAATCATTTAATTCATACTCATTAATGTTTTCTGCGATTGGCGTGGGATTACTTGGCCCAGCAACAGGTTCAACTTCTTCATTTGCATCCTTCGACGTATCACTTTTATCCACCTCCGATTCGCTCGCTGATTTCGTTGCTAACGCGTTCTTGTCTGCGTGAAACAGCATATTTAACTCATTATTAAATACATCAGAATAGATAGCGCGAAATAATTTCACAGTTTCAACGCTCGGTGCGCATACCACTGATATAAATCAATCTGGTTGTGTTATCCGCGGCTATTCGAAAAGCCGCGTCTCTGCCCTTCGTATCGACGCCTTGTTCAGTCAGTAGTTTTTCCAGCTCCTCCAACGTCAGTGTCTTTCCACCCATTTCCTTCTCGGCGGATTCTAAAGACTCTTGCACGTGTCTACGTTTCAGCAAACGTTTTAATTGGAAGCCCGAGAACTCTTGCGACTCCTAAAATCAAATACAATATTTAAAACATATATAATACAAAATTTACTTGAAATACATGACATATGTGATTTATAATCCATCGTATACATTACACATGATGCTTAACATTTGTACATACTTGAGGCATCTCGTGTAAACGACCCCAGGAATTTTGTTTCCTCGTTTCTTTAAGGTCAGTGAGTATATCGTAACGAACATCCGCGGGTAACGCTTTAAATTCGCTGCTGGTTACGTCAACGCTATGTATGTTTCCCATCCATTTAGATTGCTTCCGTGGACTCAGTTCGGCAAGAGAACTGTCGGAATCATATTCATCGTCATCGACATAACTCTGTTCGTCGCTGGCGCTAGGCATGTCGGGCAGAGCGAACATATTCTCGTCGGAACGTTTGGTTTGCATATTTATCGATATTTGTATCGCCTCGCCATTTTGATCCTTGGAATCCTTGTTAAGAACGGTTTTTACAACGCTGTGCCTTATCAAGTTTTGTATCAAATCCGTCTTCAGCTTCTGCGCCTTACTCGTGGCAATAGATTTCTGCTTCCTGCGCGAGGCCTGCGAATACAAAAGAATTGGAGGAGGCTCTTTTCTCACTACCTGGTTCCCACGGTGAGCCAATTAAGTACGAACAATATTATAATCAAGATAGAAGAACAGTTTAGCATTTAGCCTGCACGTAAGCGCATAGCGCACAAGTTTCATACAATATATAGCATCTCCTTTTGCGTTAAACGCACGAGTTAAGGATCGTTAATTATTCGCCAGTCAAAGAAAATATAATCTATCGCGTATTTACAATTGTATTTTTCTTGAGCATGGGTACACCTCCGTCGAAGACGAAGACGGGCTTGATCTTATAATACAGGAGTTTGCATATCCTGGTAAATAATCCAAGAAGATGGGCGTTAGGTCTAGGAGCGCCATGGCGATCCTGGTATCCTTGCAACACTTGGTATATCCATATCGATATATCTGTAAAATATATAATATAAAAGTTATATATAAAAGTTTGCTATTCTATTATTGTGCTTTGGAGTGATTAAAGTCGACCGAGTAACAGATAGTTTTTCAGACATTTTCAAGATCCTTCAACTGCGGAATTAAATAAGGTTTAAAATTATATTCGAGCTTTTGTGTGACAAGACATATATATATATATATATATATATATATATATATCATAGATGTTGATACTCGCCGATCGCCAGGACCTTGCCCTCGAGGCTCTCCAAGGGTACCGGCTTTCCGGATGCGTCGAGCAACTTCCACAAGCCGTACACTCCCATTATTCAAGAGATTGGCAGCGAAACGTGCACAAACGTGTCACTAAAAGATACATAACGCAAACGCTATCCCGATATATTTTTCTCCCAAGCGTTCCTTTTATCTTTTTATATATTTAATCTATTGTGCGACATAAGATTATTAACCTAAAAGTACGCGATTAACAAGTCGAACTCGTGCGTGTCACGACTGTCACGAGTGCGAGATTATGGAGATTTATAAAAGGACGCGTTTTAATATTTCAACATCGACCTCGGTCGACTTCGGCCGGCGAATACGATTCCAAATAATTCGCGGTAGTCCGCACTGTTCGCGGTCAGCTGACGAAGGTAGCAAACGTCATGTCATAACTCGCACGCGGTCGGCTACACCTCACCCGCCACCGCCAGTTATCTGCGCTTGCACCTGCGCCGATCTAGCTGCATGGTCGAATCACTTTTATGTCTATCTCTACCAATTTAGATTAACTTTAATCCCAGTTTAATTTACTTTTTATCTTCTTCCAATTCTTAGAATTCGAAAAAGAAGAAGAAATTATAAGAATTCTACTGAGAAGAATTCTACATATAAGAATTAGACAAAGATAAAAAGTAAGTTAATTTAGATTTAATTTCGATTTAAAATTTACTTTTTATTTTTTTCTGATTCTAATCCTTACAATTCTAAAAATTAGATGAAGATAAAAAGTACGTTAACAATTAATACTTAATTAATTTAATCTCGGCGGTTTTAATTTACTTTTTATTTTTTTCTAATATTCTTCTAATTCTTAGAATTTTAATTCTAATTCTTCTAATTTTATAGAATTCTAATTCTCTATTTTTCTTCTAGTTCTACTATATATATATATATATATATATATATATATATATATTGAATTAATATTATCTGCATTGATAGAAATAGAAATTAATTTAGCGATTGCAATTTGTCACATGAATGTTAGCTACATTGTCAATAATATTTAGCAAATGTTGATTGCATTTAATTACGCAATCTCGATTAATTCATTAATTAATATTTAATTAAATATATATAATTAATCGTCCAAAAGATGTATATCCGTGCGGATAAGCTCAAGACAAATTCGAGCACGTTGCCTCTTGAACGCACAATTAATCTGACTTAATCTAATTAACGATCGGAAGACGGTCGCGTAATGGCGAGAAAACTCGTTGTTTACGCGCGGCTGTGCGCGCGGCGCGTTATTCGAGCGTTTTAGAGCGGCGACCGGATCGAGACGATCCGGAGAGCCAATTACGCGTGCGTCGCTGCTCGGCATCTCATTTATTCCTTCGGGGCAACGATAATAATTGGAATCGCGCAACAATTACAATAGTTATAGATCGTATCGGGATCACGCTCGCGGCACAATTCCGCGCGCGCGCGCGCGCTCCCTCGCGCGGCCGCCCGTCATCTTCGCGCCTCCCGTAAAAAGAAACGAGCGTGGGAATCGGGATTCGGGCCTCGGGTAAAAAAACTCGGTTCGCGGTCGAGCCGCGTTCGCACGTACTTATGGCGCTTGCCTATCGCGCGAGAATTACGTTTCTCGCCGGCCGAAAAGGGAGTAGCCGCGAGAAAAAGTGTATCGCCGCCCGTAGTGGAAGTCGCGCGGCGTCGAGCGAGAGACCGTGATTTAGCGATTTTGCGCCGCTTTTTAAACGCACGGATGAATAAGACGGCGATTTGTTTATTAGTTGAAGATTGTTCGTTTATTATCATATGTATTTTCGTTGTCTCGCAACCGCTCACACGTTGAAATAGAGACACTTTTTGTCTCTCGATGATTCACACTATGAGTCCTATAATGAAGGACTCTAATTCACACATCTATCTTTCCTCTCTCCCCTTCATTTCGCGACTCATAGTCGAGAGTCAGAGAGTTGACTCGAGTCGCAGCGATGCCGATATATCCAACGATATATAGATTATATTAAATAGGAAGCAGAAATGGATGTTCGATGCGACGCGACGCCTCGAAATAGAAGGCCGCTCGCGCACCGAGCTTGATCCCGCGAAAATGTCGAAAATTAATATCAGCCGTGAAGTGAGCAAAGAGTCGCGGAAGGGTGCGTATACGATAATTAAGAAATCACGTTCGAAATAAAAAGGCCGTAAAGTAAGTCGCGTGATGTAAAGCGAAAGATCGTGCCGACGAGAATAAAAGGAGCCGCGTCGAGAGAGGCGTTTACATAATATTTCCCGTGAATCGACAATTTTTCGGGCGACCGTTTTCACGGCAAGAACGCGGCATGTCGTCTAATGTTCATTTCTAGCTATCAATGCATTTCTATTAACTTTAATCTCGGTTTAACTTACTTTTTATCTTTTTCTAATTTTTAGAACTAAAAACAGTTTTAAAATTGTAAATTGATCGTTAGTCTTATTCGAAGGTTAAAAAATTGTAAATTAATTATTAGTTTTATCCAAAGATTAATATTTGCTAACTTCACGTTATATAATTTTTTTTTAACACGAAAAAAGTTGAGTTATGAAGGTTAAAATACTTTTTATCTTTTTCCAGTTCTTGAAGTAAGTTAATCTTCCATAACTCAACTTTTTTTCGCGTCTAAAAAAAATTATATAACGTGTAATTAGCAAACATTATTAATCTTCAGATAAAACTAACAATTAAATTTACAATTTATTAATTTTTTATTATAAAGAAAACGGTTTGTAACTTGGAGTAAGATGCCACGCGCTAAGCTGTAAAAAAATGAATAAATAAGACTTAAAAATACAGGTACAGTTAAACCGAGAGATTAAAGTTAATCTACATACATAGTAGAATTAATAAACATATAGGAAGGCGATCGCGCCTAAGTTCAGTTGGCAACGAGATCGATTAAATTTTTCTTATTCAAGTCTGCGATTTATAAAAGGAAAATCGATAGTAAACCCGCAAAATTATATAGTCGAAAGTGTTTTCTTTTCAGCAATAAAGATCTACGGAGTGCCATACGTTGAGTAAAACTACAATTAAAAAAAAAAGTAGACTCAATTATCTCGATCGTTTGCTAATTATTTTAGCACGGTTTCGCGACGATCGCGAGCAAAGATCGATTCGAGGCGGGTCGAAATATCGAAGAAAGGTAAAAATATTCAAAATATCTCTCTTTCTCTCTATCTATCTATCTTCGCTTCGGTTATACGCACGTCCCCGGTGTTATTACGCAGCATCGGCTGCCTGCACCTCTCGCACACGCGGATCGCGCGACGAGACCGTGCGGACGCGGTGCTACATGCTACATGCGGTCTTGTATATATCTATATATACATATGTATTATACGTATATATATCACATCATATATACATATATATAATATACACACACGCGCGCGCGTAGGCAAACGCGCATGCACATTCATAGACGCGCGGTATATATATCGTATCGTCATCATCGCAGAAGTGGAGTGAGGTAGAGGCCACCCACTCTTTCCCACAGCAGGTTTTTCCCACGCCCCCCAGGATAACCCCAACATCCTTTTGCGGCAGCAATTCCACGGTCCGTGGGGGCGCCGCTACGTGGGGGGAGAGACGGGTGGATTGAGTGGAAACGACGGCTCGGCGCGGGGCCAGAGGGGGAAGTGGCAAGGGGGGGGGGGGGATGGTGCGAGCGGCGCGCGGGTCAGGTGGAGGGGGGCAGGGAGCTGGAGGCGCTCGGGTCGACCGGGCCATTGTACAACAGTAAAACAATAGAATCTGCAGCATCAGTGACGTATCCGCGTGCGCGCGGGCGCCGTGTGTTGTCGCGAGAGTATATCGTGGACAATTAAAAAAAAAAAAAAAGAAAAGAGAGAAAGAGATAGAGTGTGTCCTCGCGATTAAAGAGAGGGAAGAAGAGGAAGAGGAAGTGCGAGAGAGAGTGCTCCACTTTTCGGATGCGTGATACAGGCCGCGAAAGGTGTATTATCGAATCGGAATCGGCTCGCCCGGTTAGCGCGCTTGATTAATCGGCGATTAATTGAGCCACTTAATTCTGTGCATATCCCAGAAACGGGGGCTACGATCTGAAGCGAGCGATACGCGAAGTAACGCGACCTTAGACAGGCGGAGTTCGTACAGATACACGAATCTACTTCCTCATTTTCGAGTGATTACATTTTAAACGCGACAATCGAGATTCGCCGGCATCGACTCGAATTGCGTGAAGGTTGCTGCACGACGATTTACTTGCAACTTCAATTCGTCGTTCAAGATAAATAATTATTAATTATTAAATGACTCATACTGATTGACGGGAAGACTGTTACGAGGAAGAAACGCAGCTGAGTTCCGCGGCTGAAATTTTGCGAAAGGTAAACGGTCACCGACGTTTCGCGCGCGATTTTCATACATCGGAGTGAACGTCGGCGCGGATCGTCGCGAGAACGCGCGGTCTTGCCGCGGCATATTCGTTTTGAACTTCTCGCGAGAAGGGAAGAGAAAGAGAGCGCGGGCCCCCCGAGCTAGAGCCCGAGAGATCCCCTCTCCTTTGCTCGTTCACGCCGCGGCCACTTACGCGGCGGCAATAACTCTACAACGTTGCTCCGAAGTTAGTTACTCATCGTCGCGCGTTAAGGACGATCGTTATTGCCACGCGCTGCGTCGCGCTGTCAAGATTCGTCACTAAACCGCGTGTCGCTCGACTTTCAATTCGCGTCGTATATTATTTCGCGAAATTGTAAAAAAAAAAAAAAACAGACCCGCGAGCGGGTCTGCGGCAAAACGAATTGAACGAACTTTATCGCGCGAGCGCGTTCGAAAATCGAATCCCAATCGAATCGCTTGAAGTTGCGCGCGTACGCGCGCCACGCCGCGCCGCGCCGCGCCGCGCCGCGCCGTCGCGTTTCGTTCGCCGCGGTTGGCAGGACTGTTCGGAAAATTCGGAAAGTGAACAGGTGTTTTTTGAATGGATTAGGGAGAGAGAAAGAGAGAGAGAGAGAGAGAGGCAGAGAGGGAGACAGGGAGAAAGAGAGAGTAGACGACGAGAGGACGCGGAAGGATTCGCCACGGACGGCGGTGAACGATCGCCGGGGGACTTGGCGGCCGCTCCGGATGATCGATAGCACGGAGGATGCACGCGGGCACGCGGTTACTCCCGACGCCCGGCCGAGAATGAGGAGGCTAGTCGACCCCGGGATTTAACCTGTCCTTCCGCCAGATCGTAACCTCGCACTCGCGCTCGCGTAAGTCGAAAGGTAAATAAACAAACGGCCTGGCTTCCTCGCGCACGCCGCTTCGATCGCCGTTTACCTCATCGCGAAGGCACGAATCGATCACTCTCATAACCCTTCACCCGCGACGCGATCTTTCTCGCGAGCCGGGACGTCCCGGTTCCTGTCAGTCCAGGTTCCCGTCCAGGTCGACGGAAACGTCGACTTGCGGCAACGACCGGGGAATGTTTTTCTCGCAGCTGTCGCTTCGCTCTTTGGCTCTCACCGCTCTGCGATCTAAACTTTTTTCTTCCATTTTGCACGAAACATTTTCTCTCTAGTTTCCCACACGCCGTCTGCATGGTAACAATGTTGTGTAAACTTGAGGATATTTTTCGTTGTATTGTGTATTTTTGCAGTGCATTATTACTAGTCCGATATATTCGTTAAACGAGGGCGAGGTAGAAGGAAACGCGATGCGAGATACACAAGTCATAAGGCCAGAAAATGTGATAGGGGTACGTTTTCCTAGTAGTTGATTATATTTTACTATTTTGTCGTGTAACGATTCAGCTCGCCGGTATCATTTTCCTGCTGAATAACGCATTTGCATTTCTATTGTTGGAATATTTAATCAGGCATTTGCAATTATAGACTTTGGTTACGTTGTCAGGCAGAATTTTATGATTCTGGTTACCTGAATTAAACACGGGATACATCTTGACATGCGAATGACAGGTACTTTTAGCTTTCACACTCTGGTACTGTGTCTATCGTCGTAATTTACAGTACTGATTTATCAACTTTGCTACTACATTACTTTCTGCCATTGTCTAACTCACACCAGATATGTGTGGCATTATGTGATATCGATAGGCATCCAGCAAACACCAACTAACAGTGACATACGTCAACAATATTATAATTTTCCACTCAACAATATAAGCGTGATATAACACATGTTACACATAAAAGTTACATTGTTAAGTAGGAAATTATAATATTGATATAATTATTCTTACTTGGTGTTTGCTGAGTGGATAGCAATAAGAGCAAATTATAGTTATTAATGTTATACAATTGCTGAAAAACTTATACAATATACAGTATAAATCAACAAGGTATCATTTGTATCACATAATTTGCATCTATCAACAAGAAATATATAATATTTACTAGTCAAAGCAAATTGGCCCCTGGGTAGAATTGCGTTACCGTGAAGCACAGTTGGATGCGGCAGGTCCATATGATTGAAGTCACCTAGAAGGAGATGTAAACAACTTTTGATAGAGATGTGAACGACATTTAAATGACTTGGAAGAGGAGAGTACACATGTGACGATTTCCATTTGAAATGACAAATTTACAGTGAGCAAAACATAGGACAGAGAGCACTTTTATCAAGAATTTATTTTCAAGAACTGTACGAAAAGGAAGAGGCTGTGTAAGAAAAGAAGCGGTATGTTTCATGTAAGATAGGTGATTGATAAAACTGTAAAACTTGCACACGTATATGTATACTCGTGGCGCCGATCTCGTGTAATTAATGTAACGTTCGTTTAACGAGCTAAATAATTGCGCTATTAATTATGACATGTACGTTTTTTTTCCCAGTGTATAAACATAAGCTCTACCTGCGCGGCCACAATAGGATAGGAGCGCTTTTAATTCATGCATGCAGGAAAAATGAGCCCGGCTCGGTTCTCACGGCGTGCGTGTGTGTACGTGCCTGTACGTTGTTTCCTCTTTCCTGTGCCGAGACCAGCAATTCTTGATAGCTCGTTCGAAGAAAGATATCTCGAGTTAATTACGTCTTGTCCCCGGTAAAGAAGCAAAAATCTTTCTCACGCTAAAGCATCAAACGAGCGGACATTTGTATGCAGTTTGGTACGCTTAATCGCGCGAGTGACTAACGGTGACGCTACTGTATATTATGCTAATACATTATCACGCATTTAAAGTCACGATATCGTCTATTTCTACTACATGTAGGCTTTACACCTTTATAATCTCACGCGCGCGCGCCGCATCGCTTGGATTATATATCCGTCCGATATACATACACAACGACAAAGATATAATGAGGCAGTAATCAAGTGTGACTACTAATCTATTTTGTTTGAATTATTTTTAATTTAAGCGCCTTTAATTTAACCCGTTCCTACCGCTCTTCGCTCACGTTGCAACTGCTAAGTATTTTGAGTTATATTTCTTACACGATTTCGACTAATTTTATTTATTTTTCTATACTAATTTTAATTCTCTGATTCTTCATTCAGCACGCTACACGCTATTGTCGCACCTTTTCCGCGAGATAATGGTAAACGCACAAATAATCATTGACAACTGTACGACATACATATATTCAAGTTTTGATAAAATTTGTACTTTGTATTGTGTATCACTGAGATAATTTCATTCGCCGTAGGTAAGAGGTCGGGAAGGCACTCGGCGCTCTTGAAAGATGAAGATATAAGTCGGCGCCAACGGCGGCAACTTCGTTATTCCGTTTCGCACGAGAGAGTTCGAATTCGGACCTTTAAATATGCCACATCAATTCGGGCTGCCAACGATGGCGCATGGTATGCAATCTCCACCATCGCCGACCTCGGTCATGTCCGTTTACCCTCGATTCGGCCCCGGCATCTACAGGCCCGACCACCAGGACCAGCGACTGACCCGCGAGGCGATGGAACGTTACCTGCGCGACCGTAGCGACATGGTTATCGTGATCCTCCACGCCAAGGTCGCGCAAAAGTCGTACGGCAACGAGAAACGATTCTTCTGCCCGCCGCCGTGCATCTACCTCTTCGGCGACGGCTGGAGGATGCGTCAGGAGCAAATGTTGCGCGAGGGCGAGAGCGAGCAGAGCGCCCAGCTGTGCGCTTTCATCGGCATCGGTAATTCGGATCAGGATATGCAGCAGCTGGACCTGAACAACGGCAAGCAGTACTGCGCGGCGAAGACCCTCTACATCTCCGACTCGGACAAGCGCAAGCACTTTATGCTCTCGGTGAAGATGTTCTACGGCAGCGGCCACGACATCGGCGTGTTTCACAGCAAGCGTATCAAGGTGATCTCGAAGCCGTCCAAGAAGAAACAGTCGCTGAAGAACGCGGACCTGTGCATCGCCAGTGGCACGAAGGTGGCACTCTTCAATCGACTGCGATCGCAGACGGTCAGCACGCGCTACCTCCACGTGGAGAACGGCAATTTTCACGCTAGCTCGACGCAATGGGGCGCGTTCACCATCCACCTCCTCGACGACAACGAGAGCGAGTCGGAGGAGTTTCAGGTGCGCGACGGTTACGTGCACTACGGCAGCACCGTGAAGCTGGTATGCTCCGTTACGGGAATGGCTCTGCCGCGGCTGGTGATTCGCAAGGTGGACAAGCAGATGGCCAGTCTGGAGGCCGACGATCCTGTATCGCAGTTGCACAAGTGCGCCTTTTACATGAAGGACACGGATCACATGTACCTGTGCCTGTCGCAGGAGCGCATCATACAATTCCAGGCTACGCCTTGTCCGAAGGAAGCGAACAAGGAGATGATCAACGACGGCGCCTGCTGGACGATCATCAGCACCGACAAGGCCGAGTACCAGTTCTTCGAGGGCATGGGCCCGGTACGGTCACCGGTGACGCCGGTACCGCTTGTCCACAGCCTGCATCTCAACGGCGGCGGCGACGTGGCGATGCTCGAGCTGACGGGCGACAATTTCACGCCGAACCTGCAGGTCTGGTTCGGCGACGTGGAGGCCGAGACCATGTACAGGTGTCAGGAAAGCATGCTCTGCGTCGTGCCGGACATCTCGCTGTTCCGCGGCGAGTGGCTCTGGGTGCGCCAGCCGACGCAAGTGCCGGTCTCTCTCGTGCGCAACGACGGCATCATCTACGCGACCGGTCTTACCTTCACGTACACGCCCGAGCCCGGGCCGCGCCCGCACTGTCCGCCCGCCGACGAGATCATGCGAGCGCCGCGTGCCATGCACAATCAAGCCAGTATACCACCTGCCGCGATGCCCGCCGACGTGCCCTGGAACACTCACGGCCAGCCGCCGCAATCGGGTCTCTGATGTCTTCTAGATAATCGTCACAACGCGAACCAAAGTTTACGATGTAGTAGTGATACGGACGGTGCAACGCCAGCCGTCGCGTCTCACGACGACGACGACGACGACGACGAGAACGAGGACGACGACGGTGACGACGGAAGTGAGAGCGGCGATGGTGACTGCTCGTATCTGGCGAAAGATTTCTTACTCGAGATCGACGGTGATGCGGCGCGGTGCAGCGCGAACCTGGACAATCCGGAAACGTAGCGTATCGCTCAGTGCACCCGACGGGGTGCGACGACGTGGCGCGTCGAATTTCGCGCGCGCTAAAGATCGTAGAACTAGACTCGTAAGTTGTTGAGACACAGATTTACAGAGATAATAATTTATATAGCAATCCTGTAGGTTTAACGGCTTACGCTAGTGTGTATAGACTGAGTCGTGTATACGATGTTTTTAGAATTTTCAGAAAAGCAAACGAAACTACGAGATTCGATTTATATGATAAAGTCAATTTTAATCGTTTCTATAATACATCTCGAAGTATATTTTCCTTGTAATTTTACCCTCGTTTCACCTGGTATATTAAGAAGGATAAAAGAACATTCAAACGTAATTCAAACGTAAATAACGAGGGTAACAGTCTTGGTCTATACATCTGCATATCGGTCACCGAACGATGGTTGTGCTTTTAACATTGTATTTGTTACGAGAGAGAAACTGCTGTCACGCTTGGAACTCGGTACAGCGGATTTTGAAATTGTAACGACGCTCGATGCGTCGCCGATTGTATAATTTTTTTATAATATGCCAGTTTTATCCGTTTTATTGTGTCGAAAAGATATCGTTTCATAAAAGGTAGAGAACGAATTCTACGAGAACCCGTACCGAAGTCCGAGCGTTTGGCCTCGCGTGAATGGTCTATCCTGTACAAAGTTAGATACGGAGAAGGTACGCGATGTATTTTTTGAACCCGCGCACGACGGCCTCGACGTTTGGTACATTTGTAAATTCGTACGCGCGTGGTGTCAATAGATTCTTCATTATTTATTAGGGGACGCATGATAAATATTAAATGCATATACTTTCATCGAGTGAATGTGTGCGATGCGTCGCGCGAATCGGTGCGCGATCGTGAGAGTCGGTCAGAAATTGACGGAGTCAGTAGAATTTTCGTATGTATTCTACATTTCGAAGAAACGATTAAGTCCGCTTTAGAAACGGGACATATGTGTATGATTTTCTTCAGGCATACGCGCGCGCGCGCGCGAGTGTCTGCCTATTGTGTGTGTGCGTGTTATTTTATGTATATAGTATCTCAGTGTACGTACAGCACTTATTGTGATTACAATTACATGGATCCCGGTGTAACAATTGCGTTAGATATCCTGCTCGCGCGAAACTAATTTTCGGTTCATCATCTAACTCTCATGAATAAAATAAAATGTAGGAAACAAATCTCTCTATCATTATATATACGGCATTACACACATTGTATATTTTTCCTGATTTTTATCAGAAATATGGATAATCGGAAATCGCAATGTCCGAACGAGTGGACGGCTACCTTTTATTAAACTACGATACATCGTGCACGAAGACTTATATCCTACATGATACTTGAGGTTTTCTTTTCAGATAGATCGAGGATCTTCTGTACTTGTAATTTGGAGCGTCTTTTTTATAGAATTTTTCGTGAAAAAACCATTAAAAATTATATTTATATGCTTTATTGTAATTATATCATTAAGTACAATGAAGACACGTATAAAGTTTTACGCTCCTACACATGATTTAGAATAAACAGAAGGTTTATATTACACGGTCTTTATCTTTATCACGATCAGTTCCCGTCTGATTCCCGATCCCAGAACCAATCAGTTGGGGATTCTTTGTGAGCATCATATATAAATGATTGTATATATATATTAATAATCATGAATTTTTTCAATCACGATTCTTTGACGAGATTGGAATCGATTCAATTTTATCTGAAATTTATGAGAGTCGTATCAAGTCGACATATTTAATAAATACTAGAAAATTTTAATAAATGGACATGCGAGGTATTAGACAAAAATTGGCAATTTTTTTTTAAGCGAACGCCAACGCTTTCAGTCATTAGCGCGAATACTCGGATTCTTTACTTTCTTTTTTTTACGAGAGATAATCGAAACGCCGTCATCTCCGAGAGGAAGTGAGATAGCATCGCCCTGGGAATGTCTTCCCGAAGAGATCTGTGTCTCGGAAAGGGGAGAACGCCGGTATACATTCCATGGGAATTTACCCACGATTAACGCTTGTACTTTGCGCGTGGAAAATATGGTCGTCTTTATTCACAATTATAAATGCGAATTAATAGTAATTACATTCTTACACGAGACGTTTATTGCGAAATTATACTCTGTAGAGGTAGCAAGGCAAATTTGGAGAATTTTTGCTTTCCTTCGGATACACCGCTCCACTTTTGTTTCCCGTGTCTTAGCGAGAATTTGCGAATTCCCAAAATTTGACTCACGCCACGTACCTAATAATAAACAGCTCGTTGGACGGATAATATTCTAACTATTCGCTATTTGCACAACTGTCGCAAATGCGTTCCTCTCAAATACGAGTTGTCACATTAGCCGTTATTATGCCCGTGTTACATTAACACGCACGTAGAGCGCGTATAATTGCTTGGAGATAATAATATGAATTTTGAGTTACAGGATCTACCAATGATGTTTGGGATACGATAGAGATAATTAATATTTTATACAAAGCGGTGAAAAATTCTTAACCGTAATTAAATCATGTACAAATCTATTAGCTAAAACAACTTGTGTACATACATATAAATTGTTATTCCTCTTGCACAGATTATTAATTATTATGAATTATAAATTAACAGGTAGATATGCAAATAATCGAATATACTAGATATATCTATATTTTATAATATAAATTGTAGCATTGATGATTCTGAACTTACCAAAACTCTTACGTCACATACAGCATAACATGAACAATGATAAATATATCAAAGTATATACGTTAAAATAAATGTTTAAATTACTTCTCGTCAATTCGGACGGAAATAAGTCCATCGAATGATGAATATTGCGAATTGCGAACAGAGTTTGTGACACGCAATCACGCGCCCGTAAAAGGTCAAATTGAAAAATTCGTGAGCGATTTTAACGTCAACGATCGAGACATTAAAATCGCAAGGTGTATTATGTATTCAGTCGCACCATGGAATAATATTCTATTTAATTATTACTTTTGTCGCTATTTGATTCGTATCGTGCGCTGCTTGTTCATGTTCGTAAGCATTAGCGAAATGTAGGAGGTCAAGAGATCGTCCATCTTGTAACCCAGTGAGGTTTCGCACAAGAGCTTCGAGCCGCGCACGAGGTTCCCTATCGTCATGTGGAAGTAGGTATTGCCAGACGACCAATTGGAGATTCTTGTAAAGGGATGAGTGATGAGTATGTCCTGTAAAATTGTACGTGCACAGATTATTAATAGCGTTCAAGGTGATAAAACTAAAAAATAGGTAACTAAAACTAAAAAATGATATACAATACATATCTCTACATACAATATAGTTCTCATCGAGAAAAGATAAGGCGAGATTATCTTGATTACCTTGGATTGAGGATGTATGAGACTAACGCCGTGTTTGTTGATGGCGATTAATAACAACTCGGGATAATTCGGTTCCGTGCTCTGTTTCACCTCGAAGAACGCGGAGCCGAACGTTGGCCATCGATATACGATTTTCAGGAATGTGATTTTCGCGTCTTCTGGACTCATGCCTAAGATAAAGTATCTCGATAAAGATCCCAAATCTTTTTTCACGCATAAAAGACTCTATAGCGAATCATGCTAATTCTTACTTACCAGCATCTTGATTATAGGCAGCGATTATCGATCTTTTCCAGTCGTTAGCACTCTGTATCTTGATCAAATCACCCGGTATGAGTTCTCTTAGCATTTGTCTGAAATCGAAAAAGTTTGCTTGTTGTTCATTCGTAATGTCCTTCCTTTGCAAAACTGCAAATTATGTATTGAAAAGTGCTTACGGGATCGCTTGTAATTCCTGTTTGCTCTCGCCGAATCGTACTCTATATACCAAGGCCGCTAATCTCGACGCTTCTTCCTTTGTACATTTGTGGTAGCCTACGCATATTTGCAATGATAATATAATGCACATTTTACATATATTATTACGTAAAACGCATTGCAATATGCCAGAAATAAACATTCTAATTGCCAATACCTACCTCTCAATAACTTAGGAAGTTCTTGATGGAAATGGAAGATCAAATCGGCGTTTCTGTCTTTACCAGGAACTGTATTTGTCCAAAGCTTCTTCATAAAGAAGACTTGATATGTAAACTGCGGCGACACTCCTGAGTAATATATAATACCGAATGTTTAATATAAAAATATATACGTGGAAACGTACGTGTATACATATAGAAATCGTGTGGCAATTAGTGTTATCAAAGCTTCTATTTCCTCGCTGCAGCTGTATTATGTTTGTATTGTGTCGCGTCAAGGTAACGAGATTAAAGACGTGATTTTTTTTCTTTGCGCTATACTCCGAGATAAATTAATTTGTTCGTGCCATCGTGCACGTTCGATAATATAGATTGATAAAAATATCATAATCTCCTTCTTTTACATTCGTAAACGCACATATAACTTAATCTGTGTGTATGTACATATTACTACATATTCATTAATTCACGAACAAAAATGAGTTTTCGATACATTCTCCAATCTATATTATACGTGTATAGTAAAAAAAGATTTATATGTGATTTGTTGCTTTCGATATTATAATTTGATACAGTCGCAACGAGGAAATGAGAACATTAAAGTTGCAAAGATATACCGTCTCGCGATGGTCTAGCTTTCCTGATCCAATCAGTCAAATGTCGCACGAAATCGAAGAAAAAATCTCCTTCCGGGACGGAAATAACTTTATCGGCGATCTTGACAAACAGACTAAAGCCCTCGGCAGATCGCAGATTGAGTCTTTGCGCGATATTCTGGCAAAAATCTTTCGCTCTAGTAGACGAGTCAACTTCGAATGCCTATAAACCAATAATTACAATAGTTAACAATCGACAAAAAAATGTTGCCTAGAGGAAATAGGCAATAAAATACGTACCTCGTCCGTATCGTCTGGAAAATAGACCTTATGAAATATTTGCGTAGTTTTGTGCTGGATAGCTTCCACTTCCACTTGATGCGGCGGATACTTCCGTTGACCATTGCGCAAGGTCTTCTGCAGCCTTTGCAAAGAGTCTTGGGATATGGGATGGCGTCTCGTACGCAGAAACAGAGTTAATTCCTGCAAAATGTAAAACAGTATTATACATACATATATACATATACTTACAAATTTTTCTTCAAGTACATGATCGATAGTATTCTTCTTTAAAGTATAATTATTGGTAAACAGAGAGGAAGAGGGAGAGATGAAATTCTATTATACCTTCAAGAGGCTCTGACTACAAGTAAACAGCCCAGTAGCGAGCCACATTAGCTCCCATCCTCGCTCTTCGCTCAATCTGTTACGGTTATCGGTGAGTTGCTTCATAATCTGACAGTAAATCTCGTCCCGTAAAATTTCATTCTTCAACGGTCCGTCGAAGATTAGATCGGTGTATTCGTTGCCAATGCGCGGTCGTTTCGTCGGCAGATCGCCCATGTACTTCAGAATGGCATTGAAGGCGAAACATGCTTCTTCGGCTAGCTCCTCTTTGGATACGAGTTTCTTCAAAAGAGGTTGTTTTATCGGCTCTCTGGAGTGATGCCACAATTCGTCCGTGTGACCACGTCGCGCGGATGTCAAGGTCAGCGTCTTGGACATTGTTCTCTTTGGCGGTGTTCTGAGATAAATCCAATCAGAACGTTATCACACTTTTTACTTTAGAATATCAAATGCGACGTTTCTACTTACCGGAAGTGATCGATTGCGTATTCTAGAAGAGTGTGGGGTTTATCGCGAGAGTCCACACCGTTCATTTGCTGCGGATAGAGTCTGCGACTATTCTCCGTACCTTCCATGCTGAACAAGGCCTGAAAATTATAATCGACGAGTTTATATAAAGAAGTCAAGGCTTCTTTATTCGCAATAAAAGTAATAATCGTACGTTAATACTTACCAATATATCATTCGGTGGTTTTGTTAAGGAAGGTAAAACGTAAACCGTCTCAGCCGGGAAATCGCCCTTCTCACCAGTCCTCTCGCAGGTCCCAACATACCATCCTGAGTTGAGCACAGTCTCGCCGGTGCTCTCGTCTTCGAGAACGATGAGGTCACCCTTCTGAAAGTTCAAGAACGACGAGCCCTCGCCCGGTGCCTTGTAATCTTGTAGGGCTATAACAAACTTGCTGCGCTTCTTCAGCCCTTCCAAAAAGTATACCACCAAATCACGGATGTCCTCCGCGTTCGGGCTTTGGAACGTGAATTCTTCTCCCCGTACCGTCGATAAACTGAATGTTTGCGTGAACATCTTGGTTGTTCTGCGAAGATAACGCCAAGTTTAGAATGTAATACTCGGGACAGTTTTCACAATTTAACATTTTAAAACGTTTTTAAAACACGAAATAAAGCAAGATATGTCATATCAGGGAGTTTGCTTTATGCTACACAACTTGCTCTATAAATGTATAAATTTCTTTTAAACTTTTCTCTTGCAAAAGCGCTTAATTTTAATCGCGCTATTACGTACTTTTGACTAGATACGGTGGTAATCTCGGGGAAGGATAACTCCAGGAGCACCTGTTCCTGATCGTCGACAACGTACACCCCGGTCCAATTAACGGCTATGATAACGTCGTTCTTCGGTAGGTTCGGGCCGGAATTTCTGTAAGCTTCGTAAAATCGGGAGAACAACAGAGGCCACTTGAACTTTGCATAGCCGACTATATCCTCTTTAACGCGTAGCGCTGGTACTTTCTCTTTCAAGTAGTAACTCTGAGAAATTAAAAGTTAGAACTAATAATAAGGGTAACTGTAAAAGTTAAAATCAAGAATTCAGAAACATCTGTGTATGCGCACGCGTTTTTTTTATTAAATAATTTGGAATAGCTTCAAATTAACGTCGCTTTCTTAAAATAAAAGTAAAAACATTTTAAAACTCCTGCTCTTAGCTCGCTCTTTGCCTTCGAAAGCCTTGCTAAAATATTTTCATCACTTTGTCTTGTTGAAATATCTTTGCAGCTTGCTTTGGGAACACTTGTTTAATTTTGTAAAGATAAGACTTACTTTTTTATACGCCTGCAAGACGAGGAGTCCCCATCGATCGATCGCCTTGTCGATCCCCGTCAGACAATAATCCGGTATATAATTTGGCAGAAGGGTATACAGTCTGTCGACGTTCATGTCGGTGTGATACTCTATATAATATTGCTGCGCCGCTATCATCGCCAGGTCCTCCTCCTTGTCGCAGCGATATTCGCCGAATTTCACGCCGCGTACCACCTGCTGATAGATCAAATTCGTGGCCACCTGATCCTCGGTCGGCTCGTGCCAGGGCGCGAAAATCTCCTTCCTGAAGAACAACCTCCACGGCGCATTCCGTTCCTGCGCGCCCTGTTCCTTGGCGTACTGCTCGCATTGCGAGATTGCGTCCATCACGTGATCGCCGCCGCTGCCCAAGGACGACACCTTGTCGAATAGGGCGATATACAGAGAGAAGCCGAACTGATCCCTCAGCGAGATCTTATCGGACAATTGATTACACAGTTCTCTAGCGGTGGTGGCCGAGTCGGCCAGCAAGGTCTTCGTATTGCCGTCCATAAAGGTGATCGGCAACATGATCGGCTTCTTCGACTTCGTGGCCTGAAGTTCAAGCCAACTCGGAGGTTGATTGCGAGTACCGTTGTTAAAGGTTCTCTTCAGCCTGTCCTCACAGTAGGGCGCGTAACCAGGTGGTCCCTCCCTGATAAAGGCTCGCAGATAGTTGACGAACTTCTCGGAGGGTGCGAAACAGCCGACGCAGAGGGACAGCAGGATCCAACCTCGAGCGTGCGACGATTTCGATGGGTTGTTGGTCAACTGCTTGCAGATTTGGCAGTATATTTCATCCCGCAGCTCGGCGCGCAATATACCGTGGCCGATGATGAAGTGCAGCTTCTCGAGGTTTGACGTAGGTCTGGCCTCTAACCAGGATTGATAGCTGTCGGCGGTGTACTCGTCCTCTTGTAGCCTTCTGCGTACGTCCTCGCCCAACTTGTTCTTTCGCTTCAGAGTTAGCGATACTAACTTATGCCTGATCGAACGCGGCTTCTGCTTGAGAAATGTTTCCTAAAAAGATACAAAGGATATCTTGCTGTAAAGTGTAACTCTTCTCGCATACCAATCCACTCTTTACAATTTAAAATTTATGTAAATCTTATTACAAAGTGATCTTCACGTACAGGATCCATGCCCATCATCTGAGCCTCCTGAAATTCTTTACTCCTTATAAAATTCCGTCCGAGTGTTGCCGTCACCTTCGACATTACCGAAGTCGTGTCTCTGTCCATCGTGTGGAATCGCGGCTCTGGTAAATCACCCGTAAATCGAAGTATAGTTATCCATAGAGCCTGAGCGGCCAATTGGTCGCCTTGCGTGTGCAACGGCAATAGTGGATGCTTGAGTGGCTTTCTAGAATATTGGTGCGTGATATTCCCCTGGAAATACGTGGCCGCGAATTTCTGGAACTTGAATTCAGACAGATCCTCCTCATCCTCAGAGGCCATTTGAATCGGACTAATTATCTCCTGCTGTTGATCGGCTCTCAGTGCGGGAAGATCCTACCGGAAGAAAAGGGATTAATATTTTCTTAATGCGAGGAAAAACAAGCGAAGTTTTCTAATTTTAGGTATTAAATAAACTAAAATCATATTATTCCTTTCATTGTTTATAACCATTCTTTCGAACAAAGAATCAAGTTATCACGACTTACGTTAAACACAGACGTTTCCCTCGCCGGCGTCGGAGCTTCGCTGCTGGAGTCTGGCAAGAAATCAAACATGGCTTCGACCAATTTACTATCGTCGACTGGCTCGTCTTGCTTCTTGGCCGCGTCGTTAATCAAATTTTTCTTTATTTCCATTCGTCGCCTGTCTTCCAGCTCCATCTCGATTTCCTTTCTTTCCAGTTCTTGCATGCGTTCCTGAAATTTATACGTGTCATATTGCGGAATTTACCATTATTACATGAATTGCAATCGTGACTCGCTGATAAGAGAAACAAACTGATCGACACTGGTCATAGTTCTCGACCAATCAGTGTTTTCGCATAAATACAATTTTGCTAATTTTTTTATGTTATTTTTTATTACATATAGCGAGCAGGCTATGTTAATAATATCGTAGATCTCCAAGAAGAAGATTCTTCTCTTCTTCTTGTCGCGATTTAATATCAGAGAACTTTCTCTGCGTCCGCTACGCAGACTTTCGTGTCCTTTATCCGTTAGAGTGACGAATGTCAAATTCATTGGTAAATATTATCATATTTACCCTGTAGTTTTGTTCCGCGATCTCCTTGGCTCGCTTGTTGCCTTGGTCCTTCAGTTCGCGCTCTTCCTTCTTCCGCAATCGTAGCGCCTCCACGTGCAATCGATACTCGTACTTGACCTTCTTATATCGTCTCTGCGCGATCAGCCTTCTCACGTGCGCCTGTATCTTCACTATGGCCCACAGCTTCTTCCGATACATCTTGCGTACCAGGTGACCTCGAGCTCGCGCCTGAAGCGCGACGATATGACCGCGCAAGTGTCTAAATCTGTGCGACAACACGCGCGACCTGATGAGCGCCTGCAATCGCATGTAACCGATCCGCATGCGCTTGTATCGTTGACGTTGCGCGTAGCCTCGCCAATACTTTTGCACGATCATTGCCGCCGCCCTCATCCTCAGGAACCTTCTCCTGTAAACCCAGCCGCGAATATTGCGCTGCAGTATCAGAATCTTGCGCGTCAGCACGCGATCGCGCTCCTGCTCAAGGAACAGATCGTGAGCGTCCTTGAGGAAGACTTTGGTGTGTCCAAGCTGGTAATCCGACCGACCTAACACCGCATGGCAGATCTTCGAAGTCGCCGCGCAGCAGTCCACCTAAAGTTCACGATATAGATAATTCATCGATACAAATTTTATACGAGAAAGTGGCTGAGATAGCAACTATAATTAATAAAAGTTTATTATTCGATAGATTATCCACCTTGTGTGCGGGTGGTATGCCCGAGATGAGAAATCGATATCGTTCCACGAACTCGTGGAAGGAATGGCGAATAGGGTAACCAGCTCGACGAATCCTGATGGTCTCCATCATACCGGAGTATCTCAACTGCCGACAGCAGAGGCCACGATCGAACATCTGGAACATCAAGTATTGCGTTTGCAAGATCGTCTTCGCTCTACCAGGACGGAATTACGTAAATCAAGACAGCTCACCCTCCCGCGAATGCTTACCATCGGTTTTTTATATTCATTCGGTTTGATGCATCTTATGAAGAAAGGTTGACAACTGCATAGAGTCTTCATGAGCGCATCCAACGATTTCTTGAATTGTGTCGATAACGTGGGTGCTCTCTTCCTAGTTTCCGATCCCATACCGATGTCTTCGACGAAGCAAGCTTGGAGAAATTTATTTGACGATATATGAATAAGTTGCAGCAGGTCCGCGCTAAATGTGTCCCTGTTTTTCTCTAGGAAACTCCTAGTGTCGTAAAAGACGACGCCCGCGAAGTGATTCAAGCCGAAGGACGTGTTAATATCCGATTTAGGTTTCAAATAATTCCTATGACTGCCATGAGTCTTGTGGATTTTCGCCAACATGGTTTGATCCGTGCCCTGAAAATCGACAAACCACGCATTAAAAGCACAGAAAATGTCCAGTTATAGTTTAGAGTGACTACATCTCTAATAATTAAGATATCTCGATATTTCTCCTTGCGAATCTTTTAATTATAACACTCGTACTTTTGGAAATTTCGATTCTTCGTCTATAAGCGCCATAATGTTGAGCTGCTTGATAGCTATTAGATCTAAAGCGTCCTGGTTATCGACGAACTCTATATGCTGCCAGTTGATGCCCTCGTGATTGTACTCCTCTTGCTCCAGCTTGAATATATGCTGAACGAAAAATTGCTGGAGATTCTCATTGGCATAATTGATGCAAAACTGCTCGAAGCTGTTGTGGTTAAAGTTCTCGAAGCCGAAGATATCCAATACGCCTATAGCACTTCGGGAATTATTCTTCGGCCTGTATATGGCCTCGTTAATTTTCTTTACAATATGTACGAATAATCGACCGTATATGCCCTTCACAAACGCGTCTCTGATGTCGACTGACTGATCTCTCGACAATGTGGAAACCTATTGAAACACGACGGATTTATTTTCAATACTACAGTACATAGACAGTATTTTTAAGAGCTTTTTCGCGGCCCTTACATATGGAAAAATACTTACTACTGTTTCACCGTGCGCGAATATAGTTCTGCGAGTGAGCGCATCTATCAAAGATTGTACCGGAACTCCCAGTAAATACGCCACTCTTTGTACATTTGTTTGCTCTGGAATCTCTGTAGCGTCTAAATTATCTGGAAGTCACGCGTGAATTGAAACCATCTAATTCTGATGAGATTGACGCGTCGAATTTTGTTAGATTTCTATTAAATTTCGTACCTACAACAGTGGCTCTGTACTTTATGTTGCCCATATGTAACAAAGCCGCGAGCAATTTAAGCACCTCCCAGATTTCCACGTCGGAGAATAGCAAAACCTTCATAGCTGATCTTATGTCGGCGAATTCGGCCGAGTCGTCGCGCCCTTCGCAAGTAATGCTGCCACCCTGAAGGCAAAGATTAATATTGCACAGTAGATTAAGAGGACATACGAAAGTTTTCTAGTTATTTAATTAATATATACTTTTGTTCTTAGAGATGAGCGTGCTTGCGTGTGTGCGTGCGTGTATACATGAGTGTGCGCGTGTTCTCAGAACAAGATAAAATGTTATTACCACCAGTATAGTTGTTAACCGATGTGCTATTTATGCACTTACCCCTATAAGATATTTGTACGTGGACGCATCTTCCAGCTCGAGCTTTTGCTTCTCCTCCTTGGAAAGGCCAGCTAGCATACAATAAAAAATGTGATAATTCCTCTCGTCCAAGCTTTGGGATACGATCCGCGACTTTTCCAGGAGATATTGCTCTATCTTGGCTCCTTCTATTACGCCTTGCTCGTTAAAATGAATATCGATGTACTTGCCGAAACGGGAGGAATTGTCGTTTCTCACGGTTTTTGCATTGCCAAAAGCTAGAATGTTAGAGATGTTTGATAATAAATCAACTCTTTCGGTTTTCAATTTAAATATGAATGTGTTTTATTATGAGACTCACCTTCGAGTATCGGATTCGCTTCTAAGATCTGTTGTTCGATCCACGAATGTTTTCCGCTGATCGCTGCTAGATATTGTAGAATTAATTTCGTGCTTTCTGTCTTTCCCGCTCCGCTCTCCCCACTAAAATAAACGCAAAATTCTATTAACGATATAAAGGAAAGTACAAGTCGTAATTATACACAGATAGCTTTCAATAATAGATAATTGTCCCCCCGATAATAAGCTAATAGCTTTTAATAGTAATTTTATCTTCAATAGTAAAAGCGATTCGCGAAAATATCGCACAGAAGAAAAAGTGATCTTTTCCTCATCGATCCTACTTATGATAAAGGGTAAGTAAAAAAAATGTGTTCATCGTAAGATTAATGTCACAGAAAGGTAGACAGAAGATAACTCTTGATATCTTACCTAATTACTATGCACTGATCCTGACCATATCGATTCATATGCGCGTAACTGTTATCGCCGATAGCGAATATGTGCGGTGGCAGTTCCCCGATTTTACGATCCTTGTAGAGTTTGATTTGCTCCGCGGTATAAATAGGCAATATCTGGTACGGGTTGACGGCGACCAGGATGGAGCCCGTGTACGTCTGTAAAATTACATTTTGTTACGTTCGCGAATCGGATCGTTTCGCGCGCCTGGCATCTCGCTCAACCAATCTCGCATTTCGTCATCGCGCCGAGGGACTTACGTAAATGAGATTCTCGTTGTAGCGTATCAATAGATTTCGCAGAATGCCCGCCTCATGGAGGTCTCCTAAACTGATCATATCTTCTACACCTTGCACCGAAGTGGCATGCATGGCCTTTATTCGTCTCTCCGGCGTTAGCCATTGTTCCTGCGAAATTATTCGCTCGTCAATAGACTAATGAAATTAAAAGTTGCACTGAGAAAAAAATATTTATTAGGTTATTTCTAATAGCTTATTTACTTAATATAATACACATATTTATTTGGAATTAGATAAAATATATAATTCTAAGATATTTTATCTAATTATAAATAAATATTGTATTATATTAAGTAAATAAGCTATTAGAAATAACCTAATAAATATTTTTTTGGATCAAAATATTTTTTTTCTCAGTGTAATTAGTTGAACGGCTGCCTTTCGAGGAAAGTATTAATAGCGGTAGCGGAATGCGATGGTTTTTTTTTTTTTAATTTAAGGCCGATTGTTCCAACCTGTTGATATATATAAAATTAACTAATAGTTAAATCATATAATATATCTTGGTTTTTCCTTTAAATTAGACAAAGGTAGACATATGATTTAACTATAATATATTAGTTTACCAACAGGTTGGAACAACTGGCCCTTATACATTCTTCGAAAGCAAAACTTTTCGATACCGTCGACTTCGCGAACAATTCTCGTGGCAGCAATTTCGTAACGTGTATTTAGTGATCACCTTGTTGTCGTCGTCCTTTACTTGAATACGTCTGCCTTCCGCCGAGATGACTCGCGCCCCGATCGCGACGTCAAATTCCCTTCCTGAGATTGGTTCGATCCATATATAATCCCCCTGTGTAGGATAAAGAGGCACGCTTTTATTATTTCCTTAATAATAAAATAAGGCTCTATTATTTCCTTAATAATTTCCTTAATAAAATAATTTCCTTAATAATAAATAATCTTTAATAGAAAAAGCAGGACTAGTCTCTACCTACGCTAATGTTACATGCATACGAGCGTGATCTAAATATTCTAAATAATTGCTCAAGGTAGCGAACGTACGTGTGTCGCTAGCCTTGAACCGTAGAATATCTCGAACGGCAGCGTTAATGAATATAAACCAGTTATTCACGTTATCGAGTAACGATATCCAGCCGCTTGCTGGGGTGGATTTTAATCGGATTAATTTAATGAATCTCGATCTCGTCCGGCGAATAATATGGCGAGGAAAAGACGAGAAGCGCGAGAATCGAGCGACGTGAGGGTTTCACAGTCGCGGGTTGTATGGAATTCGTATTAACGCAAGCGTTGGATCTAAAAATTGAGTTATATGGTATACCGTTGTAATAACTGTACTACCGCCTTTGCCATTCGGCGTGGCACACAGCGCACGCGGCAAGGCAGCGAGGCCTCATCGTAACAATTTCCCAATTGTTATTTGACACGCGAGATACACGCTCCTTCACGCGGCACACGTGTCACGCGTGTCACACCTCGGTAGATCGATCCAACATCACTTTCGCCCTTCCTCCTCTTCTCTCTCTCTCTCTCTCGTTCTACATCGCTATACATATTTATATAAATATTTAAGGATAAAAGTTAAATACCTCGAGTTACATAACATTTTGTCATTTTTAACTATCATGTGTGTCGAAATTCATTATTTTAACACAAAACAGTATATTATTTGAACCCCATATTGTTTTAGTTAAATTAACATTGTTTTATTTAAATTAACATATATTGTTTTAGTTAAATTAAGGACATATTGAATAGGAGCAGTGGCGACCTATATAAATATAGTTAAAAATGATTCACACAAATTGAGTATAATTTGACACTGCAAATTTAACAATATATTAGATAAAATAAAGGACTTACATGGTTCTCATTCAAAAATTTTCAACATTTATACCTCCGCCCTTCCTCCTGTTCTCTCTCTTTCTACATCGCTACATTTAAATATTAAAAAGGATGAAATTGAAACCAATACCTTGAGTTACGTAACATTTTGTCATTTTTAACTATCATATGTGTGTCAAAATTTATTATTTTAACACAAAACATTATTTAACTCAATTAATTTAGTTAAATTAAGATTGTTTTATTTAAATTAACATTGTTTTAGTTACATTAACGACATATTGAATAGGAGCAGTGGCGATAGAAATGGTTAAAAACGACTCAAATTGAATATAATTTGACACTGCGAATTTAACAGTATATTAGATTAAATAAAGGACTTACATACATGGCTCTCATTAATTTCTACCAAAAATTTCGTGTACATTAACAAAGTTTACTTACTGGAGCTTCGTTTTCCCTAGAAAACAAACGTACATTTCGAAATCACGAAAATCGTATTAAAAAAAAAAGAAAGAAGTGAAATTCGTGTATCGTGATAAATTCTTACTTTTCGTGAATTCGCGCGCACGTTAATAAGATCGAAGATTCGGCGAGCGGAGCGGAGGCCGGAGCGGGCGAACGACGCGAAAGTAAAATTGCTGGCCGAGGCAAAAGATAGATCGAGAGGCGGCTTTTATTTCGTGGCGAAGCGAGGCGAGGCGAGGAACGGATGGAGCTCTTCCGATGTTCCGGTGAAGTGAACAATCGGGACGTAAACGTGTATCAGGTGCGATCCCCCCCGTGTTCGTGTGGGCGGGCACGTACTACGCTCGCGCTCGCGCGCGCTCGCGCGCGCGCGCGGGCCGCGGGCCGCGGACGCACGCGACGCAAACGGTTGCAGCACGCGGAACTGCGCGGAGCGTCTCGTGAGAAGCAGGCGAGCCTTAACGTAGCCGGGGCTTTTACCTATTGCTTTGCTTTGCCCAACTCGATTGACGGGCAAGCCCGACTTCCGTTTCGCCATCGGACGAAATGGACGAGGAATTCAACCTTGTCGTTTTCCGAACCGTTAAGGTGCGCCTACATCTATCGTAACGCTGCGATCGTGGTCGTAAGCAAAGAAGCTCTCGTAAACAATATAGAGGAAAGTCCCCTATTATGAGATAGGTTCCTAATATGAGATAACAGGGTTTCTTTTAAACTATTAGGTCCTATATCTGGGCCTATTAGTTTAAAAGAAACCCTGATGTTATCCCATACTAGGAACCTATCTCATAATAGAGGACTTTCCTCTATCTATTTCAATGTTCATATCGGAAAGATGTTATATATTGCCAGTCACGGTCGATTTTAAAATTACTTCAATATATCTATGTTAATATATTTATAAACACACTTTTCTTCGCGCGTCGAGAAGGCTGACAGATTAGGTTGCCGTTGTAACGCTAGACAAGCGTCGTAGTCATCAGAGTTCAAGTTGAATCAGTTCTCATCGATGAGGTTACGATAACTGTCGCACGACGAACGTTACGATCGTCGTAAGGAGCTTACGATAATCATATTACGATAGATGTAGATTGTAGACGCACCTATAGAAAGTCGTTTGTGCGTAAAATATAACAATCTACAATGTATACAATGTAAACCTTGTTTAATAATGTCATCTACACGTATGTAAACAATGAGTAACATAATCTTGAAATTTACCCTGCATAAACCCAGCATGCAGTTATTAGATCGTTAGATTGTTTTACGTGAACGTTTGGAAGTGAATGGAATGTCCTCGACGGAGCGTTTTGGCGCGAGATTCGCGAGCTGTCGAGCATCGATACGAACCACCCGACGACGATCGATCCTCGACCCCTACGATCGATCGATATAGGTATAGGTATCGCGTACACGTTTGAACCGCGTTCCAATATTCATTGCCAGTACTGAAAATCTACAATCACTGCGTAGATTTCCAGTCCTGGGAGTTCCATATCAGCCAGGAATGCAATCTTATAATCGTCGGCGACGCCGACGTGGACGTCCGATAAGCGAATCGTCCAGCGTGAACGCTGCCGGTAATCGTCGCCTTTCACTTCACTCGCCTTCGCGGAAAGACGCGACCCTCCCGCTCATCTCCCGCAGATTTGTCGACGTTGGAAAGCCAATGGACCAAGTCCTCTTGATTTCTACGATCGCGCTTCGCGATCCTCGCGAGGATATCGAAGAGCCGATCGTCCACGCCGATCTATCACGTTTTTATTTTCTCTTTTTGATTTTTCTTTTTCAGCGCGCGTTCCCGATCGTCGTCGCCGTACGTTCGATAATTACTATCGAGTTTTAGGAAATGATATTTTACTTTGATACAGAATACTATCGCCAAACGAATGCTGCGAATTGAAATGCCGAGAATAGTCTATTCGCTCAAAGGTTATAGATTGTTAAATTCTAATAAAATGTAGGTATTGTCAAATCATACTCAATTTGAGTCATTTTTAACCCTTTGTATAGGTCGCCACTGCTTCTACTAAAAGAAATTATGTCGTTAATTTAAATTAACGACATAATTAAGGGTTAACTAAACTATAAATGAGAGTTAAAATAATACTATTTTGTGTTAAAATAATAAACGACACACATGGTAAAATAACAAAATGATAAAATTAAATAATTTTGAGTTAAAAGTAACAGAATGTTAAAATTTAAACATTTGAGTTAAAAATAACAAAATATTTAACTCAAGGTACTGATTTAAATTTCATCCTTTAATATTTAAAGGTGTAAGCCTGACAAACAGACATTTTTGGGGGATTCTCTTTCATAAACGAAAAAACTTATATAGAAACCTATAATTTTGCATATGTATTTGTCATTATTTTATTATTCCCTACGCGAGAGCACTCACAGGTTAAATATCTCTCGCGGTCTCATCCGCGAGGGTCACGCTCTCTCCCGCAATCCATTCGCTCGCGAAGCGACTCGCTCCGGTAGTCTTACGTTACGTCTTGTTTTCAGACGATATCATCTAAATATTCCAAATAGCGACATTACGTCGACACTCGAAAGGTCGGAACGCGATTGATGCGCGATAACGCGAGGTATTTTAACATAAACATTCTCGAAAACGATCGCATCGAGCATAAGCTCAATATTTTGCCCTCTTAAATCTGAAATATTTTCTGAACTTTATAGATTTTCAACTCTGGAATGCTCGCCGAGGGATTTTCCGTCGCGGCGATAAGGTGTCGACGACGCGAGAAAATGACATGCAAGGACGAGTCGCGCGGGTGCAGAGGAACGCTTGGTTCGCGCCGTCCAAGCGACCACGTCCAAGAGTGACTTGGCGTCACTTAGCGGTACATCATTGTTTACAACGAGAGAACACGATGACTCCTGTCCGGCTATTTTCACTCGCGTCACAGATTCCTACTGACCGTGTTCGAGGAGAACGACGAGGAAAGCGGTAAACGTAATGGATTAAGCCGGGGCGCGAGAGATCCGCGCCGCTTCTGCTCGCGCGACACCATATAGCTTCATCGGAATTTATCTCGCCATTCGATATATTCGATCGACCGACACGCGCAATTTCTTAGCGCTTTTCAATCATCGGGAGATTGTCCGCTGTGCGCGATCAACAAAGTACAAGTTACGAGGACGTTCGAAGCGCATCCTCCTCTGCAGGCTAGGCGGAGAGAACGTCGGATAATGCTCTCGAAGATTGATAAGTTTATCGAGCAGAAACGTGCTCTTGCACCATCGCAACGGTATCTGAATAATGCGCAATGACGGAATCAAGATAAACGTTTACATCAGAGGAATGCAGATAAGAGCCTACCCGTGTGACGATGACCATCTCTTAAGTCGTGGTTGTCGGCACTCCGCCTAAAAACAAAATAAACAAATAAATTAATTATATTAGAGATCGAGTGGTGCGGGTGCGTTTCTCGCACAATATATACAATAACTTTTTAATTTTATCTAACGGTAGATTAGACTCGGTCTGTGAATTTAGGAATGCCTGTTACGCGCGTGTAAAGTCCTCGATCGAGACTTGAGAAGAAATACTCGCGAGGAGAATTCGTCGAAGCTATGAGTACCAAGAGCAACTTGAACTCTCTCATGTCAGTCCCGAGAATCTGACGGTACCCGCGTCGTAGACGCGTGTCGCTGCATCTATTTGGAAGAGCGAAGCATCCCGACACGCACGTCGGCGATGTCTGGTCGATCACCGTTACCGCGGCGGCATCGCAAACCTGTTCGCAAAAGTGGGTTAGGCAGTTTGCGTTTCCGTGCCATACGGCTCCGTCGAGATCCGGAGAATCCTTCTCTCTCTCTTTCTCTTTCTTTCTCTTTCCTAGCACAGCCATCAGTTCCAATACCGACACACGTTATCATGGATCACCGAGCCGTCGAGTATTCGAGGAAAATCAAGCGGAAAATGTATTCTTTTCAACAAGATCCATCACGCAATGCATAAGCGATGTTATACTATTTTTACATAATATTTGTATGTAATAGGCAAATCAATTTTACATGAAAACTTCTGCGGATTAATTAAATTTATTAATTTAAATTATTTATTAATTTATTATTAATTAAATAATTGAATTTTTTATAGATTCTCACATTTATCAATTGCGCGAGGAGATTTGTGACTTTACGTAAGACTATGTAACGAGCATCTAGACTTCTTCCCGCGATAGCGCATCACGACACAACGGATACCGCTTTGATACGATCTACGTGTATGAGGAACCCGGAAAGATCAATTTTCAGATGTCTAAACGAATCGCATTGATATAATTTATCAAAGCGAGCTAAATTTAATTCGTCGGATGAAACGTGTCGACTGGGTGCATCGGTTTGCGATTGGCTGAGCAACGTGATTTAAGAGAACGTTATTACATAGTAAGAGAAGATATTGTTCGTAAATTGAGTGAATATAAGTATGCATTTTGCATATCTCATCGAGGCAGTTTGAATAATTTGCTTTTAGCGAAAGAAAGAGAAAAAGAAGGACAGAGAGTTAAATCTCTGATCTATAACTCATTGTCAGATTCGAGGAGTGTAAGAATACCAACAGCTTTAAATCAAGGTCATATCTCTCGACTATTTAATTTCCATATTATCACACCGTAACACCAGAATAATTTAATCCTGAGAAAAATTTAATTATCAATTTAAATTCTCGAGTTATAATTGAAAAGAAATGTTCATTTGAACATAACAAAAGGAAAACTGAAGAGAGTTAATTGGCAGTTTTGAACCGCATTTGGTTCAGGATTCTAATAAATCTCGCCATCTTTCTGACGTTAATTATACGAGTGCGTTACATTCATGCGCACGAGCTCTTTTAAGCCTTTCGGCGATTCAAATGGACACGCGCCATTATTTATGCATCTTCGATCATTCGATGACGAAAGTCGCATTTTAATCTTATCCTTCGCATCCTATTATCTCGTTAGCTGTTAACGGTAAATGTCATCTCTGCAGATTATTATAAACCTTTGTCACGTCGTGTTAATCATATATATATAGGTACAGAAGAAATGAGATTCGGAGTAGACCAGTAGACGACTGGACTCGAATGAAATTATTAATGCGATCGCGGAACGAATATGAAATCAATACGTCGACTCGTGTCGCGTAATTTTCGGGTTATAAGATCGTTGTTTTAATTTTATAGGCGGGCATGGGGCACCCTTGTCTCGCCATGAACTTGAAGCACGGGCGTGAGCACAGAGCGGTCGCAGTCGCAGTCATTGACTTTGAAAATATCTGTGGAGAACGGTCAGTGGCGTAGGCGCCACGCGGGAGACTTTAACGGGTGATCAAACGAGGCGCTTAGGAATTAAGGATCGACTAATGCCGCGAGGGAGCCCGTACAACTTGCGCATTTTTTATTAACCGCCCTTCTGACAAGAGAAGATAAGAACCATGTTCCGGAAGCCGTATTTCATTTTGCATTGTGGTGACAGTAATTAGATTAGTATATCAATATCGCAGCGCACTCGTTATACGGTATATCGACACGGTAATCGCGCGCGGTTACGGTGAAAAATCGGAAATCAGCAACATAATTTATATATTTATATAATAGATGTAATAAATATACGTATATCATTCTCCAGTAGAAAATTCGAAAAAAAAAGACGACGTTTGTTTTGAGGAATGCGAGTATTGTTATCAGCACAATATATAGAGGGTGTCCCACTTCCCGCAGATGCCTCCATCAGTTTAAAATCGGCCTTACGTTGCGAAAATATCGAGGAAGGCCAACTCGCAGCTTTCCAATCTTTGGATCATATATCCTTACAGCCAAGTTTCATATTAAAATTTCATTTAAAGTAGACTCTATTAGTTAAAATTAGAGAGCAGAAGAATATGTAATATAATGTTTCGTAATCCATTTGATAATTCATAGCTTACTTATTGTTAGTATAGTTTGCGAAGAGGCTTTCTTTCAGTCGCCTCAACTAATTCAATCCTTCCTCTTTGAAGGCCGCTTCGGGCCCTTTCAGAGAATCCGTCGTTAAAAAATATTCCGCGAAGTGGGACACCCTGTATACGTAAACGTTCCGAAGAGTCAGCCCAGTCATTACCTATATCTCATCGTCTTACTTATCTCTTACTACTATCGCAGCACGTATCGCGCGCGATATTCGCGTGGTACGCGTGTACAATACGTAATATACCAATCGTGGCGATATTCGTCACACTTAATTTTTTTCATTAAAGCAATCGCCGAGTCTCCATCTCCGCGATAAGATGCATTCGATTCGCGGACACGCGACAATAGTCGTGGAAAGCGTAAACTGCCATGCCGTCCAGCCGGCATTTCACATTAAAACTATAGAAAGGATAAAACTCAAGGAGACTCGGATTCACCGGTAAACGCGGCACTGAATAAAGTTCGCTTTTTTCACATTTCCAGGGAAGATTTGTGAAATCAGGCCAGCGGAACGGTTCAATATTTCGCTAATCATCGCCACGATAAGGTCCACGCCAATCCGGCACCCACATTGAGCGACTCGAGACCTATTTTAGAAAAGCTCTCGTCATCTCTCGTCGTCCTCGTGAACGGCTTCCACTCGAGAAATACTTTCACATTCGTGGAAATTTTTCGAAAAGGCGAAATTACATTTTTAAAGAAATGAACCATTGAGGGAGAGATCCGAAAACTCGTCAGATTTCCCAAGTAACCGTACACGGAAAAAAAAATTTACTTGTAACAAGTAAATCTTGCTAGGGACTATTGGAGTAATTTATTTCTTTGTAGCAATAAAATTTTACTTGAAACAAGTAAATTTTTCCTGTATTTTTATACACGTGTATACACGGGAAAAAAATTCAAGTAAAATTTACTTGTTTCAAGTAAAATTTCATTGTTTGAAAGGAATAATTTACTCCAATAGTCCCTAGCAGGATTTACTTGTTACAAGTAAATTTTTTTTTCCGTGTAAGTCGCTGGTCTTTTTTCAGCGTTTTTTTTAAACGATCCTCGAGTATCCGGAGTATCAATCGTCTGCACGATCGCGCGTACATATTCATCGCCGAAACGAGGCACCGAGTCTCGAGTGCTCCTCCATCACGCGCACTTCCGCCTCGTTCATCTGGGAATTGGGATACGCGCCGTCCGTCCCGTCCGGGACCCTGCAGGAACAAATAAGCGATCGGCCGATTCTCGGGACTGCGATCGGAGCAACGTAGAAGGGGGATACTACGAAGGAGAGCCTATAGCTGGGGAGAGCCAAGGACTCCGTCCCGCGTGAATTGCGGGCTTCCATCCACGTACCTGTTGCGAGTAACGAGAAACACGACGGAGAGGCGGCTATACGTCGCGGCTATATGTCGGCGGCACGCTCCATCAAGAGACACTACACTGGCACTAGACTTCCGACGAGAGCGGTTCGCTTCTCATGTCCGGACTCTCTTCGGAGACGAGCGAGCGAGCGAACGAGCGGGCGAACGACCGGAGCGGACGAATGCGAGGCACGCGTTCGGCGTTATGATGGACTCGCGAGACTAAACGTGAACGAGCATAAGGTAATCGAAATGAGATCGCGCAGGGGTACAGCGAGCACAACCGGTTGCGACCTGCGGAATCGCGTGGTAATCACCGAAGAGCGATCGTCGTTGTCGTCGTCGTCGTCGTCGTTCCGGAGGATGGAACTACGGTGAACCGGCACATTAACACGTCCGCTCGGCTTCGGTTCGGTTCGGATCGGGTGTGCCAGGTGGAAGCTGGCTTAGCGGAGGTGGTGGTAAGGCCTCGCGCGCTTCGGACCGCTTCGGGCTTCCCCACCGCGCTCGTACCTCGTACGCTCGCTTACGCCGCGGCGAAGGGGATACAAGAAGTCTGGTCGGTATACCTGACCACGTCGTACACAACCAACTGTGACGGACCGACTGGTGGGCCGAGCGTTCGCCAGGCCAGGTCGCTTCCTGCCGTCAGGTAACAGATCAGCTATCTCCTCGCCGCTCACCTGGCAGCCCGCGATCGCCGCAGAATCGGCACTATCGGCCGCGATCTGTCTTGTCGACGGGCCTGTAAGTATCGTGAAAGAAATAGGTGATATTTTGCTTTAATATACCCACTCCAGAATCCCGCGATCTTCTCTTCTGACTTTCGATTAATCAAATAAGGGGAGTGATACAGAGTCATAAGACATCATTAAGAGCCTGAGCAGAATAATTGAATTGTAATTTTAAGACAGTTTTACCAAAACTTTTATGATTTAAATCTTCGTTTTTAGTGACGCATCAATACTGTCTTGTGTCTCGAGTCTTAAACATGTGTATGTAAACAAAGTGTCGACATTTGTAAGACTTGAGACACAAGACAGAATTGTGTGTGTGTTACTAAAAACAAAGATTTAAAGCATAAAACATTGTCTTAAAATTATAAGGCAGCCATTCTGCTCAGCCCCTAAGACGTCTTGAGGGTGTCTTAATGACGTCTTTAAGGCCGGTATTCATAGTCGGATCTTATTTCAAGATCGTCTTGTAATGTCTTAAGATGCTGATACGGTCATTTCATTGGCTGGATGGAGTCTTAAGACTGCTTTTGACCAGACTTAAGACGATCTTAAGTATAAGATCTGATTATGAATATACCGGCCTGAGACGTCATATGTCCCAATTTGAGACATGCATGTTGTCTGGTTTGTTACAGTCATCCGTTAAACGACTCGTCAGTCGTGAGTACTGGAAGAGTACTATCGACATTTCATATACTTATCACATTCATTTCGTTCGTCGAAAAAAAAAAAATCGACAAGATTGCGCAACTGTTTTACATTGAAAATATATTTCCATTTTGTATCAATTCGACGTGTGAGTAGGATACGTACACGTGGCTTAATCGCTTCTTTTTACATTTCACGCAATGTATATGCTGAGCCTCGGTAGCCGGATAGCAACCGTCGCAGCGTACGACTTTAACATTTATCCGTAATATCCGTGTGTTTCTTTACGCATGCAACTACGAGTTTTCCAAGTGATCGCCCGACGCAAATGTAGTTGCTTGGTCGTGTAACGTGTAACGGCGTAACGTTTATAATAAGAAGCACGTCCATGTATTATTCAGGTAATATACATATACATACTTTTTAGCAAAACATACAAAAATGCTGATAATACTTGCTACTAGTGTAGTAATCTAATCGAGCTTACAAACGTACGGTACACTTGTATTCAATGCGGATAGTTTACTTGGACCGTGCGAATTGCATTCGCACGTCTGGCTATTCAAAATGCAGAATTTATCCCGCGAATAAATCCAGATGCATTTTGATAACAAGAGTGATTCCTTCCACAGCGTTCGTCTCTCCTGCAAAATCGCGGTGGAGAGATCACCGTGAAATAATTATACGTACATATATTCAGATACAAGATATGCATCTTGTGTATATACATTTGTCCCGTGAAGACGAGCCGATCAAAACGATTTGCATTTTCGTGGCGTATACGTGAAACGAAATCTTTTTTTTGCTACTACAACATCTCGCCTATCTACGAATCTCTTCAGCATGTAAAGTTCGATGGAAGCTCATCACTAACGTCATCAACCGTCTTGACCACTTCACAATTGTTGCAAATTTTTTCCAGCCAGCAAGATACACGACGAAAATACCTAGAAATAACAATTCTCTCTTTCTCACGCTGTTCTTTTACATTCAAGAAAGTAAGAGCCTGAGCAGAATGACTGACTTATAATTGTAAGACAATGTTTTATGCTTTAAATATTTGTTTTTAGTAACGCACAATACTGTCTTGTATCTCAAGTCTTACAAACGTTGACACTTCGGACACACGTTTAAGACTGGAGACACAAGATAGTATTGTGCGTTACTAAAAACAAAGATTTAGAGCATAAAACATTGTCTTAAAATTATAAGCCAACCATTCTGCTCAGGCCCTTAATTATGTATAATTTCATCACGATAAAATATACACGAAATCGTTCAGTTTGGGACTAATTAACTTTGCATAGCTTGTACCTGTTTATTGTACTTGAGAAGACTCATATAGTCAAGAGAGTAACCAGCATTATCATAACGATGGATACTCTCTTGCCTGGTTTGCATTCTCTCATAAGATAATGTAATAATATTAAACAATCCTGCATGAATTATATAACAAATAGAACTAGGACTTGGTACGAGATACATATCGCTACTTCGCCGAGTCGATTCAAAGATATTATAGCTGAAGGTTTATATGTTCAAGTCGCTAATAGTTTAATAATGTAGGAAGTAATGTAGAAAACGAATTGGAAATCCTCAAAATATTTTCCCTCATTTCTATGCCTATATTAGATAAAATACTTTAAAATAGTCGATGCTTGTACCATTGCCATCGGCATATAAGTCAACTCTTGACCGTTTTTCAATCGAAAATGTATTTAAACAACGTAAAGCTATTTTAAAGACTTTCAGTACTACTTTTTAATAACAAAATGTATAATATGGACGATCAATAGCAGTATATAAAGTTGCAAAATGGCGATTCAGATATGGGGCCCCTCGATTCGCTGTAACAACATGCATACGTGTAATCTTGTAAATTTCGGAAAAAACTCGAAGATTGCAACAAGAGTTTTATTCGAATATTTAATGAAAAGTTTCCATCTCGAAACCATCTTCGATTTATATGTAAGTGTGTCATAAAAAAAAATTCCGTTGCACTCCGAAAGATATTTCAATACTTTTAATTATATTCTGCGTTACGTTGTGTCGCGCAATGACCACCAATGTCGTCACCTTGGTTTTTCGAGCCCGAAAAAAGTCCATGCACCCTGCATACACATATATGTATATATCCACGGACTACTATTTACTATTATTTCGTGTAATCACGTTGTGCAGGCGCACAAACGCTTTTCTGGAAGTAATTCTATCGTTAAAACACGATTTAAAGACAATGCCACTGAATTAACGTGCTTGCGCTGTACTCGTCTCATGTCTCTCCAGCTATCCCGATATTCAATGCAGAAAATATGGATATAGATTAAGCAGGCTCTAGCGTTATCACCGACAGACTGATAAACAATCGTTCGCGATTTCCATGTTCCGTCAGCTCGTCGGCTCCAAACTCGGGTTACATAATCACAATCACCGACTCACAGACAGGCATAATTACATAATCACAAAAATAGGTTTTCCGGAGTATTTTTCCGAGTATGACAATACCTCTGTGATTTGATTCGCGGTCAGTTTGAATTATCGACATACATACATACGCGAGGAAATTCACTGAAAGAGCGCGGATATATCCCAAATCTTAATAACGCGATCCTGGCCGATGGTCAACAATCTTCGCCTAGGAGCGTCCAAGTCCATCCCGACGACACTGTGCTTGGCATCGTGGAAAGAGGCCAGCGACGATTGGCTGCGTAAAAAGCGAATATTTATTTATCGTGCTCGTTTCGCGATGCAGTTCTCGCTGCATTTTAAGGAACAGCGTGACGCGTAACTTACTTCTCCGACTTGAGTTGTATGTGACACTGATCGCAGACTCTCACTTCGAACTCGAAGCCCATCGCCGGTATCGGTATCCGTTGCGACGTGCAGCGAGCGCATAACGCGCGACCGCAATAGCGACAGTGATGCTGCCTCAGTCCCAACTGTCGTTGATCCATCATGGCTTTTATATTCCAGAAAAAGGGTCTTCCGCAAGCCTGGAGATTTCGTTAATTTTAGAACAATGCATATGTCGTGAAGCAGCATTCATACTATACTTAAGGGCCTCCTCTCGAAGAAACTTACCTGACAGATGTCGGACTCGACCCAAGCCGCGGTTTCCTTCCTATTCATCGCCATATTCCAGCAGACGATCACGCCATCCTCGCCACCGGACAGGAGCTGGCGTTCGCCGCTCGCGTAGCATAACGCCGTTACTTTGTTACTGAAAGAGAGAATTTTTCTTTCTTTTTCTTCAGAGCGCGTCTTGAAGGTAATTTAAGTAATTTAAGAGTAATTTCCGACCGAGCAAAATTCAAAGAATTTCGCGCGCGCGCGCTTACTGGTGTCCCTGTAGCTCGTAAGCGGTGCCCTGGCGGCCCCCGATGTCCCAAACGATGATGCTCTGATCGAAACTCCCGGAAAACAACAATTGTTTCTCGGTGTCCCATGCGAGCGCGTGGATACTTCCCGTGTGTGCCTTTAACGTGGTAATGAAGGTAACGCCACTATTGTCCAGCTTTAGCATGGCTATCTGGCCGGAATAGTCTCCCACGAAAGCGTGCTTTGACTGGGCGTCAAATCTGTACGGGTATGCGAGTTAAGCTTCTCATAGAACGTATCTCGAATTATGTTCTACAAAAAAAAGCCCACTTTCGTGAGCCAAGAACATTTGAGACTTTGCAAAAAAAAAAAAAGGATACTGTAGAGCGGTGTACCACGCGTCCGTTTGGAACGACCCCAATTTCTGTCCTGTCTCGGAGCTGTGCAATTGAAATAACTTATCGCGACCTATACTCAAGACCCACTCGAAATCCGCAGCGAAAATAATTCCTGTTACTCTCGCTTGATGCGCCAGGTAGTCGCGCATAGCCGTCATGCGATTGTAGTCTTGCTCCAAGACGAATTCCTGCAATCGAAAGGCCCAGAGTCGCATACAGTTCCAATGATGGACAGAAGAAAAGTGACTCGACATACGTTAATGCTTCCGTTATCCAGGCCTACAAACAGCTGCCTGGTTTCCACGCAATAGTGCATCGAGGTAGCCCCCGCTGGCATGTACTGACAAATGCTCGGCCAATATTGACCGGAATCCCGCTTCAGCCATACTCTGACTGTCCTGTAAAAGAAACAAATAAAGTCGAAATAAAAATAAGTGATAAGAGATTTCAATTAAAAGTCACTGTTGTATAAGGATTAAACTTTGAAGGTGTATTATATCATGTATTATTATTATATATTAGTGTAATATATAAATGTATTATTACATAAATATAATTACAATTAATATAGTAGATAATAATAAATAAAAAGAATTGTGTGTATAAAAAAAGAGGGGAGGAAAGCGCGCGCGCGCACACACATATTGCACACACACGCACGTAATAATGATACAAACGTGCAAAATAGACAGATAGGGTTCGAGGTGTGTCCACGCAGTCAAAAAATTGCGCGCAATTGTCACAAGGAGAGCCAGGAGCTCCGTCGCAGGATCGAGAGTGATAAGAAAAATGACGTAGAGACGCGATAACGCGGATTATAAACGTGAGGAGGAACGTGCATCCTTAAGGAAAATAACGCCGTGTCGAGATTATTGCGGTATCGGAAAAATATCCGCGCGACGGGACAGCGGGACTATACCTGTCATCGCAAATACTGATTACACCCTCTTCCCGCGGTATGATAATAGCCGCGTTAACGTCGTCGCTGCAGCCCTCCAACTTCGACAGGAGGACCGGTTTGCGGCTGCTGCTGAATTTATCGTGATTCACACCCGGGGCGGGCTTTATTTCCGCTGCCATTTCTCTCAAACCGCGCGAAACACGTCGATCACAAGCGTACAAGTGCAATTGCCATTTGACAGTTGTCAGATGCTAATCACGGCGCCCGCGGACCATCGAGAATCGAGATGGGAGACGACAGCCGACCTCGCGTCATCCGCCCGATCCGCCGCTACGTTTCGAAACCCATCGAGCATCCGCCTCCCAGCATTCGACACGAAGAAAAGCGCTAGTGAAAAAAATTCTCTCATTTTAAGGCCGGTATTCATAAGGTCTGTTCTCTGTTGCTGCACTGCTGAACTAGTGCAATAAGTTAGAGTGAAACAAGTATATTTTCTTTCACTCTAACTTACTGCACCAGTGTAACTAGTTCAGCAGTGCAGCAACAGAGAACAGATCTATAGTCTTCAAGATCGTCTTAAGTAATGTCTTAAGACGCTGATACGGCTCTGTGATTGGTTCATGACATCTTAAGATTGAACTTAAGACGGTCTTAAATAACTATGAATACCGGCCTTAGGCCGATATTCATAGTCTTCAAGGCCGTCTTAAGTAATGTCTTAAGACGCTAATACGGCTCTGTGATTGGTTCATGACATCTTAAGATTGAACTTAAGACGGGGTCAATCATGAATCTTTTCCCCTAAGGATGGAAACGTGAAAAATGAAAAATCTCTTTCTATTGATGTTGAATAGAAAGAGATAGTCATATAAAACTTCACTTTCCACGTTCTACATTAATACATGATTGACCCCCAGAACACAGAAGTGAGTGTTAGGCCGGTATTCATAGTCGGATCTTATTTCAAGACCATCTTAAGTAATGTCTTAAGACGCTAATACGGCTCTGTGATTGGTCCATGACATCTTAAGATTGAACTCAAGACGATCTTAAATATAAGAACCGACTATGAATACCGGCCTTTATGCACTATTGATATACCATCGACATTTATACAGCCCTGTGATTGGTTTTTAAATATAAAACTGTAAGAACGAACTGTAATACCGACCGTGCGCGTCGATATGGAGTGCTGCGGAGTGCACCCGTGCACTGCACCTACCTTTCTTACATCTTGCATTTTTCGCGGTTCCAGCTCCGTTTACTCCGTTCACTCTATTAGGCGTTGGCTTCCCGTTCCTGGCGTTCTTGCTCCATTGTCCATTTCCAATATTTCCATACCTGTTCCAGGACATTCCAGAGCTCATCCGGGGATCCGGGGCGAACTTCTCCTTTTCACGTATCGTTCGTATCGCGCACGCAAAAATGACGATGAATACGAAGGAGAAGGAAAAGTACATCGAGGAGTTCGATTTCCCGTATTGCGACGAATCCTCCAAGTATGAAAAAGTCGCGAAAATCGGCCAAGGCACCTTCGGGTAAGTAAAAAAATCCTGCGTTTGAAATTTTCCTATTTGAGATATTTAACACACGTGCACGGGAGAACGACCATGTCCGTAGTTCACGTTTCTGTAGATGATTCTGTAGCTAGCGACAGTAATTCTAACATGCAAGTAAATGTAATATTAGGCCTGTGAGACAGAGAAATTATTTTTATAAACAAATACATGCTTGGCGTTTTTGTTAAAAATGCCCAAAGTGCGAAAATTGGATGATGCAACTGATGCACAGTGTGCAGTGTGCTAAGGGCAAATTTCTCCTAGCGTTTATAATTTGAATGCGCCTATCTGAATTTAATCGAGAAATAATTTGGAGTTTGTGCATTCTATTATTTTTACATCGTACGTTTATGATGTACGATTCATTCCTTTCAGTAACGCATTTATCAACTTCACGATTAATAGGCAAAGCCATTGTGTTGTGTGTACTCTTTTAGCATCTCTATTTACCTACTAATTTTCTAACCTATATCTATCCCTTTTTTACAGAGAGGTGTTTAAGGCTAAGGACAAGAAAACGAACAAGAAGTTTGTCGCAATGAAGAAGGTACTAATGGACAATGAGAAAGAAGGGGTAAGTTTTTCTTTATATAATTGTTTAATTCCAAGATTGTCGAGATCACCTTAGCACGTTGCGCCATAAATTCTTTATTGATCCACCAGTGAGCAGGTGGGATGTATTGTACATACATCCCACAACAATTTGTAAAAATGAGTGTTCTTGACTTATTTCAATACAGAACAGATTATTGCCGAAAAAACATTAAATTTAAAGCTTCAACCTTTTAATATACTTTAAGACATGTACATCAATAAATCATATTAAACAGAAAACTAAAAATATTAATTGATTTAATATATCTGTAGCATAAATAATGTAGGCTGTAATTTACACTCCATGCACTGTTGTATTCAAATTTTTGTGCGTCCACTGGAGGGTTAAACCTATTAATTCGACATGAACAATGTTTTTACTTTACTCGATATGTTCTTTAAGTTTTACAATTTATCTTAGGTATACCGTCAAAATCTTGTTACAGTTTCCCATTACGGCATTGCGAGAGATAAAGATATTACAATTGTTGAAACACGATAATGTGGTCAACCTCATAGAAATTTGCAGGACACGAGGTAGGTGTATAATTTACTCTTCATCTTTTAATCTTCGATCTTTACAATTCTGAATAAACTATAAACGTGGGAATTTATTTTTTTAATTTGAATAGAATACTTGGAGGGATGCGCAAAAACTTTCTTATATATTATCTGAGAAAGTCTGCTGGAAAATTTAACGTCAAATATTAATTGAAACAATCGACGTTGTATGTTATAAAATTTAATTAATTTCATATTTTCAGCAACTCAGTATAATCGATATCGGTCTACTTTCTACCTGGTGTTCGACTTCTGCGAACATGACTTGGCTGGGTTGTTGTCAAATGTAAACGTGAAATTTAGTTTAGGCGAGATAAAGAAGGTTATGCAACAGTTACTAAATGGACTTTATTACATACACAGCAATAAGGTAAGAAGTTATTAAACATTTTACTTTCTTTTAAAGATGTCAAGTTCTAGAAAATTATGTCCAAATAACTTGTTCGTTAATAGAAAGTGATTAAGAGATTCAAGAATATTCTGAAGTAAAATAATTATAATTTTTAAAGATTATATATTTCTATATTCTCTCTTATAGTATGCATATAATGTAACGTTTTCTTTATCGTATTAATTTAGAACAAAGCTATTTATTGATATTACTGTTACTCGTTGCGGTTAACGTTGACAATGTTATAATAATTATTATATTCAATGTAACATTTTATTTTTCACAGATTTTACACAGAGATATGAAAGCCGCTAATGTTTTAATAACAAAGAATGGGGTATTAAAGTTAGCTGACTTTGGTCTGGCACGAGCATTCAGTGCGAAAAACGGCCATTCAAATCGTTACACCAATAGAGTTGTCACTCTTTGGTACCGACCACCAGAACTCCTACTTGGTGACAGGAATTATGGACCACCAGTGGATCTGTGGGGCGCTGGTTGTATAATGGCAGAAATGTGGACAAGGTCTATATCACTTAGCAATATACATATATACGTACATATACATATACATAAAAACGTAATATCACGAAGTGATATATATAAATGGTCTATATCACTTCGCGATATTACGTTTTTATGTACGCTTTCTGTACGAGCAATCATGTATTTACGTACAAGCTTAAGTTATTTGTATCCATAGGTCTCCCATAATGCAGGGAAACACCGAGCAACAGCAGCTTGTATTGATCTCGCAATTGTGTGGCTCGATAACGACCGAAGTGTGGCCTGGCGTTGAAAGTCTGGATCTATTTACCAAAATGGATCTTCCGAAAGGGCAGAAAAGAAAAGTAAGGAGTTTGCAAAGCTCACTGTTGCATGTTGCATTTTGAGGAAGCGTATATTGATATGACTGAGATATTCATGCACAAATTGTATTAAAGCCAATACGTTGAATCGGTAGCAGATTTGTAGCAGATTTTATCGTGTTTCAATTTTTGTATTTTGAGCCGACCGTCAAACTCACATTAATTATGATTTTGTACAGGTCAAAGATAGATTGAAGCCATATCTGAAGGACCCTTACGCCTGTGACTTGCTGGATAAACTTCTAATACTCGACCCCATCAAAAGATGCGATTCTGATTCCGCGCTAAACCATGACTTTTTCTGGACCGATCCGATGCCGTGCGATCTCAGCAAGATGCTGGCCCAGCATACTCAGAGCATGTTCGAATATTTGGCACCACCGAGGCGACCTGGTCATATGCGTCATCCGCATCATCCAGTGGTTGGAGGACCAGCCAAGCCTAGCTCCACCATGACTGATAGCGGGTACCAGGATCGTGTCTTTTAACATATTTATTTCAATATATGTGTATACAGATATATGTGTATGTAATATGTTTTATACGTGTATAGAGCGTTTTATATAAGTTTATATAAAGGCTGTTGTATACTATATGTATATAATTCCATCCTGACGTTAGGAACTTTTGATACAATTCTAACATATAGTTATTATAAAGTTATTTTGTTTAAAAATCTATCTGTTATTCATTATCGTTCCCATCCTAAAACTGCAATAAAGCGAAAATGTACATTTTGAAGTACAATCACGACTTATTATGTTATCAGTATCTAACGTTTACTCGCGTTAACCCTTTGGCTAGTTCTCTCCCTTGTAGCTTATTATATGTCAAATTTTTATTTTTTAATATATAATATATAATTAATATATTTTTATTTTTTGTTCTTCAATCGACGTATAATGTAAGTATCGCGTAATAATTAATAAAAAGATAAGAGAGCGTGCCGCGCAGATCAAAGTGGAAGCAGAAGGAATTTAAAATAGCGCGGTAGAATTCATAAGTGAGGTTAGGTGACCGGCTGCTCGAGGGCACCTCGAGATGCGTATTGTAAATGCATACACGCGTTGCGTACATTCGTCTATAATCTGCTGATCAACTCGTTAATCGATAAGAGGAAAAAGGTATTCGGAGACTGCGTTGTACACTTGTACTTAGAATTCGGATCGAATTGATAACAATTTAAAAATCACAAACATCACGTGGTGCGTAAGTATAATTACAAACATACGGCATACGGCGCCGAGCCGGCTGGAGCCGGCCGAGCCTCGGATAGATAACCGCACGTCTGTAATTCCGTTTAAACATAGCGTTTTTCATCAGCAGATATCGCCTATCGTATTACCAGACATTACCAGAGTAAAGAGTTATATACGCGTAATTTACGATGTCGAAAAGTGCCAAGTGATACGGAAACAAAACCAGAAATTAATACACGATACGAATGAAGTACGAGGCCAAGTGTGAAACGTGCGTGGATATGTATATTTGGGGACCTTTGGAATATTGGAGGCAAAAGACGCAAAAGTACGATATAACGTCTCATTTACATGTTATATATTTCATCTGGCAGGTAAATATTAGGTTTAAGGAATAATTAAAATTACGTTTTAAAGCTACTTTTGGTTTATAGCAATTAATTTGTGCGATAAGCGATTTGGGAGCGCACGCACACATATATCGCTCACGTGTACAATCGCGCGCACATTCAACGCAGCTTTACGCTAGCGTTGTGTCGAGGAAAGATTAAATTTATTTGTGCGATCATATATACTACGACATATCTTCCAAGTTCTGGATCTTTTTTCCTTCGATAACACCCTAAATATTCTTCGAAAATTTTCAAATAGGTATATCTAAAAATTAAAAAATAATACTCTTTTTAATATATCTTCCGATCAATTTGTTCAACAACGATACTACTTCATCGTCGGAAGTAGGTAGTTTTGCTTTTTAAATTTAAAAATTAAATTTTCTAATCCCACGCAAAAGACTCGACGCGATGGTCGCAACAAAAGATAGTCTCGATTATTACCTTTGCAATATTTTATTTTTAATTATGTAGATTCTTTAATTTTTCTTATTATTTTTTCTATACACAGGGTGTCCCGTAAAGCCCGGATCAACGCTTAAGGGTAGATTCCTGAGATCATTTGGAGACAAAAATCCTAATGCCAAAATGTCGAGTTTGCCAAATTGTCATCCCGATATTCGTCGGTCTTGCGAACAGTGTACAAAGAAATAAAGTGAATAATGATTTCAAATATATTTCTATCGAGTTGAGTAAAAAAGAAATAAAGTGAATAATGATTTCAAATATATTTCTATCGAGTTGAGTAAAGTGTGGAAGAGCTGTTTTGACATGCGACGTCCCTGAGTGCGTAAAATTTTGACAAGCACACTGGTAAACTTTAAACCTTTCCCCTTTTAAACACTACTGTAGCAGCCTCGAACATTTTGGCATTAGGATTTTTGTCTCCAAATGATCTCAGGAATCTATCCTTAAACGTTGATCCTGGGCTTTACGGGACACCCTGTATATGAAAAGAGATTATATAAGAGAAAAAACACATATATAAATATATTTTTAATATAATTATGATATATATATTTATGTATCTTTTTATACGAAAAAATTTTTTTACCGAATAAAATTCAGCAGAGATAATATTCAGAACATTTTGTCGCAAATGAAGCAGCGAGTTGCTTCAAGGTTTTCGTATTGCAGGTTACTACTTATTATCATACCAACAATTATGTTTTCGAGAAATGTCAAGACAACGCTATTGTGCGGCCCAAAAAAGTTAAGCAAATCTTTTATGTTTGAGGTACGTATAATTTTCATATGTCCTACAAACGTTATCGACGCCGAAATCACCGCGTACTTTATCATGTAAATTTATTTCGACATTTCTATGAGATACTTCTCAAAGCTGAAAGCGGAAAACGTTTTCCTACGTAGGCTGCGACGTATTGGGCGGAGGAGGGAGAACGCGTCGCTTACATTACCCCGATGCCTATGGATAAACGACCGGCGGCCTGTCATGATAGAAGAAATCCAGCGCTCGTGGCTCTCAAACTAATGAGATTCATGTAAGATTTATAGCAACACGTATCCTATTTGTTTTTTTACACAGGGTATCCCGTTTATCACCGTTGTCACGTACTGCTTCTCAAACAATTTTCGACATATCTTGGATGCGTTATTTTGAAAAAGCCATTTAAGGGGGTAGCATACTCTGGCGGCTGAAAATGAGGGTCAATTTTAGGATTTATTTGTGACAAAGTGGTAGGCCAATCAGGTTTATGGTATATACGATATTGAAGTACATGTTTAGGTGCATTTACAGTATTTTTTATATGAGAAAATATTGAGAAATATAGGAGTTGTGAGCCATCTCGCAGAAGCCGTTCGCGCGCGCGCTTGACTACGGTGTACCTAGTAGCTCCTGTACGGCGTGCCTGAAAAAAGAAACGCAAAAGGGTATTAAACTTGAATGTATTCCCCACAAGTTCACGTAGAAAAATTGTAAAAAAGTTAAAAATTGTGAAAGTTGTAGCACTTCAAAGAAAAATTTTTGTTTTATGCCGAAAAAAACCAACGGTTTTTTATTGTTATTAACACATGGTTTATCGGAAAAAAAACTCCACGCTAACTTAAGCATTGTGCTGTTATATTGATGTAAGCCAGGCGTTAAGACAGCCGGAATTATAATACGTTCAGAATAGTGTACACCATTTAAAAAAATGTGCTTCTGCGAGATGACTCGTAACTCCTACATTTCTCAATATTTTCCCATAAAAAAAATACTGTAAATGCACCTAAACATGTACTTCAATATCGTATATACCATGAACCTGATTGGCCTACAATTTTGTCACAAATAAATCTTGAAATTGAAATCCTCATTTTCGGCCGCCAGAGTATGCTACCCCCTTAAATAAATTTATCTTATTTAACAAAATATTACATTCTACACATTCACGGAATGTCCACATACATATTTCACGTAGCGTGCGGCAACGTCATAATATCATTATTTACGTAGATACTTGTCGGATTACGAGGCTCTCATGAAGCAACTTTTTCAGCTGCATACTTATGCAGCCGTACCTTCCGTGCTTTTGATAGACGAGCTGGACGATTACCTCGACGGCTTGGAAGCTACTGGACACGATTTGAATACGCACATCGCCAGAATCTGCGCCCTGATACTCCATTCGATGAAATCGTGTTCACGGGTTTTGAAAAAGAACGTAAGCGAGAAATTACATGTGCGATAAAAACAAATTTCTGCTTTTTTGAATGAAAAGAATCTCTATTATTATTTTTTGCTCTCTCAAAAATACACGCATTTTACGTTTCGCGAGCCATAATCGTAGAAATCATTATATATTCAGCAGTGCTGGAAATTTATTTTCAATGTTGTAAACGATAAACATTTAATTTCCCATGTTATCCGTATTATTTCAGATTCCATCTCAATTCGACAGACAATTTTTCATTTTATATCTATTTTTTCTAGGATTCTTTCAAGCTTAATTTGTTAGTTCAAACAAGTCTATGTAATAAAATATATATAAAAATTAAGTAATCGAGAAATCATCGTCATCTTCACGTTTTAGCTGTTTATACGAAAATGTAACGATTACAGGTACATTTGTGTGCATGGACTAGCTCAAGCCTCACCAATAACTTTGTTCAAACAATGTACTTTCACAATATCTGGAATTTGACGGAAAAAGAAGATGGAAAAGTGATATCAGTGGAGAGGCTTTCTGCTAGATCATCGTTCGAACGTTCGTACGTGTATCATAAATTCGAGGATGGAACGCGCGTTCTTCGACAAATATTATGCGATTCAGCGGAGGCTTAAGAATATATTTTGTACATATATATAGTTATCTCGTTCTTCTCATCGCTTTTTTAGAAAATATAAAAACGGAATAAAAATTCTATAAAAAGTTGTTGCGTGTAAAATAAACTACGTCGAATCGAAACCGTTGTTGAAACTGACTTTTATCGATAAGCATGTATAGATATCTTTGGAGACAGAAATGAACAGGAAAGGGAGAGAGGAAGAAAAAAAAAGGAAGCAGAGGGAGAAAGGCTGCAGGAAAAAGGATGGAAAAGAAAATGTAACACAGGGAAGAGGGATAAAAATATATTTTTTCCTAATTTGTTTTCTCTCTCTTTTTGTAGAGTGAAATATTGTTGAGCTATGCTTATATAAGGCATTTTTATCATTTCATAACACACTGATTAGCCATGCGAAATGTAGACGACAAACGGCAGAAGGTAAAGAAAGAAAAGAAGAAAGAGAGCAGAAAGAAGCGCAAGTAGGTATGTTGCATGTACATATGTACATACGCGCGCGATATTGTTGACACAACGATAATCAGTGGAGCTTCGTCGGTGTTTCGGAAGCTGTGTCAACAACATGGCGCAACCAATCGAGCTCGCTTTCCCTTTGCTCCATGCCGCTGCCTCTCGCGTAAGCAAACAATTCTAAGCGCCCGATCTACCTATTAATAAAGTCCAAAATGAGCGTTCGATCCGTGCTCGCTTTAAGAACGCGTCTCTGAAATGCAAATCGACCGAGAACGAGCGCGTTAATGCGAGTACGTAATGTATTAAATAATTCCGTATAAATGTCAAATAGCTCACAATATTTTTCATATCGTCTACGTTTCACTTTTCAATTAAATCGCTCAAGATCGCATTCACTGACTTTACTTTATCGTTATCGTTGTAATTTACTTTGAGTTATTTGTTTAATACACTTTATTTTTATTCACACTGTGGGTGTATATATATATATATAATTATATATATTTTTGTACAAAAACTTTTTATTGAATTATTCTCTTTTATTTCAGGACAGTTATCGTCGCCGTCAGGCAGATAATTATGTCGAATAAAAATAGAAGCTTAAATTAACGCGAAGGATAACGTTTTTGACACGCGCCATTTTACTTCAGTTTGTAACGAGAAGTGGTCATTCGTGCTGAAAGGACGAAAATTTTTAGATGAAGGTGAGAAATAGCGGCATCTGCTGTCGGATGTCTAATACAAAAAATAAGTATTGAAATAAAATTCTCCGCAGATTCTCTTTATACGTTCTCTTTAAAATTCACCCGGCATGGCGGATAACGCCGATGTTCCTCCTCTCGAATGGACTCGGTCTACATGCCATCCCCAACCGCAGCTTGTTCGCTGTTAAAAGTTACATTCCATCGGTCAGACAACCAGTTTTGAATCGGTTTTGAATTCCCGATGACTCACATGGATCTCCGATCGCATCCGGCACGTGTGTCGTGCATCCGCATTGCGCGGAGCGGAAAGAAAGAAAGAAAGTAAAAACATAATAATCACCGTATAATTTCTGTCTGACTTGGCACGCTTCGCATTCTGAATTAAATTAATTCGCGCTACGGTAATAAAGGATCTCGTTGATTAATATTAGAAGAAGCGCTATTTTATATCATATAATTCTATAGTTCAATAATTCCAACATTTTGTATATTTTACATAGATATAATAATCAAATTATTTGATTTATTGTAATTTATAAATTATGTAATAGTAATACAAAAGTCGAGTCATTGAAACTTTGTATGCTTTACGATGCGAGAACATGATGATAGAGAGGGGAAAACTTGTATAATTTCTAGTAAAAAATTTTTCATGTAAATATAAAACATATAATTGTATGTAATTATATGTATATAAAGTATGTTTATACATATATGTTTTCTTTCTCTTGTATGTATAATTTCTAGTAGTATACCTATACAGAAAAAATAATGAGAGAAAGAATTAAAAAATAATTAAAAGAACAATTAAAAATAATAAATAATAAAATTAAAAATAATTAAAAGGATAATTAAAAATAATAAATGATAGAAATAATGAAAGGATAATTAAAAGGATGATTAAAAGGATTTTCGCATTTCTTTTTAAATAAAAATTGAAGTATAAGGAAATGACAAATATTGTGCCAATATACATATATAATTATATGTAAATATAGTAATTGTTTTTTAAATATGATTATATATAGAATATTAGTTATTAGTTAATTTTAAGTCATTTTTCTAATTATTTTTTAATTATTCTTCTTATAATTTTTCTTATAGATATATACGCACAGAGATATTGTAAAGAGAAAGTAAACATATATGGACATATTTTTTATATAATATTAATATAATCATGTATGAAAAATTTTTTTGGTGGGATATGCGATTTTCTAACATTTTTTAACATTTTGCAGATGCAGCTGTAAAATTGTATGATTTCTTCTTCTCTTTTTATACAAAAATAAGTTTTATATTAAAAAATAGCAGAGAGGGAGAGAGAGAGAGAGGGGGGGGGGGAGCGGAGTCGAAGGTGAAGAGAGGGCAAAACGTCGCCTTTGGGAGGATAATATCGAAAGTACATTGACCGATTCATCGAAACATAGGGTGGATCACCGTCATCACAATTTCTTTTTGAGGCTGCACAACATATGTAAGTAAGTGAAAGAAACCACTTATCTCTGTTCCTCATAATGAATCATCGTACCGAACGAATAACGGGTCGTTTCATCTATTTAAGCACTTCTTCAAGGAGATCCTGTTTCATTCACTAAAGAAGCATCCTATGGAAACTGGATCTATCCTTAAATAGTACGTCACGTACATCTTGTTTTCAATTTAAGTTTAATTTAGTCTTACTTCGGTCCAATTTAGCATCTTTTAAATTTTAAAATTAGTTTTAAATTTATTAGTTTAGTAATTTAGTTAATATTTCTACCTTCTCCCGAACTCTTTACCAATAAGTTGCATTAAATAGTATAAGTATGTGTGTACAAAATTTGAAAGCTTAAAAAACGATCGTTAAATCATAACAACGTGCGTAAAAGTTATCGGGGGATCGTATTTTAAATAAAATAGTCGAGAGAGACGTATCGACGTTGTGTCAAAAACACTAGTCATACGTGAAGGAGGCAGAAAGGATTCAAAGTTGCTATACGGTTTCTAGGCTCAGGGAGTATTGTATGCATCCCTACTCCCGATCGGGGATCGGGGCCCCGCAGCATTGGAAGAGGTACGTAGTGGCAGAGTGCCGGAGTGTCGGAGTGCCACGAATATCAGGCCGTTGCGGAGGCTGCTCCAGCGGCCTGGCAAGTGGCAAGTGGCAGTTGATCCGCGGCATTTGCTACGGTTGGTCACGGCACGCTCTTCACGCGCGGTCATCCGAATCCGGAGGAGGAATATCCTTCCCGTCCTCTTCTCCGTTCCGAAATTCATCCAGAATAAAACTCGGCAGGTCATCGATCGGAAAAACTGATGAGTCTCGCGGTACGCACCATCCGAATAAAAAAGACAGATGAACGGGAATGCGTTGTATGCGGGGGACATAGGAATGTAGCGGGTGTATGTGTGTAGAGTGTGTTGCGCGCGTGTTGGCGGCGTGTTTTTCAGGCGAGTTCCTCCCGTTCCTTCATCATTTTCTGAGAAACGCAATCGAGGAGGACTGGAGAGAACACGATGGTGTTCCTGACGATACGAGCCACCGTATTCCTGTTGTTCGTCGTCGATCTCGATGCTTCGACGGCTAATTATACCATGACATCGACTGATGAGGTACTCGAGCGATTTGCTTTTATTTTTATTCGTTCGACGCGAATTGTCTCGAGGGGACCCTATCTTGAATATATATCCTTCGGCCGCCATTGGCCACCCAAGCGCTTCAAAATAATTTTGTTGATAATGCATATGCAACAACGAGACGCACGCGCGAAACATGCATTCTCCTGCAAATATATAGTGGTGTTGGAGGTTTATAACAATGGCGCTGGTTTGTCGATTCTCGTCACGCTTAATACCAAATACACGGAGAAAATTTTATATTAAGTTTTACTATGGTGCCGCACCAACTGCGGACCATCCAGGAGCACAAGTTTAAATGCTATAGTCTTATAGTAAAATTGCTATGGCCATAGCATTTAATGCTATAACTATAGCATTAAATGCTATGGCCATAGCAATTTTACTATAAGACTATAGCATTTAAACTTGTGCTCCTGGATGGTCCGCAGTTTAATGCTATAACCATAGCATTAAATGCTATGGCCATAGCAATTTTACTATAAGACTATAGCATTTAAACTTGTGCTCCTGGATGGTCCGCAGTTGGTGCGGCACCATAGTAAAACTTAATATAAAATTTTCTCCGTGTAGCGTTTATCGATACCTTGCTGCCTACAACCACTGTAAATTTGTAAATTCGTAAATTGTATTTACAGGCGGTAGAGTGCAAAGTTTTGCATTTTATTCTTGTCTGATTTTTGAATCAGTAAAAATACGATACCTCCCAGTAAAAAATGTTTTGCATAAGAATATGTATAAATATACATAATACATAATTATATATAAAATATATTCATTGTCCATGGTATGTTGTCTTTCTTTTCTATAATCTTTGTCCGCATATATGGAAAAAATAATAAGAAGAATAATTAAGAAAAGTAGCTTTTTTGCATTTTACAAAAGGTATTATAAATATTCTACATATATCTGTAATCATATTTTATATACGATTATTACATTTATATATGATTATAAACTGGCAATTTTTTCTTATTTGCTCAAACTTCACTTTTTATTATAAAAATGCGACAATTATTAATATAATTTTAATTATATTACAATTATTTAATTAATTATTTTTTAATTCTTATTATTTTTCCTGTATGTATCTACAGACAGAGATTATGCAAAAGAAGGAAAACATCAAGATATTTTATATAAATTTATATGTATATACATATATATATATTTTTTTATACATATAAAAAAATTTTTACCGGACATTATCTTTAATTAAGAGACGTGACTATAGGTAATGTCGACATTATAATGCCGATAATATTCATGCAAAATATATTAATGTACCTACTTACTTACATTTTATTACAGATTAAACTAAAAAGACGAGAAAGAGATATTGGAAAAATTTTACGAAAGAATCTTTTTTTTAAGCTTTAAACTAAAATTTCAAACTTAAGGCTCCTGGATAGTCGTCTATCATTCATTTTGCAGCTGTTTAATAACTGTCGAGGGAAAGGAATAGTTTTCGGAATATTTTTGAAGTGTGCTGAAGTGATCTGTAGTGTTATTTTGTGCACATATCTTTCTATTTGGATATACCATGCACAATTTCTCAACGTGTCATTTTCACTCATTTTTCGCTTCTGACGTCATCAAACAAGGATAGAAGCGACGACTATCCAGGAACCTTAAAGTGTAAGAAAAAGCATAAGAGCAAGAATAAAACGCTGTAGCGTAACATTTAAAGAATTATTAAGAGGAAGCTTAAACGAGCGAAACTTTCACTGTTCTTAGCAATTGTATCAATTTAGCAATTATACCAATTCCGTTCTGGAGCGGCGATAATTTCGCGCCGACAACATGAAACGGGGAAGAAAAACTGTAGGATTGGCGCCCGCAATTTGCCACTGATGACAATGATTATACGTTTACTGCACATTTAACAGGCAATCGAAGAAATTACACTAAATTATAGGTTTCTCGGACGTGTAAAAGATTCGTGAATAAAAACATTTATCTGTTAAAGTGCAACAGATGGGGACAGTTTGGACATGTTTGTATACGTTTCAATTGTAAATATAGCAAAATGTTTTTTTTTTAATTTTTAAATTGATAACATTAAGCATGTCGCAAAAAGTTAAAGAAAAAAAGAAAGTTCAATTAATTTTATAAACAACGTGATACGTTATTGTAGGAAGATGCCGAGTAACAATCGAAAAGTTAAATATTCTCGTGTGACGTACCTATTCACGACCACGACTCGATCATTTTCGAAATTGTAGGGGAGAACGCATGCGAGATTATGAGAAATCGAGCGGTTCGATCAATTTCCGTGGCGATAACGTAGTCGTACATGCACGCGTGATTCTCTCTGCAGCGGCTGAGGAGAAAATTGTTTTCCTTTATATCGTGGTCATTCGTTTTCTCCTTATCAAATTAATTATGATAAAAGGCGACCGAATAGCCATACAACTATTCCCTTCCCGTCGAGGTTTCCGCCAGTAAGACGTCACGTTGTAGTCGAGCAATTATATGTATATTTAACGGATATGTAATTAGATGGCTTTAACATATGTAACGTGTATATTTAACTCCAGAACGCCGCGGTGTACATGGGATGGGATGTTTTACACCCCGGATGTTTTCTTCATTGCCTTGGTTTTTCACAATATCTTTATTTGCATTTCCTTTATTATTGAAATATCCTAGGCTTTTATGAATTCTAAAAAAAACTTATATTTCTTTGTTCTACAAATTTTTAGTTTTTTATTACTTTTTGAATTTTGTTTCTAACTTAATTAGAAACAAAATGACAGCTACTCTAAGCCACGTGGGGTGTGATATACCAGAGTGTACCGTTTATGTTTTAATTTGGAGGCGTACCGTTCTAGGGTTTCCGGAAAAATTTTTTTCACATAAAACATACATATAATTATATATAAAGGCTGCGTTCGTTTTGGGCGCTTACACGTTTAAAGCGCTTATAAGCGTTACTCTATCTTCGTTTGATATTCGATGTGCAACGAAGACAGAGTAACGCTTATAAGCGCTTTAAGGTAGGTGTCTCGCGACAGTACAATCCAAAATTTTTAAGTACTCTAAATCGACGTGAAAACATTCGACTATTTACGGTTACAGGCTGAAAACTTTTGTATAGTTCTGTCCCTCACACGCAGAACAAAAGACTATTCTGTTATTTTTCTCCTCCAGTCGCTTCTTTACGTCGAATAATCGTGAAAATCGAGGTCTATTTATTATTGTATTTTTAAATCTAAATGGTCAATAATTTTGGTTTTTTTACTAGTATTCCTAAAGTGTCCTACTATATATTCGTTTTTCATTACTGTGTTGTGGTTTGTTCTAAATGTAAAAAATAAAAATACGAGATTTTTGTCTGCTTTGTGTATCCGCAATACATGTAAAAAATGCAATTTTTGATAGCGAATATCTCGGGTTCGGGACGGTCAATAACTTTTAAATTGCACAAACGTGTAGATCTTACATTTATTAATATACAGTTAAATTTTCAAATTTTTCTTTTGGATTGCGATTTTCGAGATAACTACCTTAAGCGCCCAAACCGATCGCAGCCAAAATGTTTCATATATGTTTTCTTTCTCTTGTAAATCTCTGGTCGTAGGTATATAAAAGAAAAATAATAAGAAGAATTAAAAAACAATTGAAATAAAAATAATTTTTGCATTAATTTTTTTTTATAAAAAGTGAAGATTGAGGAAATGACAAAAAATTGCCTATATATAATCGTATATAAAATATAATTATATATAGAACAATTATATATTGTACAATCTAATCACAATTTTTCTTTTTGTAAAAAAAAATAAAAAATTATTTTTCTAATTTTTCAATCATTCTTCTTATTATTATATTATCAATAAAATTTCAAATTATGCATCTTCTAGATCACCGCTGGAATAACAACTTTTTTTCGCGTTCAAAGAAAACGTCTCGTGCATACAATTATCTCATCAGAATATTCTCACGTCTTATAAGCCTCTAATAAGCCTCATTATAGAATAAATTTATCAACATTTTTATAGGACGTAAATTTTTCTCTATTACAGGAGTGGTGTAGGAAAAGGATAGCTGAATGCACGAAGTGGGGAAGTTTAAGCACACCGATATGCGGAAGTGACGGAGTCACGTATCCCAATCAGTGTCAAATCATTTCTAAACAATGTAAAGGAGTGCGCGTTTTCATCAATCACGACGGTCCTTGTCCAGGTTTGCATCTTTATCTCCTTTGACGCAAAAGTTTGATAACAAGAGTTTATAAGTACCTCAAGAATTTGTGAGAAATTTTTCGGCTTACGGCCTTGCTTCAGCTGCTTCAGATTTCTTCCCTCCCTCCTTTCTCTTTTTATCTTCTCTATCTCTTTCTCTCTCGCCCTCTTTCTCTCTCTCAAAATTACAGGTTTTTTTTCCTATTAGACACAAAAATTAAAAATTAGCATCTTCTTGTTAAACATTTGTCGTGATCTGTCACATGTATACAATAGATGGAAGTCAAGTTAAATGAATGATACACGACTTTGCACGACTTTTATCCAGAGACACCGGCGTGTTACTTAGCGAGACTGACTTGGAATAAGGCACGACTTGGCATAAGGCCTATCTGCCGACCCGATGGAATGTACGCGCCGGTTCAGTGTCACGCCGAGTATTGTTGGTGCGCAACGCCGCAAGGCCGGCCGTTGATCGAAACAATGGTAAAATACAAAAAACCGAAGTGTTTGAGAGCCGGTTCCAGATCAGCTGCTTCTACTAGGAGCGGCCAAAAGCGACGCTCACCGACTAGGAAACAACGCAGGCAATACGTCAGCAATAGGCATCGAAATACCTGCGATCGTACCGAGAAGTCCAAGTTCAACGGAAATCTCATCGAGAACTTCAAAATTGAATACAGGCGGACTAATATATCCGCTGACGGTAAGCGGCACGAGCAATCGTTGAGAATGATTAATCGGTCTTCTGATTAACATATGATTAACCCGATCAACTCGCGGGAAGCGAGCTTGTAACTTTAAAACTTTAAGAAATCAGAAGACAGTGATCGATATTATACCGCGCACGTAATTTCTCATCAGTACCTCAGTATGGCGAACTGCATTACTTTCCTGTTGATAGACGATAAGAATGTCGAGCGGGTGTTGTCGTGGAAATTCCTTATGCTGGACCAGAATGCGGACGGTTACTTAGATAAGGCAGAGTACAAGGAGCTCAGAAGACTCGCCAAGAAGGCGGTGAGACCGAAGAAGTGCGCACGCACGTTCGCCCGCACGTGCGACCTAAATCGGGATTTAAAACTATCCAAGCAGGAATGGGGTGCTTGTCTCGCCAGTGATTTCACTCGTAAGTTACATACATATTATACGCGTCTTCTTTCAAGTTAAGCGTTCGCGGCAATGGCACAGCGTACACGACAAGCGTGCACACGCGCAATTCTTAAAAGAAGAAGAAAAGGAGAGAATTTAGAAAAAAATATAAACATTACGTCATTATCGTTTGTACGACGATTCCTTAACGTCGACAGCATCGTTTTCTCTCGCATTAATGCCGAAATAAAAATGAAATTTGTTTAACGATATAGTAAGTATAGTTTATCTATAGGTATATACTGACAATTTTTAAAGATTATTGAAACGTCGACTGTCAAAATAAAAGTAAATATTTCTTAATTCTTAAATAAAAATAAAGCATAAACACTTCTAATGGAGATAAAACTTTAGAAAAAAACATATGGGATGAGAGATGTCTTCCGAAAAATAGTAAAAAAAAGATCATGAATAAAAGCTAAAATTTTATTGACTGTCCTGTACCGTCAAACCTGAGCAAGTTTTATCTACAATTTTTTGCAATAAATTCTAAATTTTAATTAACATCCTTTAGCTAGCCAATCGTTGTCGAAATTAATAAATATTTTCTCGTTAATCAATTATTGGCGGAATATACCATTATTTTCTGTTTTATCTACAATATTTTTCAACGTACTAAATAGCTTCGGAGAATTCCGTTGAGAGAAGTTTTAGCTGTAGAATTTAAAAGGATTATTTCATACTTTCGACTATCCCTTGAAGCTGAAACTTATGACCTAATAACACGCGTATCTCTTAGATTTTAATACTTAATAACATATTTCAAGGAGAAAACAATCAGCGCCGGACACTTAGGTCATGTCTCTTGTTAGTCGCTGCATTCATGCTGTCTCACATCGTTTATCGCTGTGCCACTTGCACAGATTTTTTTAAATTGGAAACCGAATTCTCACTTGTAGTCTTAAACGATCTCTTGTAGTCTTTGATCTCCATACAGTCACATGGATGATTGAAAAAAGTGAATTCTCATATAACATGCTTTTCAAGCCATCCAATTAAAACGGGTTTAAACGGGACTCTTCTAAAAGAAAAGAGAGAGTTTGGTTTTCTACGATTATATAGTGAGTGTATTTATTTATTTACCTGATGTTATAAAAAAGTTAGCGAGAGAGACAGACAAGAAGGCGCACTTCTTGTATAACATAAAGATGATTTTTTAACGAGCGTTCTTCAAAGATAGGTGCATTAAAAAAATATCAGGATATATCTGCCAAAAAGTTCCTCTAAAGTTTAAATCTATATTAGCGTGGCGATAGAGCCGTTAATAAGCTGAATGGAAAGAATATATTTTATGTATCGTTTTCTAATTAACACATTTCTGTAACTAGAGAGCTCACTTTATCTTTGAAGACTTTCAAAAAGAAAGTCCTCAGCTTCTGGATTTTAATTTAGGTTTTCACGCCCTCCCCGATCTCTCACGATTATATTCGAGCGTAAATACCAAAAAATTACATTTAGAAACAACTTTTGTTTCCTGTTATATTTCGCTCGTTTTGTACGTTTGATTTCGAGGGGGGTATCGTCGAGACCAATACGTAGAAAACGTGCGGAGGCGTATTCCAGACAAAAGCTTTGCGGCACTTGAGACAGGGAAAGTTGAACCGAATGAAAGGGAGAGGAAGGACAATTCTCTGTCGAGTATAATCAGGCGGAGGAGGAATGTCATTTCGGCGTCTAAATCGCGGCTTAAATTAACGACGATACCGCCGCAACAGGATGTCACGCGTTTGTCAAGGACCACACATGTGCCGTCGTGTCGACTCGCTTAACATTTGTGAATCCTGCCGGAAGTTGCCTACACGAATGCGCGCGTGCGACCGGCTGCTGAGGAATTGAAGTAATTGACCTCATGTACGAGCTAAATTCTCGCCCATGCGTCATGACGACAATGATTATTTGCTATTTATGACTGTCTAATAACGAGTAAACCGCTGCGTTACTTCTCTGTGTTACTACTCGATAAGATAGTCACGATAGTCGGCTCCGTTTGTATCATTCAAATACATAGAATATAAAAATTTCCAACGAATGGAAAGAATTGGTGGGAAACTATATTCATATCCGCAAAGGATGGATGTAGCTATGCAAGTTAATGAAATTGCACGATTCTTAATAACTTTGATCGTTATTTTAATGACTTTGATATTTTACAATAATTCTACGCCACGATTTCTTTCCAATTTCAATACTTCTCTATATTATATCTGTAAAGGATGGATATAACTCTGCAAGTTAATAAACTGGCACGATTCCGATAACTTTAATTGATCGTTATTTTATCATGACTTTTGATATTTTACAATAATATACTTATACGTCACGATTTCTTTCCAATTTCAATACTTCTTTATATTATTAATTTAAATAGTCTTACAGAAAGAGAAATACAATGTATAATTGAGTGCAACAGTTTAGGGAAAACATATGGACATATTTTATATACATATAATTATACAGTATTTATATATTTTTATGTGAAAAATTTTTTACCGAGTGAATATCCACGCCCGTAGTACATATATTTTATACGCCCACACATGAAATTTCTATCGTTGCTGAATTATCAATGTTTGCCCGTTCGGTGTTACGCTAAAGAATCCTACGGTGCGTCAATGACACTACAAAACAAATTGTATATATGTAGATAAAACCGATCGCGGCTGAGTGATTGTCATTGTTATCATTTAGTACGTTTGTTCTTGTCGCTGAACCCCGCAGACCGGCGTTCCGAGGTCCCTGAGACCCAAAGGACACGGGCCAAGGACCGAGGTGAGTCCCAGTCCTTCGCATGTGGCGTTGAAAGCGCTGCCCACACTTTTTTTCTTCGGAGAAAAATTTTTCTATTTTTATATATGCAACCATGCGAGGTTCAACGTTATTAAAACTATCCTCTATTTTTAATGAGTATAAAATAATTTTCTCTTTCTTCGGGAGGGATCTTTTAATATGAATTGGAGACTGATAAAAATATACTATATTTTATCGTACATAATTTATATTTATACCAGTATATTAAATAATTAAATGTGCATATCAGCATTACATGTATTTACTTCCTTTGTTATTAATTGGATATTTATATATTATGTTGAAGTGTGATAATTATTTATTATCAATATTTGATAATAAATAACGACTTTTCTCAATGCGCTGTGTAATATTTAAAAGAATATTTTTGCTTTGGCAGTTTAAAAGAAGGAGAGAGGAAGGGAGAGAGAGAGAGAAAGAGAGAAAAGGAAGAAAGGAAGGAGGAAGGGAGGGAGAGAAAGAGAGAAAATTAATTGATTTTCCTATTTGATTAGTTATGTAAAAAAAGTAGACTTGTAATAAATTTATGTATTTTCTACAGTTTTGAAAGGTAGTCCAGCCCTTGGTAGTCCTATTCAGTCTCTGCCATTTAATGATCATTCGGATACTAAGGAGGAAAGCGACGGTAAGTTTCACAATTGTCATTATAACTATAGGTGTATGTTTATATACAAAACAAATTTGGGGAATTTAACCAAAATTGAAAGAAATACTTTAATTCGTATATAGCATCTCTTAGCAAGGAACCTATTAGCAAGGAAACTCTGAAACTCATCCCTCAATTTGGTAACTGAGTTCGTACAGGTTCGCATTTATAATTCATATAACGAATTCGAACTTTACTGCGAATATTGATGTCTCTCTAAATTCTTCGATATCTTTTTCTTTAGGTCCTTGTATAACGTAACATTGACTTTATCGTCAAGTAAATCACAGTATTTTTGCAGATTTTTATACATATAGAACTGTTATTTATTAAGGCTCCTTTCTACTTGCCTCTTCTATAATTCTTGTTTGATGACGTCAGAAGCGAGAAATCGCATGCTAAAAATTCTTGCGGTTTTACGTTGAAATAAAAAGATATATTCATAAAACCCAATTGTAATTGATTTAGCACATTTGTAAAATATACCGAACACTTTCATTCGGCTTTAATAATCACTAAATAGCCGTAAAATTAATATGTGACATGCAATCTGTCTTTTTAACCTGTTTTCTTTTATTTTTCCTCTTACAGCTATTTATTGATTATTAAAACCGAAGGAAAGTGTTTGGTATATTTTACAAATGTGCTGAATCAATCACAATTGGGTTTTATGAATATATCTTTTTATTTCAACGTAAAACCGCAAGAATTTTTGGCGTGCAATTTATCGCTTCTGACGTCATCATACAAGGATAGAAGAGGCGAGTAGGCAGGAGCCTTAATATTTTTTCTTTTGCAGCAAATGACTGCATATCGGACAGAAAATCAGTGTTGGAAGATCAGTGGCAGCAACAAACGGATATTTATGTTCCACAATGCATGTCCGATGGAAGGTATAATCGAGTGCAATGTTATTCGGGTTATTGTTGGTGTGTGTATCAGGATACAGGTAAGCCGATACCAGGAACATCCTCGAAGGAGGATCGCACGCCGAACTGTAATCCAGTTCCGACACCCAGTAGACCTATGAAAGGTAATTATAGTTATTTTTTTTCTTGAAAATTACTCGTGTATATATTTCAAATAAAATATTAATATCTCTAATGTTCACAGGATGTCCAGAGCCAAAAAAACAACAATTTCTTCGGGACCTAATGGATCTCATGCAAGAGAAAATGGAAGCCTCCAACATCGATTCTAATGAAACTACTATTAAATGGCCGGGTCCTAAGGAGGAAAAAATAGCCACGTGGCACTTTGTGATGCTTGACAAGAATAAAAATAAGGTATTCGACAAAAGACAATTTGTGATCGATCTTTCTCTCATTAATATCTATTAATGGGCATATTATAATAAGTACCTATAAGATAATATATCATTATTATATTCGGTGTTCAACATAAATACTGAATACTGGCAGAACAATTTTTTACCTAACTAATCGCATTTATAATTCTTAAGGAAATGTTTAAAGAAAAGAATACATTTCTTTTTTTTTCTTAACTAGATTCTGCTGATTGACTTTTTAATTAAAATCAGTGTTTGTTGATTACTTTCTCTTAGCTTTATTCTATCTAATTTTTTGATAACTTGAAAATATCATCTTTGGTCGCTTTACGCGCACGCGTATATATATGTACATACATATATATATATGTATATATACATATACAGGTTTTAGAAAAAAAAGAATGGAAAAGTTTTCGCACAATGGTAGCGAATGATAGACAACTCCGGAGATGTGGCAAAAAATTACCGAGATATTGTGACATCAATAATGATAGACGGATCAGTATGACAGAATGGCTCAGTTGTCTCAATGCTCAGCGTCCAACAACAGGTGACACAATAATATTTACTTTTACTTTGATTTTTTTTCTACATACATGTACGTACATGTATGTGTGTATTTTCTAACACTTGTAAATTTTGTGTGCATTTCAGCTGACGATCCGGAAAAAACAATAACTACACCGAAAAGAATAGGCCCAAACCCACTAGACCAGCTTCTCAACGATGATGACTAACACATTATGTGATACATTGTATTTGCGATCCCATAAAGAGACACTCATCTTTTTTGTTATTATAAATGTTATCTAAAACAGCTGCTGGAATTCTTGGAATCACTGTAAGCCATATTTTTTCAATGTAATAATACTTCTCTGACATTTTATTAGATTTAAATTTTAACGATAAGCGTAAATTCTTATACTTAAAATTCTCAAATTTTTTGGAATTTTCAAGCGTAATCTTTTATCTGATTGCTCATTTGCCCATTTCTGAAAATTGATAATTATCAACATCATTGTGTAATCCTCAGTATGTGTGTACTCTTGTGTATGACCTAGTCCATAATCCTCTAAATAATTAAGCTACCTTATATTGGAAACAAATTCAATTTAGAAAAAGATCTTCAATAAAAGTAATTTTTATAGCATTTTTCTCAGCACTGAACTTTTGTTACACATCTTTATCCATTTGCCTCTTTAATCACAAAGAGTTTAATCGAGCATTTACCAACATATTTCTAGTTTGCAAAACAATTTGTAATTTAGAAAAAAATTTGTAGTGCATTTTACCTATAGACACATTTTTTTATGAACACATTATTCCACACAGTCTCCATTGACATGGAGTTTTTTTTATAAATATATAATATTTGAATATATATTACAGATATAACATATAGGCATTCGGAACAAGCACTTGTAATCCATCGTTTGAAAAAATATAAATCTAATTTGTGCGTGTGCGTATTTCCATATATACATGTACGATACTCTTTCATTTATATACATCTCATGGTTTTTACAGATTTTAGATGTTTCTTTCTTGCACAACAATTGTATATCTTCTTCTTCTTATCGTAAATACGCAATAAATTAAGTCAAAATTCAAATATTCCAAAATACGCGTCCATAATTTATGTAAACATAATTTGTGGATGGTTACAGTTGCCTCTCGAGTTTAATCCATTCTTTTGGCACCTCGCGATCTCCATGCGACTAGCAGATTCCACGAAAAGTGCAAGGAGAAAAAATGAACCTGTAAGGCTAAAAAAATGAAAGCGTACCAAAGTACGCCATATGGTAGACCCTGAAAAGTAAAACATGGTATATGTGAACAAGTTTATATTTTTTTTAAGAATAACACGTGAAATTAGGGATTCATTTTTCCAAAAAGAAATCTTACAAATATAATTAACGCTCGTGCGTCTTTACTTAACCAAAGGTTTGGTTGAGAAAGTTTAATGACTTTGAAAACGATCGTACCTGCCACAAATGAATGTTTTCAGATTTGCCTATGGTTAAATATGTCCAGACATCCTTAAAGTAATACACAATGGCATAAATCAATGGGCCGAAACCCAGCAAGATGATACCTATCATATATTTTTGCAGCGTTTTAATCCTATTCCTCTTAATCGCGGAGAGAGCGAGAAAAGATAATAATAAACTACTGCACCATATGTATTCCCACCACAATGGCTGAAATAGAAGAGAAAATAAATCCATTAGATGGAGGAGAGAGAGAGAGAGAGAGATTAAAATTAAACATATATCCAATACTGCTAATCTAAAGGAGCTTTCCATTGAGTGACATAAAAGTTAACACAGGTACAAGTCTATTTTTGTTATTCATTGAATACCAAGAAAGATAGAATGACGTTTGTCGACTTGTTTCGTTAAACAGAAGCTAATCTATATACGTATACGCTATAAAGAAAGAGACAATGTACAGAAAGTATACTTTAGCTTTATCACGTTACGTTTGCGATGAGATTAATCCACAACCAAAGATATTTGTTATCAAAGTTATTAAAGCGTTATATAATCGCTTTAATAACTTTTAATAAATTTCCAGCTAGTTAAACGATTATATTAAATTTTAATCTACAGGCAGTTAAGATATCTTTTTATTATACCTGTGGTATTTGTAACTCCTCGATTTCCAAGATAAATATATCCAGGTGATCTAATATGTCTGCGGACAGTTTGGCGAGCATAACGAAGAATAACAGGTAGTGAAAAAATGTACAATACCTCAGTCTTGATTTGTTTGTCGCACTGGAAACAAAGGTACTTGATATTTTTATAAGTTCCAACGGAAACAGTAGAGATTTTATATATATCATATTTTTTTTACACATAATTTATAGATTTAATTAATTATATAATATTACATCAATATTTACTTCCAAGCCTATCCATCCAATATACGATAATAGACTGTAATCCGAGTCTTTACTCTGACTCGATTGGTATACAATAAATATATATATGCGATATCTAGCTGGCGTAAACAGTTGCTGTTCAAACAGATACATCTAGCCAAAATGCAAATTGATATTATCGCTGCCATTGGATGAATGAGAATCGCCAGGAGGTAACTTCTCCTCTGTTTTCCTACAAGTTCTCTCTCTCACCTGACTTGATAGTGATTTGCGATTTTCTGTCGGTGACCGTAATCGCTCCCGTCCGTTCCCAGAGCCTGGGAGAGCGTAACTTTCGAAGCCATAATCGGCAAGGTACGCGTGCCAGTCGATCTCTTCTTCAAGCGGAGGGCCGAGAGGACACGGGATTCATTCGAGCGACTCGAGAAGCACAAATCAAGGCGATTTATCGGTTTATCGGCGATTGTTTAACTATTTTTAAGCTCCTGTGCAGCCAGATGGGAAACGGAGTAAGCTCGGTGGCCTCGTCAGGCCTCGTGGCTCCGGAGTACCTGGGAAGTACCCAGACCCAGGGCGCGCGTAATATCCCCAGTGGCGAAACCAGGGGACGAACCTCGTGGCTCGTGCGCCTTCATTACCAGAAGGAGTCTCAAGAGTGCGCTAAGTGCCCCTGTCACGTACAGCCGGGAGCGTTAATTCTACAGGCCTGTTCGTTTTATGTCCGTTTCTACCAATGTAGATTAACTTTAATCTCGATTTAATTGATTTTTTATCTTTTTGTAATTTTAGGAATTATAAAAGCATAATAAGTATAATAAAAGTAATAAAAAGAATAATCAGTAAGTTAAATAGAAATTAAAGTATTTACATTGATTGATATAGAAATGGACATCAGCTGAACTTCTTGCACTGTTCATCTTTCCTCTTTTTCTGTTCACGTTGGAGAGAAAAAGAGAAAAGATCAACTGTGCAAGAAGTTCAGCTGATGTCCATTCCTATCAATCAATGTAGATACTTTAATCTCTATTTAACGCGACAAGATACGGTTCTCGTGTACAGCGGAGATATTTGATTGATCGGATCGCGCGCATTTAACGCTCCCGAGTATACACCGTGGATAAGAAACAAGTGGGGAGAACGTAAACCGAGGACGTGTGCTCTGTCCGTCTGTGTCCTACGTCATATCGCCGTCGGCGAGACGGCTGGAGACGGCCGTCGACACGTGGCCCACGTGGGAGCGTTTGTCCCTTTTCTCTCAAACGTGGAGAGAAAAAGAGGAAAGATGAACGGTGCGAGAAGTTCAGCTGAAAGGAACAGACCTTATCACTTATGCGACACAAGCGATGGCATCCCCCAGCCTTGACAATCGTGGAATAAAAAATTACGGCGAAATGAGCAATAGTTGGTATATATAGAAATCCATGACATGTACATTTTTCATATTTTCTCAGAAATTTCCTACAACTTTCTCACATTTTATATTTATTGTGAAATTCTGAATAAATATGTCAAATTTCTCAGATACTTTTAGAAATTCATGGATGAGAATTTTCGAAATATTTCAGTATCTAGGTATGTATAAAAATTTGATAAATTGCGCGTATTTTCCTATATTTATTCAGATTTCTACAAAGACGTGTTGCCTGGAAAAATCTGAAGTATTTCATTATTATTTTGTCTTTTTCTATTTCTTTAAAAAATGTTTTAATTGATATAAAAAATCTGAGAAAATCTTAAAAAAAATTTCGTAGAAATTCTGCTTGATAATATGAAAAATTCTGACATTTTTCTACCAGGAGTGTATGCGTTAAAATCTCTTCAAGGGTTGAATTACACTAATTTGGAAAAATATATATCTATATATTACGTTCGATACATCGAATATTCGCTTACGAGATATCCGCCGAAAAACTTCGTTCAATTATAAACTTTATTTATCGATTTGTAACAGTATTAGAGTGTCTCCGAAGAGTGAAAAAGACACCAACTTCCTCGTTTTCGTTCGCATTGAGATTTATGTACATGTTTTCTTTTTACCCTATCTTAAAATTACTCCGTCCTCGCTGCGGTTCACTATTACGAGCGTTTACAAAACTCGTTGTCAAGATATATATATAAATATTTCTATCGTTCTACACGGAATAGAACTCGAGCTGCTCTCAATGACGCGATAAATTTCTCGCGGGCACGTATTTTAAAGCTATTCTCTGATACAAGTTTATATCAGTTTACATCGAGCGCTAGAAAATGCCACTGATGAGTCGGATACATATATGTGTATACCTGTTCCTGGAAATTGCACTTTCCTTTACGAACGTTTCGACAACTCTTTTAGAAAGAGTTTTACACGTTGCTTCACGCTGGAAGGAAAGGGCTGTGTAATCAGGTACGCGTTTTGAATGCCGTAAAAGTAGCATCCTGTCAATCGTTCGCGGTTATCAATGACTGCGCGTCTAACAAACTCTCACTTAGGAGAATCGAGCTGTTCATTATCGGCGCGCTGACCGTGTTTCCAGATCTATTGTTACTGAAGGGATAAAAGCTGTCGATATTTGTGTGAAGAGAGCAGGTACCGACCTTGTCTACCGGCGAGACGCGGTTTTCGTTTATTCCAAGCTGATTTACGTCGTTTTGAAGTAATCTAATGTAAAGTTCGACGTGCCTCTGCCCGCCGTTACGAATCTCGAGTGTCGGTATCCAACGCAAGTAGCACTGCGTCCAAAGCTCGAGACTAGAAACCGCGTACAGAGGTTTTAGAATTGTCGTTTCGTTTTCCGTCCTGTCGGCGCTACGAGGAACGAATAAAGGGCTGTAAAACAGCAGGATATCCTGATCGTTGAACTGCTCCCGCCAGTCCCATACGCTACGAAGTACGAGAGGCGTGTTTGGATCCTGAAAGATTCAAGGCGTAACGTTCGGATCACATGGGCTACTTCGACCGGTATTCATAAGTCGGATCTTATTTCAAGACCGTGTCAAGCACATGTCTTAAGATGCTAATTGCAAATACCGCGCTGTGATTGGTTTAAAACGTCTTAAGATTGTACTTTAAGACGATCTTAGGTATAAGATCCGACTATGAATATACTGGTCTTCGACTCGACACTTTCAGTAGGGAAAGATAAGTAAGATCCATTACCATAGCTGCCACTGCCCGGTCTCTCTCGCAGTTGAAAATGAAGGTGTCGAAAATGGAAACGTGCGCCGCGTCCCACAGTGTGGTCAGGTACGTTTCCGTAAATTCAAATTCCGTTGGATATTGGTGACACAATTGCCAAACGCAGTCGAGGTACAAGAGAAACAATGGAGACTGTGTAAATGAAATGAAAATTGATTTTAACGTTTTTAATCGCCAGTAATTGTTCGGAGCTGGAAGGTCAGATGACATACGTACCTTTTCCGAATTAGTTTTCACGATGTGGCCCAATCTATCGCAAAACGGATGGCCACCCGCGACCCATTCTTTTTGCAATAACGATTGAAAACCTGCTATAGTACGAAAGTGATGATCCAGCGACAGTTGCGCTAAACTCGATATAACGCAGCACAAGTCTCTGGCGGCACCTTCTAAAAACGATTCTCGTTTATAACAGAAGCCTCGACTTGGTCGTTTGATAAACTATCGACTTTTCCGTTCCACACGGTTTAACGTCAATCGTAAAGTCGATTGCCTCTGTTTAAAAGATTCCTCTACGTTCGTCGCACTTGCGAACAGATTATCTGAACAACTACCTTGTAAGATGACGGAAATTCCTAAATTAAGATGGTCACAGACTTCGACTGTCTTTTGTAGGCAATACGATATGTATTTAAGCCATTTCGTATTTTCTAACAACGAATAAAAATTATTATCTTGAATCCAGAATTGTCTGATGTTTTCTGAAATATATACATTTTTAAGTATTCTCCCCTTTCTCGTAATTCAGATGCTTGAAAATATTGGTCGATTAAAGATTTACCTGGTGTGCATAAGCTAATGAACTTAGTAAAACTTGCCGCTATTAACTTTACATTAATTTCTTTATTTAGTTCGATAACAACAGGAGGTATCTTTTGAGGATGGCTTTTACGAACATTTTCAAACATAATATTCTCCTGCATCCTCTCTGTAATCGTTGGTAATAATTCAGACATTTTTACTAAGGCTGCACCGTGTGCATTTGTCCAGGACCATACCGGTGGTCTATTACCTTGAAAATGTCTAGCTGCATCTGTCAACTGACTGTCGGTCACAGACGCGGGTACCACTACATATTGCGATAAACTGCAAACAGACGGTAACTATTGAAAATTCGTCGTTGCGCTTGTAATTATGCAAAATTACGTTCAACGAGCGAGTTACCTGGGACAAAGCTGAAATTTGGCGTTAATCATGGACAATCTCCAACCTTTCCTTATCTCATCGCTACACAATATTCTTTTTAATTCGTTTTGCCAGTCTGAAATGTCTCGAAATAGTTGCACATTTTTGTCAAGACTACTGTAATAAGCCTCTCTGCAATCAGACACACAAAGATTAGTATTGAGGCATGCATATTGCATACATTGTATTTTAAATCATGGAAGGGATTCTTTTGCGACTCAACGTCGTGTAACTTTAACACAAATGTTTCACTTAGACTCGAAGAAAGATACTAACTTGTAATCGTAGGCAAATAACAGTTGGTGCCTGCTAGGAAATGCGTGATGTAGCAGCGCAGTCAGAAGATTCTTACCGTGGCCGAGAGGTGAGAATTTGAAGGAAAACGACCACGTCCTTAGATTCTGTAATTCATAACGTAATATATAATTCTCGGTGCAATCATCTCGCACAGCTCGTATGCAACGCAGTTGCTTGTCGATTATAAATCATTAGCTAACTCTGTTAAGCCTTATCCATCTGTATTCTCATAAAAGCGCATCTTAACATAAACTTAGATTGTTCGCTCGTACATTGTAAGATGAGAAACTTACTTTGCAGATAATAAATATCCCTTTCACCTTCGACGGTACCGTACCGCCGGGAACTAGCTTTCTTTTCTTGTCGCCCACAGTGACGTAAATCTCATCGATATTTGTCAAACATGTATCCGTAAATCCGTACAAGTGGTTTTGTTGGCGAGTGACGTTCTGTAAACATAAGTTCTTTGATATTATTTTGTTGACATATATCGGTCTAAGTGCTTTAATAATCAAGCCAACGAATTGTAAAGTAAGACGGACGTTTATACCTCTCCGTTTGAATCGCCGCTGGTGACGAAGGTAAGCTTGAAATTGGTCACTGACAGAACACCAGATATGCCTTGTTTAAGATCACTGACCGGCGAGAACATAAGGACACTTTGCGCCTCGGCGATGAGAACCTCTCCTGGCAATAATTTGATGCTATTTTCGATCAGCGAATTACGTCGACTGGAGCTGAAGGTCTGCGAAAGAGGTTACGTCGATTAGCGATATTCGATCTCCGGTCTTGCCGCTCGGGAGGCTCGAGTGGGACAGCTAATGACAACGTCGAGGTTAAGTGAGAGAACGTTTATACAATTGAATGCGGGCGGTTACCTGCAGCTCGTGCTCTTCCAGTCCCACGTAACTAATGAAATTGTTGCTACTCTTGTTTTCCATGACAGGTGGAAGGAAACTCGACGAGACCGCGAAGCCGCTTTGTTGTCACTGGATCCCGCTGACAGCGGTGACAGGCGCGCGAGTGATGTAACCAGTAACGTTTAATTCTCCTCTCGCATAGCTGAATCCAGTTGAATTTTGAATTACTTCAAGCGGCTTTTGCACAGCACCCACGCCGTTGCAGCCGTTCGTGGAATCAAACCCCACTTGGCGGAGGCGGCACAATGCACATACAGGCACATACAGGCTGGGAGCCTATCTCACGAGCGGAGGCCTCTTCTAGCGAAGGCCGGAGACTCCAAACTCCATTCTGATTTCTGACACTCTACTTATTGAGATCTGTCAAACTGAGGCATGACCTCTGGTGGCAGAAGAAGGTATTATTCTTAGGGTGAGGTACCGACTCGGCCAGTATATCCGTGAACATATACTATTGATAATCTTTGCTTACAAAATATACGGATCAGCGCAACTTTTAAGCAAGTCAGAATGTTCCCGATAAAATATCTGTAATATATAATATATCGTATATATAATAGCTATTGTATATACATATATGCAGAATGTCTTCGACATGTTCACAATGGCGGAACATATTGTTGAGCAATAAGGAAAATGTAGAAATAAGTAAAATAAAATAACGTGTACTGAAATAATGCGTTTCTTTATTTATAATTCTCTTAATATAATATTACTCTTACATTTCTACATTGTTTCTTGTATTATAAATTAAGGTGCGCCTACATCTATCGTAACGCTGCAATCGTGGTCGTAAGCGAAGAAACTCTCGTAAACAATATATCTATGTTAATATATCATATAAACACACTTTTCTTCGCGCGTCGAGAAGACTGACAGATTAGGTTGCTGTTGTAAGGCTAAACAAGCGTTGTAATCGTCAGAGTTCAAGTTTAATCAACTCATCGATGAGGTTACGATAACTGTCACGACGAGTACTGCGATCGTCGTAAGTGGTCGTAAGGAGCTTACGATAATTATTTACGATAGATGTAGGCGCACCTTTAGACATCTCTACAACTTTAGAACGGTATTCATAGTCCAATCTTAGATTTCAAATTATAGGAAGGTTCACCTGAAGACGCTGCAAGGCCTGCAAGGGCTACTGTTCTATTACTATTGGGATTGGTTGTCTGCGATTCGCCATCTGGTGGCGACCTACTCTCTTGGGCCATCTTGCCTTCGTGACGTTACGAATGCGTTACGACCGCCAATCCCAATACGCGCACACGTCGTATTGTAGGCTAAGTGGGCTAAGTGACCTACTCTCTCGGGCCATCTTGCCTTGGTGACGTCACGACCGCCAATCCCAATAGCATCTTAAGATGCTAACTATAAATTTAAGACGATTTTAAATATATTACACGGTACGTCAGGAATATTGTTCTTACAGTTTGCAATACAAATAATAATCATTTCTGTGTACTTCCTCATTAATGTTTTTCAATTCCTTATTCGCAGTATTTAATCTTCTTTTACTACCTATTAATCAATGTAGAAATTGTTCTTTTATCATCAGTTTATTATGTATTACGTATTTCAATTAATTTATGAGGTTTTGTATTAATATATTACAAATTATTGTACAAATTTTTTAATTTTGTTTGCATTTTTGACACAGACTTTGACTAATGCTACATTTGAATATAGCGCCATATCTCGGGTCAAAATTGATTGGCTGTCCTACTCTTCGGTCGTCATTATGCGCAATGCTACACCTGCCTTCTTACATTTGCATACTTAAAAACTGTGAGGAAGCAATGTGCAAGTTTCGACTTGCACACTTTAAACTGTGAGGAAGCAATGTGCAATTTTCTACTTGCACACTTTAAACTGTAAGGAAGCAATGTGCAAGTTTCTACTTGCACACTTTAAACTGTGAGGAAGCAATGTGCAAGTTTCTACTTGCACACTTTATTTTAAAAATCATCGTTTTCACACTTTTTCTGATACAATAAAAATATTTTTACTATATAAAACACGTATTCATATCAAAATGAAATTTATATTATGTATATGCCACTGATTTCTGAGTGATTTTTTCTCTACAAATGGGACAGTTATCATCGATTTTAACCGAGCAATCTGTGCATAAGCATACATGACCGCAAGGTAGTAAAATAATTTCACGTGCGTTCGTCCAGCAAACTACACATACTTGATCTTCCCTAAGATCTTCTCTAACCTTGACTGTTGATCGACTTCTTTCTTGAAGTCGTGATTGGAGCACCTGACTCAACGGATCTGGCTCCTGTTTGTTGTTGATCATTATTGATCCAATAATTCCAGCTCCCACGGCACATCCAACTGCACCACTCGCCAAATATAAGATCCTGTGTTACATAAAATTATGTATAAATACAGACTTGATATAACAAAAGTAAAAAGTACAAACAAATGATATATTATTAATCGTGTATAAAATTTATTAATTGTATTAATATATTTCATATTATTAGAGAAAAAGATTAGTATTAAAGTTTATAAATTAATGATGAAATTAAATATCTTACAAAATATGATAATTAATTTTACCAGAGTTTAACATAAAGCATTATACTATTGAAATGCTTACCATGAGGGAATACCGTCATTCTCACCACCCTCACCACTACCAGAGGGGCCACCTGTACCAGAGGGGCCACCTCTACCAGAGGGGCCACCTCTGCCTCTCATAGGTGGGTCGCGTTCCCTCATTGATCCATCGGGACTCTCGTCACTCTCGTCACTCTCGTCACTCTCGTAGCCTCGGAATCCACCTCTACCTCCTCTTGGTGCTCCGTTCATTGTTCAAGCTTCCTGTAACATATTTTGATTTATATATAAACCCAAAATATATAAATGCAAAATAGAGTCAAACCTCTCTAACTCAAACCTTCCTAACTTAAAAATATCTATAATTCAAATTTTTATTCATTTTACAGAAACTGTGTCGAAAAAAAATAGATTAACTTAAAATATTTATAAGTACACTAGTTACCTAGTTTTGGAGAACTCGAATTACTTCATATTTAGGGCCTACGCACAAGCATTGTCGGTAACCATTACGACACTGTCGTAAGTCGGAAGTCGGTGTCGAAAGTCAACGCACAAAGTTTGATGTAAACGTATGTCGCAGTACTGCGTTGTCGCTGCACCCCCATTGGGAGCTTTGCCTAGACCTCGCTTTACTTACAACTTAGCATGTATTATAGTACGTGTAAGCGAAACTCCCAATGGGGGGTCCAGGGGGGCGAGGCTCCCCGGCGGGGGTAGGGGGGCGGAGCCCCCCCCGACTTTGATACAATACTTTTCTATTGCAAAAGCAACATCTATTATAAAAACAAGACTTAATCTGGTACAAAAAACTGTCATGAAACAGGCGTTGGCAGGGAGGGTGGTTGTGGGGAGACGGGCAATGCCTTACCTTGCGTAGGGATCTTGCTAATTTTTTCTGTATCTATTTTTAGTATATTGTAGACTCATCTATTTAGTAAGGCGAAGATTTAATAGAAATATAAATTCTACACATCAAGTGAATGGAACGTCCTACCTTGCGTACGGGGCCTCGCTAATCTTTTCAGTATTAATATTTTTAGTATATGGTAGACTCATCTCTTTAGTAAGGCGAAGATTTAATACATAATACTTATATTCATTTATCATTAAAAGTATACATACGTTTCAAATTCGCGCACTTTTGCATGCGCGTGCGGTCACTAATGGCGTTTTCGATTTACGACTCAAACCGACTCGGGTCGCATCATGTATACAGGACTCTAGCATCATTGACGTGGAATGCATACATATCTATGTATGTATTCCACGTCCATTGATGCGACCCGAGTCGGGTCGAGTAGCAAATCGAAAACGCCATAAGCATGCGCATGTGGCCACAGAGCTAATAGAGCATGCGCAAGTGGCCGCAGGGCATGGTTAAGAGTAGAGTCCTATATTATAAGAGAAGCGACATTGACGGCACGCTTGCTGATTGGCTGACCGCGGCACCAATCAAAACCGAGACTGTAAATCCCGCAGCTGATCCGTGTGCATCCGTGTGGTGTCCGTGTGGTGTCCGTGTGCAATACACATGTTTACAAGCGATCAGCTGCGGGGTCTATGCGGGGTCTATGGCAGCTATGGGAACCATGGAGGGGGTATCGATCTCGCTTCTCTTATAATATAGGACTCTAGTTAAGAGGATCCTGCAGCCAAATGTTTTACCGAAAAAATTACCATTTTCTATCATTTTCTATGTTACCGACCTATATCTGTCCTTGTAATAGACAAGGATAGCACCCATGGTGGAAGAATATAAGGTGAGTTGATGCGCAACCCCAATTTCCCAGCCAATAGGAGAGTAGCCACGGACCGGCCATTACGAGCCGCAGATTCAAATACTTCTTAGCCTCTATTCATATATCACTTCATTTTTGGCTATTATTTTAGAAGTTTTAATTTGACTGATTGGCTTTTTTTCAATAAGTAAGCGAACTTGAAGAAAATTTTTCAACTGAAATACTTTTTTTCTATAAGCGAGTGAATCGAAAACTATCAACTAAACTTTTATTTTTTCTATAATAAAACGAACTGTACCAAATGGTATTGGTATAAATTATAATTCTTTGCCTTGATGAATAGTCATTACCATTCCATGTTTACTCCATGTGAGAGCGATTCATGATTTCGATGTCACATAACCTCACCAAAATAAATAAATTAAAAGAAGAATTTTGCAATTCATAATTTTCTTACCGTAAATTTTTGCCGAAAACAATTATTTATCATCAAATTACTTTTTAATACGTTAATAACTTATTGATCCAGTCAAATAAATATATATGAAAATTTTATAACATAACTACGCTTGTATCCATGCTCGTACAGCTCGTATCTCATGAAAACAATATGGCTGGGTCTAGGTCTGCGCAGAACGAACGAAAACTGGTCTCGAGAATCAACTCACCTTATATTCTTCCACCATGGATAGCACCTATATTTCACGCATACATACGCACGACACTCATCCGACACACGTACTCATCCTATGCTTTTATTAAACTTGCAATCTTGATTTCAAGGGTTCAATAACGTTGTGTCGTGTTTTGTGATCCAGGGAAACTTGTTTTCACGTTCGTACAAACGGTATATCTTTTATATGAAACACATCTTGTGATGAATTGACAGGTCGTCTGCCAACTGGAGACGCCATATTGAGCTAAATGTAGATAAGGAAATCTGTAGTTCCGTAACTATTTCTCGTTTTCCATATAAAATGAGATTTTCCCTGAATCATTGATGTATGTACTGTAATCCTGGAGAAGCATTTTCAATTCTGTCAATTTAATACGACGCTGCATGAGTAGAGATTTTTGTCGGTAAAACAGACGGGTGCAGGGAAAATCTCATTTTATATGGAAAACGAGAAAAAGTTACGGAACTACAGATTTCCTTATCTACATTTACCTCAATATGGCGTCTCCAGTTGGCAGACGACCTGTCAATTCATCACAAGATGTGTTTCATATAAAAGATATACCGTTTGTACGAACGTGAAAACAAGTTTCCCTGGATCACAAAACACGACACAACGTTATTGAACCCTTGAAATCAAGATTGCAAGTCTAATAAAAGCATAGGATGAGTACGTGTGTCGGATGAGTGTCGTGCGTATGTATGCGTGAAATATAGGTGCTATCCTTGTCTATTGCAAGGACAGATATAGGTCGGTAACATAGAAAATGATAGAAAATGGTAATTTTTTCGGTAAAACATTTGGCTGCAGGATCCCCTTAATGACGTAATTATTTTATGTTTTAGACATATTTCGTCATGTATTAAAAACGAAATATAACGAACGAAGTAGCAATCGAGCTCGAACTCACGCGAGTTGGTACCCACGTGAGCCAAGAAATCTATGAACTAAATCGACCATGTAGAGTCCCAAGTGGCATTAAAAAAGGTTTATACATTAACACTATTTTGAGTAAAAAGAAATTGTTATTTCATGAAATTAATATTGTAATTTGTTTCATATTTACAGTATTGAGAGATGTAGAGCAGGTATATATCTCAGAATCAGGAAGAAAGTGAAAAAGAAAATACTATCGATTTGGACCACGGTCTTGAAGACCGTGATTTGGACTCAAAATCTAATACTACCGATTTCGACTCATTGTCAGATTCTAACCCATAAATAAAAAATGTAGTTTCTAAACGAAGTCTGTGGAAATACACGTTTCTTAAAAGTATTTTCAAGTCATTATTATGTTTTATATTACTTTTAATATTCTTTGATTAATATTATTTGACGAACATAAACGATTTTCAACAAATATAATATATATATATATTACTTTGGCTCGAAAACAAAGTTCGTCGAAGTATTTTTATGATTTGTTATTAAGATTAAAATAATAAAATATTTTATTTGTATTTTAGTGCAATTCTAAATAAGATATTCTAAATAAATAGTGTAAATGTTTTTATTTCTCTAATAACCGTGAAAATTTTGACCCTTGGCTTCCTGGTGCTGTTGTCGCAAAGGTGGAAGCTTATATTATTTCAAAACAATGTAGTTCTTTCTTTATCATAGGGAGAACTCTGATACGATTTATTTTTCTTCGACGCGGTTATAATCCGGTAGCATACAGAGTAGCGGACATCTAAGGATGTTCTGACTGATATTGTATATAGCTGAGAAATTTCAAATTTTTTTAATTTTTTTCTGACAGGGCATCGTAAATAAACGGTTCACTAACCATATTAAAAACGATAGACAATTATAGCTACTTCAATACCATTAAAAATTATAGAAACCGATACACCACTAATAAGAAATTTCCGATGCAAGCCCATGTGTATTGTATCGAGAATATCTTATAGATTATCGTGAATAAACGGAACTTCAATTATGTTAAAACTGATTGAGACCGACATAAAAGTAATAAGAAATTTCCGATAGAATCCCAAGTATTTTGTAACGTGAGTTTCTGATAGGATATCGTAAATAAACGATTTGCTAACCATATTAAAAACGATAGAAACTGATGTGCAGCTGATAAGACATTTACGATAAGATTCCAAGTATTTTGTAACGTGAGTTTCTGATAGAGTACCGTAAATAAAGGATTCACTAACCATATTAAAAACGATAAAAACTGATGTATAGCTGATAAGACATTTACGATAGGATCCCAAGTATTTTGTAACGTGAGATTCTGATAGAGTACCGTAAATAAAGGATTCACTAACCATATTAAAAACGATAAGAAATTTTTTATCGTTTTCTATCGGAGATGGTTACCAGGGAGGCGAACTCCAACGTGAAAGCGCCATCATCTAGCGCGGAACTAAAAATAATCGATAATTTCGATCGTTTTCTATGTTTTCTGTGTTACTGAACTATAGGTCTGTTCTCTATTGCTGCACTCTGAACTAGTGCAATAAGTTAGTATAGGTCTGTTCGTTTTTGCTGCACTTCTGAACTAGTGCAATAAGTTAGAATGAGACAAATATATTTTCTTTCATTCTAACTTATTGCACTAGTTCAGAGTGCAGCGAAAACGAACAGACCTAGTGAGACAAGTATATTTTCTTTCACTCTAACCTACTGCACCAGTCGCACTAGTTCAGCAGTGCAGCAACAGAGAACAGACCTTATACCTGTCCTTGTCTAACGGATACCTATACGATATATCTGTCCTTGTCAGATTGCAGCAGCGCCATCTCTGACAAGATCCGGCAACTACTGTTGCACGCAACACTGCTCTTCTTGTCATTCTGCATTCGTATTTGCAATAGTAAAATAAATTTTCGATGGATCTTTTTTTGTACGCATTAAATCTTACTTCTACTTGCACGATATTATTCCTACATGTTTTCCCAAAGTTACATGATAAACATTATGTATGTATAAACTGCAGAATTTTTGTTTTAAGCAAATATTGTCGTCAGGTGACAGCTGCAGTATGTGCCCAAATAAGTAATATTTTTAATTTTTTGGTGTTTTTGATATAAAATCGCGGTTGTGTAACATAGATTTTTGTGCGTACTTTAATTCTGTAAAAGATTTTTGCGATTTTATAAAGCCAATTAAAAGATCCATCGAAAAACGATAATGTCGGTAAATCATACGACTGCAGGATCCCCTTAAGGTGATCCCCTGTAGAACTCTGTTTTACCCATTTTTGTTTGGATACAGATACCCAGATAACAAGATACTTCCACGGTAGTGGTACGGTGAGCGTACGCCGTACTGGGCGTATCAGTACCGTAGCCACCACGTACGTGCGTACCGTAGGCGTACGTTACCAATACGAAAAAAAAAACATTAATATATAATAATATAAGAAAAAAAAAGAGCCGGCAGCAGGACTCGAACCAGCGATCTTGCGCTTATGAAACTAGCGCGCTGCCCACTGCGCCACGCTTTCAGTTGGACACTCGTACGCTGCCGTGGTTCTAGTGGTACACGCAAATTTTCAAATCGCTTAATTTTTCTCGACGCTTGAGAAGCGCGTCCTATAATCTATACATAAATACATTAATTTAAAATTATATTACAGTTTTAATAAATGTTTAGTACGCCGTACTGGTATGGTACTGTTCCTATTGCACACGAGAGCATGCATATGTACCGAACAGTACGCAATACTGGTACGATGATGGTACTCTGTACCAAGTATCATGTATCCTTTTTGTACTGGTACTGTGCAGTTACGCCGTACGCCGACATTTCGTGGCAGTACAGTAACAATACGGTAGCAGTATCTTGTGCGGGAATCGCACGCTTGGTTATCTGGGTATCTTTGAATTGGCTTTATAGAATTAAAAAATTCTTTTACAGAATTATAAAGTAAGCGCAAAAATGTAGGGGGCAGCGGTCGAGTTTTCATTAAAAACGAAAAGAAATTAAAAATCTCACTTATATTTGGCACGTAGAGTTGTTACTAAAATATTGCAGTTTATATATATAAAATGAGATTAGGGCCCTCTAGGGAAAACATATAAGAATAATATCGTGCAAGTAGAACAAAGATTCAACGCCTACAAAAAAAGATATCAGTATGGAACTTTTTATATATGCAGATGTAGGTACTATCCTTGTCTAGATCATTGTCTATACAAAGACAGATATAGATCGGTAACATAGAAAATGATAGAAAATGGTAATTTTGTCGGTAAAACATTCGGCTGTAGGATCCCCTTAATCGGTTTCAATCGTACGTATCTGCGCTTATAATCCATTTCAATCGGGTAATGAAATTATCCATGTAAATCGGATTAAATCCGCTCTAATCATTAAAATTGTATAAGTACAGCACATGAGAACGTATTTCAGTAAATGCAAGTCAACATATGGTTAGGTACTTACTGTCGATTTTTAAATCGCTAAATTAAAAACTGAACTAGCGCGACGGGAATCTGGACGCAGCTATCGCAGACACGAAGTTTTCTCACAGTCGTTCGATTCGATCGAGAACCTTCTCGAGCCGACGTCGCAGTCACTTCCGCCGAACGCACATCACGCGCCGAGATCTCACACGCAGCTGCCGGATAAGCTACCTAGTTTCGAGCAGATAAGAGATTTGATAAGATTCGAGCGCCGCGAACCAAAGATTGCGAATTATTAGATTCGCGCCACCGAAAAAGCTCGCGTCGCCGAGCGCGCCACCCCGCCTTGGGGCGCCCCGCGAACGAGGCTCCCGAATCGATACATCGCGACCATAGACCTAGGATAAGATAGACTACGTTTACACGGCCCGATTTACGCCGAAGTTACAACATCGATGTTATAACTGCTGACGTTAGATGTCGTGTAAACAATCTTTTACGGCGAAGTTATTACATCGATGTAGTAACTCAAAGTCGTTTGGTGAAGAGGCTTAGGGCCCTATTCTGTAAACTTTAACGACATCATTACGTGCTTTGCGCAGATATAATATACCATAGAAAAGCTGCGCAAAGCACTTAACGATATCGTTAGCGTGTACAGAATAGGCTTCTTAAGGCGCGGGCCCAATGGAGATTCGTAAGCGTAACCATAAGATCGTAACCGTAATACCTAAAAGTTGGTATATTTGAACTTTTACGTTACGGGCGTTACGGTAACGAAGAAAGGTTAGATTGAGTTACATTCTATAAGTAAACTTGAAAAACTGTCTTTGATAAACTGGAAGAGTATGAAAATGACATTTTTGCTTCCACTAATGTAATAAAACACATTGGTTGAACTCAATATTTTTGTTTTAAAACCTTTCTTTTCGCAATAATTGCAGAATTATTGTAGCCAAGTTAATAGCCACAAGAGTTGTTCTTTTAACACGGTGAATATCCATTAGTAATGCGAAATTTGTGCACTTTGTAAAAGTTAAATTAGCATAGAGGTTAGAATCAATTCAAACATGAATTCGCGTATGGGTTTACGGTTCTTTACGTTACGTTACATAGGCTGCCATTGTAGACGATAGGAGGCGATTTTTACGGTTACGGTTACGGTTAAGCTTACGAATCTCCATTGGACCCGCGCCTTTAGAGTTACTACGTCGACTTAAAAAGAACGTGTAAACGGCAGCAGTGTAACGATGGCGATAATGCCAACCGTAAAAATTAAACATCTTATAAATCTCCATTGTTTGCAAAGTGGCTACAGACTAGAATTAGCGTCAAGAAGCTAAAATCTGCAAGTTTAGACATCTGCGCAAGGGTGCTGCGTGCATGTTTGACGCTTGACGCTCGACGCTCGACGCTTCCACCTAAGCGCACCGTTATATTGGTACTAATGAAAATCCTTCACTCACTTCATTCGAAAGTTGTTAAGCAATTTCAGCTTGGTGGGAGTAAGGGTGAAATCACACGATACGGGAATCAGCGTGCGGGACAGAGGATGCGTGATTCGAACAGCCAATCAAAAGGTACAGAAAAATGCGGAAGAGCGCTGATTGGCTGTTCGAATCACGCATCCTCTGTCCCGCACGCTGATTCCCGTATCGTGTGATTTCACCCTAAGATAAGCCTGAACGTGTAAACGCAACTCACCTTAAGTAGGAGTTATAATTAACATCAGCGTTACTAATGGCGTTTTCGATTTGCGACTCAAACCGACTCGGGTCGCATCATGTATACAGGACTCTAGCATCATTGACGTGGAATGCATACATATCTGTGTATGTATTCCACGTCCATTGATGCGACCCGAGTCGGGTCGAGTAGCAAATCGAAAACGCCATAAGTCGAAGTTAGAAGCCGTGTAAACGTAGTCATAGACGGAGCGTAAGCTGCTACTACGGACAAGGGTGGTTAGGATAGCGCGGGAGGGTAGAGTCCTATATTATAAGAGAAGCGACATTGACGGCACGCTTGCTGATTGGGGCTGACCGCGGCACCAATCAAAACCGAGACTGTAAACCCCGCAGCTGATCCGTGTGCATCCGTGTGGTGTCCGTGTGGTGTCCGTGTGCAATACACATGTTTACAAGCGATCAGCTGCGGGGTCTATGCGGGGTCTATGGCAGCTATGGGAACCATGGAGGGGGTATCGATCTCGCTTCTCTTATAATATAGGACTCTACGGGAGGGGAAATAGACCCAAGTCTCGGCAAAGTTCGGTTAGACTCGGAGACGTTCGGACCATGTTACGCGCTCGTGAATCGAAGTTCTAAGTCGCATTACAGAATATAAAATGGAAGCTTTAACTTTCATAGCGGGATATGTATTAAAAAGACTTCCAACAACATTACATTGCACTGTATGTCTCGACATTTTAATAGGAAAACCTACAGATATACACGTCAATTTAATAAATATAAAGAATAAAGGTGGATTAATATATCCTTCACGAGATCTTGTGTATGTTTGCAGAGTAATTACAGAAGAAGTATTTAATAATTATATTTACACAAATAAAACTTTAGAAAACTTTAATGTAGATCGTTTTACATGCAGAGCAATGCAAAAGTTTACAGATAGTAATATATTTGCGGAACTACAGGAACACATCAATGATCAATGTTTTTTTAGCAACCATAGAAATAATTTGTTACGTGGTATTATCAGTTATTATCATATTGACTTACCAGAGTGGATAACCAAAACGTGGACAGTGCGCTTTTTGCACTTTGACAGGAGTGATTACGTTCTGCCTGGTAAGTCAATATAATAATAACTGAACAATAACAAGTAAAATTTACTTGTTATTGTTCAGTTATTATCATATTGACTTACCAGGCAGAACGTAGTCACTCCTGTCAAAGTGCAAAGAGCACACTGTCCACTTTTTGGCTATCCACTTTGGTTTTGCTATTTTCAAGACTCTCTCCCATTCTTTTCGAACATCAACCTTCTCTATATTTCTAAACATGTCTCTTTTCTCAGTATAGAACTTTCCTTTAGGTGGAAACATGTGGAATCGCACAGAGGTATCTTTTAATCCATAACTTTTGCAGCCAAATTCACAGCAAGAATCGCGATTTTTTGTGTCTGTAGGGAAAAACCTTGCCCCTCTATCTTCTAGGTGTTCACCCATAGCACTTTTTTTATCATAAACACCGTTATTTCATTAATTATTTATGAAAAACATAAGCTTTATATGTGTTTACATATGATAGCTCTAATACTTTCAGGAATAGGCCAGCCATCTTGGCCTTGTGACGTCACGACTGAAAATCCCAATACCAACTATTCTTTGCTTTAACAAAAATTATTTCTGCTACAGATATTAAGCGTCGAAGTTAATGAAACAGAAATAATTTGTTAAAGCAGAGAATAGTTGGTATATAAAAAGTACATATAAATATGTACTTTTCATGTACCAACTATTTATATGTACTTTTTATATACCAACTATTCTCTGCTTTAACAAATTATTTGTTGAATAATTTGTTAAAGCAGAGAATAGTTGGTATATGAAAAGTACATATTTATATTTATGCATTATAAGTATATGCATGCGTTTCAAATTCGCGCACTTTTGCATGCGCGTGCGGCCACGGAGCATGCGCATGTGGCCACAGAGCTGACAGAGCATGCGTATGTGGCCGCGGAGCATGTTCATGGTCGCTATCATCTTGTCGGTATGACAGGATTCATAACCTGATAGTCGTCAACACTTTAACAGTTAATATCTCGCTTCGGGGGGCAGACCGCCGCATTTTTCTGCCAGGTTCTTTCGTTTCGTGTCAAAACGCGTCGAATGAGCATAATTTTATTGATATTTGAGGTGGAGGTTATTCTAAATAATTACCTACTTTTTTGCATATAATTAATATTTCGCAAGATAAACAAATAAAATTGATTTTTTCTGTAATTTTATGATTTTTTCGATTTTCAAGGTCCTGGAGGCATCCTTTCCCTTTATCCGATTGAGCTGAAATTTTACACAGATTATATTTTTTCATAAAATGGAACCAAACTAGGGGGTAGCGCAAAGAAAAATCCCCAAAAAATTTTCACCAAGAGTAAATAAGCCACCCTAATATAACAATAACCATGGACTGCCAGTCGGCCTGTTTCGGCCTGTTTTCGACGTAATGAACGTAATGAACATGAAACGCACCCCCAATGGAAAGGTGGCAGAAAATTGAAACATTAAGTGAGATTCCGATGGTAAAAGATGAGGAAAGACGAGAGACAGAATAATTTACGTCGCTGTTTTATCAACTTTTAGCAGATTACCAGAATATGCATTTAAAAAATTAACACAAATAAAGACTGAATTAGTTTTATAAACATTATATATACATATAGTCAAAGGTCGCCAACTAAGAGGGTCTCTACAGCTTACCCCAGCTTACCCATCTACATCTCGATTATCCTCGTTCCGCTCAATGACGTAGAGCTGCCATATTTTTTCCGAGGGGGCCTGCCCGCCTGCTAGGGGGTCAATCGAATTGTTGGTGTTCGGAGATGGCCGTATGTACATACAAGATGGTTTGTGATAACCAAATGGTGCGCGTGATAAACGATTGTTGAAGAGATCGGAATCGGAAACAGGGCGCGTCGTTTCGGCCAGGTACCACCCCGCGACCCGCGTAGACGGCAACAGCCGCGCGGAATCGGCGAGGGTGATCGCCTCTCCGCTCGGGATCGTCTCGCCGCGCGCGGACAGGGAGACTTTACGTCACGCGAGTCCGTTCGCGAATGGCAGTGTGGTGTGTCGCGACGAGGTTATAAACCCGAGATCTAGGACGATCGTCGCGGACCGCCCCGCGACTACGAGCCTCGCTCTTCTCCTCGGAGACGACGCCCGACGTCACGCGCGAACGCGTCGTCGTCGCGGCGATTCGAGCCGCGTCGCGCCGCTCCGCTCCGCTCCACGCGCGAGAACGTTCGCCTCGCGGATCTCGTCGAACTCGCAGATTCCGTTCGCGAACGCCTACCTCTCGCGGCGCACTATTTTTATCCCCGCGCGCTTTTTTGTTTAGAGACGCGTTTCTCCTGTGGCATGCTTTCGCCGAATATTTCGGCTATCTTTGTAGCGGTTACGTAATTTCCAATGTGAATGATCCCGGCGCGGCGGTCCCGAGAGGAGCGAAACTAGTGTTTCGTGGCTGGCGTATTTGCGTGTCGATAGATCCGTGGGTACCGCGGTGGAAAAGATGAGAAGGGACGAAAAGAGAGATCTCCATTGTCCCGTACATTCTTTTGCATGTCGAGTGTGCAAGTTTTTTTTTTTTTAAACCTTGTTATTTTCTCCAGAAATCCGAAATATTACCGAAGCAAAATTATAAATAAAGTTTTCGAATCTGAATGACAGGGATATCCTTGTGAAAGAAAGTGTTTATACTTTTATAATTTACTCTTTCAGTACATTTTCTCATCCTTGCTGTTTCTATTTTTCCACTTTTCCCAAATTTCTTTTTGTATTTTTTTTTTTAGCATTTATCTTTAATTATCTATTGGTTTTACTCCTTTCCTCCTCTGTTCTTTCCTCGTAAGCTTTGATTTTGAATGAAAACGTGACTGTATGGATGAGAAATTGAGTTACATTGCATTTATTTTGAGAGGAGAAACGTCAAAAGCCTTCTGTTTTAGTTAGAATACATTCTTGTATCTTCTGTAAAAACGTTACGAGTTATGGACAAGTTGTCTCATTTGTATTTATGAGAGATTGTTATGTCGCCAATGTGTGAAAATTGTTGAAGAAATTGCTTGTATTGTTGCAGGATTATTATAGAAGTTTTATCGAAACATAACAATGTGGTATAAGGAGGTGAAGGCGAGTAACGACAATGGAAATGTCAACTGTAGATTGTGGTAAAAAGCAGTCCTGTCGACAAGGCGACATGTCAGACTCGTCGCGGTATCTTTATGGCCATCTTCCTCCCGACATTATGTCGAAAGGACTTCCCAACAATGGTAACGACACACGTGTTAATATCGCGCAATATAGGATTTTAATATAGCTTGCCACATTTTGTGTTGCACATACAGACAAATGTATTTATTTATTTTTACGTACGTTTCGTCATTTATTGATTTATATACGCAATTTGAAAATGTGCCATACTGTTTTAGGCATAGGAGGAAAATTACATCAACTCGAAGGGCTGTTCATCGGTGGTTCTGCCCAAGGTGGACGAGCGGGTCATTTCGTTTCGATCGAGACGCTTATCGACGTTTTGCTTGTGCTCTACGACGAATGCTGCAATTCTTCGTTACGTCGTGAAAAGACTGTTTCTGACTTTATTGAGTTCGGTAAGCGATTAGCGTCATCTCAATGAGATGATAACTTTATTATCTTGATTTTTAAACCTTGAGTGTACACGGTTCTCGCACATACGTTAGTTACATTGTTGGTTCTTTTTGCAGTGAAACCGATAGCTTCGTGTATCAAGAGTTTGCAGTTGACGCGGGAGGACTTTGAGATCGTCAAGGTCATTGGCAGAGGTGCTTTCGGGGAAGTATGTGTCGTAAGAATGCGCGGCTCGGACAAGGTGTTCGCTATGAAAATTTTGAACAAATGGGAGATGTTAAAACGTGCTGAAACCGCGTGCTTTAGAGAAGAAAGGGACGTATTGGTGTACGGTGATCGCAGATGGATCACGAATCTGCATTATGCCTTTCAAGATGACAATAACTTGGTAAATCTCACCTTGCGTTGCGTACGATTAAAAGGAATCGGGCTTGGCTAATTGTGATGGATTGTCTGACCGTTGTTTTTTTGTTTTCGTTTTCGCAGTATCTGGTCATGGATTATTATTGCGGAGGAGATTTATTGACGTTACTGAGCAAATTCGAGGATCGTCTACCCGAGGATATGGCTCGATTCTACATAGCGGAGATGGTGCTAGCTATAGGTTCTATACATGACTTGCGCTATGTGCATCGTGACATTAAGCCCGACAATGTTTTACTGGACGCGAATGGTCATATCAGATTAGCCGACTTTGGCTCTTGTTTGCGACTGTTCGAGGATGGTACGGTGCAAAGTAACGTCGCTGTTGGTACCCCGGATTACATTTCACCAGAGATATTAAGGGTATTCTATTAGTGTTCATAATAAATGTTACGTTACATCTTTCTCGCGCGTATGCGTGACGTTGCGTACTTTATTGTATCTGTATTGCTTTATATCATTACCTGTTAGGCGATGGAAGATGGTCAGGGACAATATGGTCCTGAATGCGATTGGTGGTCTCTTGGAGTATGTATGTACGAGATGCTCTATGGCGAAACACCTTTCTATGCGGAATCTCTAGTCGAGACTTATGGAAAAATTATGAATCACAAGGTAATACTTTAAATTAAATTCCTGTAGGTTCAAACCTATAGGGACATCGTTTGCTCATTGGTATAACACTAATTAACGTTTACAGAATTGTTTTGATTTTCCTCCTACGGACGCTATGTATGATGTTTCTGAAGAAGCCAAAGATCTGATGCGGAAATTGATTTGCAGCTCTGAATTTAGACTAGGCCAAAACGGAATTGATGACTTCAAGGTAATTTTTGCTGCGATAAATTATGACGACATTATTTTACGCTCTAATCCATATTTTGCCTTTCAAAATACAGAAGCATCCTTGGTTTGATGGGGTCGATTGGGATACGCTCAGAGATAGCACTGCGCCATACATTCCTGAAGTTTCGTCACCCAGTGACACGTCTAACTTTGACGTTGATGATACCGATGTTCGCACTTCCGATGCCGTTCCACCAGCCGCGAATTCTGCCTTTTCCGCGCTTCATTTGCCATTTGTTGGTTTTAGTTTCACGCAAGGAAGGTACGATCTTTTCTTTCTGTTATATTTACGCTCCTTATTTTTTTGAGTTTCACGATATAAGAAGACGACTTACAGAAGCAATAATCATATGATCAAAGTAATAATTGATACCAATAAATACAGCGGATATGATACGGCGAGAAATGCGTTTGTATGTATCTGATTGAATTTGTTTCATCAAAATTTTTGTATATCTCTTATGTAAGGGAATATATTAGCTTTTCCATGCCTTTTTATGTCGTTTGTATTACGTTAATTTCGCTAGATAGACTCATTCCGGGCTGGAAATATTTTTTAGTGTGAACAATAATGTGAAATCGATTCGATTTAAGCAGATGAGAGCTATGGTCTTTGACGTAGCAATAATATCCTCGGCAGTTAATTAGCAACGTCACTCACGTTGCGAGGGCCCTTGTCGTGCTTTTGCTCATTGAACGAAATTGATCGCCGTATTCACGATGCGTTGTAAAATAATGGGCGAATCAAGTCGATTGTCGCGAACAGATTGTTGCTATGTCAAATCAACCGACCTTTATCAGTAATATATTTTATCTACCACCTCGGTCTTTAACATTACAGTTGCATATCGGATCTGGGTTGTATTTCTCCCCTATCTCAGACAGACAAACGTATACAGATACTCGAAGAAGAAAACGCACGATTGATGCAAACTATTGACGATATGAAAAATCAATCGATAAGTCACGCTTCGCCTGGTATCTCGCCAGATTCTAATAATGCGACTAGAAAACTTCAAGATGAAATAAACACGCTTACGAAACGCAATTGTGGTAAAGTTATAAGTTTAAATTGTCGTAATCAGTTTATGTGTGTTTTGTAGCATTAAGATCTGTTTGTTCTTTACGCAGAGTTGGAGTCGCAGTTGAAATCTATGGATGGTCCACGCGAATTACGAACTTTAGATAACGGTGACATGACGAAATTCCGGGAACTTGAGAAACTAGTTCGATGTCTACGTTCGGAGAAGGAAGAAGCTATCAAAGACAAGTTGGACACGCAGGAGAAACTGAAGCTTCAAGACAAAGAATTGAAGGATGCGCTCACGCAACGTAAACTCGCGATGGCGGAATATACGGAAGTATCTGATAAATTATCCGAACTGCGGCAACAGAAGCAAAAGTTATCGAGACAGGTACGAGACAAGGAGGAAGAGTTAGAAGTCGCGATGCAAAAGGTCGATACTTTACGCCACGATATTCGGAAAGCTGAGAAACTACGTCGAGAGTTTGAGAATAGAATCGATGAAGCGATGGCGGAGACTAGCAAAGAAAGGAAATTGAGAGAACGCAGCGAGGAATATTGCAAACAAATGCAAGAGGAGACAGAGAAGATCAGACAACGTTCTATTGGAAACGACGCTAGCGCGAATCACGCCTTGGCCACTCAGGAAATTAATAGGTTAAAGGCGGAAGTTGAAAAGCTTGAGGTTCAGTATAACGAAAACTTGACCCAACAACAAGGCAGGTTTAATCTCGAGATTCGAAGTCTGCAAGAACAATTGCACGAAGCGGACACTAGGAGAGAGCTGTTGGAGAGGGAGGTGCAACTCACCAAAGAGAAATTGGATGCTGCGAGATTGGAAAATATCACCGATAGCGAAGAAACTATAAGCGAGTTAAATAGACGTCACGAGAGAGAAAAGATTATGCTGGTTGAAGAGAATAAGAAGCTTGTGTTGGAGCTCGGTGCCCTTACCGACAGCGTTAATAGATTACAAGGTGAAAGAAGGCAGTTGGAAGACGAATATGAGGAGTTGAGGAACAAGAAAGAAGCTATCGCGCAATGGGAAGCTCAGATTACTGAAATTATTCAGTGGGTATCGGATGAAAAAGATGCTCGTGGATATTTGCAGGTACATTTACATTTTGTTTATTCTTGAATATCTGTAGTTATTATTTGTCGAGAAACGATAATGACAATGACATATAGATCGAGAAAAATTTTTGTTAGCCTATTCGTAAAGAGGGGAAATTTATTATTTATTCTGATTATAGGCCTTGGCTACAAAAATGACGGAAGAATTGGAATTCTTGAAACACTCTGGCGGAGTTAGCGGCGTTGGAAGTGGAACTACGATGGCGGATAAAAATTGGCGAAATCGTCGGTCGCAGAAGCTCGATAAGATGGAACTTTTGAATTTGCAGAGCTCCTTGCAAAGTGAAATACAAGCGAAACAAGCAATTTCAGAGGAGCTTACCAAGACTCGCTCGGATTTGATAGCTGCACAAAAGTAATTTTTATTGATGAAGAATTGACGAAAAAAAAAAAATAATTGTGAACAAAAATAAGTTGCAAACGAGAGATAATAACAGATCGAATACCTTTGTTCTCGACTTTTTTTAAAATCTATTTTTCTTCTTTTTTTTAGGGAATTGAGAGATTTCAAGCAGCGATTGGATACCATGTCGCACGAATTGAAGCGGAAAGATATGCAAGTAAAAGAGCTGCAAGCGCGTCTCGATACCGGGGATGGCTGTAAGTACACTTCAATTGACGCAATGTGGAAAGCGAGAAATGCACAAAAGTCCGTTTGTTATATCGCTATGGAAATATTGCGTCTACATTTGTTTTGCAAGTCGCAGCTGTACATGTGTACACATATTTGGTAGATGTGTTGATCTCTATACAAGTGTTGAATCTTTTTTAAATTCTAATCTCAGACTATAAAGAAGTTACTGATGTGCACACGCGTATACACACACACACACACAAATATTTTACTAGGACTATTCTAATCTTATTGAAATTCCTTTACAATTATACTTGCACTTTCGGTCACAGCTTTTGCATGCGTATCTTCAAACCAGTGTAGTTTTGTGGCAATATTACATATTGATATATATATATATTTTTTTTTATATGCAGTATTATTTATTTGTCAAGTTACGATTATACTTATACTGTGATGTTTGATCAAATATTTTTAATTGCGGACGAATGAAGAGAATCGTCAAACGCATGCTGGAAAAGAATTTTCAACCAAAATAAGATAAAATTTAAAATGTCACGTATGTGCAATCTCTGAGAGAATGATTTTTATAGTTTAAAAGACTTTATACTACAAAGATGAAAGTAATGCGTCGTAGTGTCTGGCACAATAATCTCTTTATAGAATTTTATACGGTCTAGTTAGGGTAACGCAATGGAGGCGCTATGAAAATATTATGAATATAATTATCGAGAAACGATGATGTAACATCGATTATGCCTTCCCTCAATAATCACTTTTATTTCTCTATTCGTAAGATCATGGATAAGATTGCGAGCATACTCGATAGTTTCTTGTTTAAGACTTTATTCCGTCAATTCTGCAATACTTTGTTCATATACTGCGTGTTTATTTCTTTTATTACTTTCGTCCAAGTTAGATCTGCATTTGCCAATACAATATTTCTGGTTGACTCCGAACATAAAATTAGAACTTGTACTGTTTCTTCCTCAACAAGATATACTCTGTGCGATGAGTATAAATATATTTCATCAGTTTTTTTTTCTCCTGAATGCTAGTAAGGGAATAGAGGCGATGTCATGGGCAATCGGTTGTTTGAATTGCCATTAATTCTCTTGAATATACATATCTCATTCGTCACTTGACGTGGATATGTTACCAAACACAATCAATTATCGTAGCTTCGGTCTGAACTAAAGCATCGCAATCCACTTCCATTCTAATTGCGCATAAAATCAGAATTGTGCAACAAGCGAAATGAATATTAGCATGTGCCGTATATATGTTTGTAATATAATAAGTATTTGTATATCTAAGATACTGTAGGGTTTCTTCTCTCTGCACTGATCTCACTGGCTTATGTTAATTTACTTGAGAAAGGCATGGAAAGATTTAGCCAGTACCAATAGAAGAAATCTTAATGTTGTGAAAAGATAAGTTAATTAATACGTATTTTGTTGTTACATAAAGGACGATTATTGAGATCTTTGTCATCGCCGGTTGTTATTTACGTGCGGTAATCTAATTTATCGATGTATACTTATTGTTTGAATCTCTCGAGACTGGGGAAAATATGCTTCTTTTTCTAGAAAGCGCGAGGAAGCTTTATCGTTTGATACATTGAGTGCATTAAATTTGTTTCATATCACAAAGTACGAATTTATAGAGATCGTTATTACTGGGATCTATGTAGCATAGTAACTCGATTCTCCAGTACGGTATGCGATTCTGATTTTCTAGACTACAAAGTGCCTCTGTTTATTGGCGTAACGAGCTGCGTGTGGGGCCTCTTGTTGCTCATCTTCAAACTATATTTGTGACAGCTGTCCCATCCAGCGATACAACAAGCAAATCTCCAAACGTCGTTAGCACCAAACCCCAACGTATCATCGTACATCAGCCGTCGTCACCCCTACCAGTAATGCGTGCCCCCCGCATCACGACTTGTCGCTTATTAACTAGATTCGTTCCAGTCAACACGTTCATCAGTCAGAATGCCGTCGCCATCGTATCGCCGCCCGGTAAATGATGTGGCAGCGACTTTGGATTGGATATTTTACCGCTAATTATACGCTGCAGCGCTATGGTTTATTTCCTTCTTTTATTATTTCACTTTTCATGCCGCGGTTTCTTGGGAAAAATTTAATAGGAATAAAACATAGCACTGCATTTGCCTTTGAAGCTAATAATAAGCAGACGTTAATGTGTGACGTCCGATATCACCCTAGTTCGAGTTTCAATATTGTCAATAGATTTTGTAAATGTATTTTTTTTTTATGATACAGTTAGCTTTAATAATCCTTATTCGATCGGTCGTTTTTTAATCAATGGATTAACAGATATGCGCGTTGTGTGAATTGTTTCGCTTTACGTGCCAGTAAAAAACCAATTGAAACTTGTAACATTTCAAAGCCACCTCCTCTAGCGCAATTCTATCTTGCAGTAGTTCCATTTGCCATAACGGAGAGTGTGTAAAATGTGTTGTATATTTTTGGAATATTCCTTACATATATCTCTGACACAAAGACTTCAGGGAAACATGCACGCAATTACTACCTTTCTTTCTTTTTAAATAATCTAGCATGTATACTTTACAAACGTGCAAGTGTGCTAATTGTAAGAGATTTACCGTATTTTTAGGTAAGATATTACATGTCGCTGAAACCCTAGCGCTAGGAAGATGGTGTTATTTTTCCCATGTTCGCAAATATTTTACATATATCGGCAGACATTCGTACTTTTCATTATCATTGACACGTTACTCATCCGATCTTCGTCTCTCATTAGTTCTAGAACGTCCCACATCACAGATGTCATATCTCGAGCACTTTCTTAAAGAAACGACAAGTAGCACGCGTCATGGCAGCGTCGACAGTGTGGAAGGTGACATCGAGGACAACCGTGCACCTAGTATCACGAGCAGCAAAAGTAATCTGTCGGAACTTAGTATCGTAAGTATCTTAACACATGTATATTTTATGTAGTGATGGTATGAAAATATTTCATAAACATATATAGCTCAATTTTACTTCTCTTTTTACATTTTTCTTATTTTTTGTCTAGGATCCAACTTCGCCATTATCCCACGAACTTTTGAACAAGTCTTCAGCCAGTCACGGTCAAGCCAATTTGCAACCAAAGCCTAAATCACACCAATTTCTCGTACGGACGTTTTCAGCGCCTACAAAGTGTAATCACTGCACGTCTCTGATGGTCGGTTTAACGAGGCAAGGAGTCGTGTGCGAAGTGTGCGGCTTCGCCTGCCATATGCCTTGTTGCGATAAAGTACCTCCAATGTGCCCTGTGCCCCATGATCAAAGTAAGTAATCCAAATCAAAAGTCATGATCCTATTCGAGCAGATTTATTTAAAAGATTTAATTTTATTCAATATCAAGGGAAAAACCGGTTTTCAGACACAGTTAACACGTGAATTCGCTTTTCTAGCGAACAAAGATTTATGTATTATATTCTTACTACCGTGTCTTCGTATCTTTGTAACGTGTGTCGCCGTAGTTTCTTCTCACATCTTCTTCACACATAATGTTCACGACTCGTGACATGCTTGTTTCAGCGAAACGACCACTGGGGATCGATCCTACACGTGGGATAGGTACTGCGTACGAAGGGTATGTCAAAGTGCCAAAAATGGGTGGTGTCAAGAAGGGTTGGGTGCGTCAATTCGTCGTAGTTTGCGACTTCAAATTATTTCTTTACGACATTTCACCAGATCGCAATGCTTTGCCGTCTGTGTATGTTTCGCAAGTTCTTGATATGCGAGATGAAGAATTCAGCGTCAGCTCCGTTCGCGATTCTGACGTGATACACGCTACAAAGAAGGACATTCCGTGTATATTTAGGGTAATGTTTTAACTGTCAAAATTTTTATTGTCCGACTACAGTAGACTTTTACTTTACCTCATTCACAGAGAATTGATTGGATCCTAGAAATTTTACGTTTTGAATAATAATAACAATGTATATTGTATTTTTTGCTTGGAAATGGCATAAATTGTCTTCCTTTTTTATTCAGATAACTACGTCGTTATTGGAGCCTCCTGGATTGAGAAATCATACGTTAATGTTGGCGGATACGGAGAGCGAAAAAACAAAATGGGTAGTAGCCTTAAGTGAGCTTCATAGAATTTTAAAGAGAAACAATCTTCCAAATACAACGGTATGTACTTAATTGAAAAAAACCGATGTATTCTTTCTTTTTTGTCATTACCTTTCCATTTCCTTTTACATCTCTCTTTTTTATGCCTTTAATTATTTTTACCAGAAAACGCTATAAATATCATTTTTTTTTACGAGTGTAAACGTTAATATATTATTGTCCTCTTTTGTTGTAGATTTTTAGAGCGAGAGAATTGTTGGACAATACCTTGGCGTTCATTAAAAATGTCATGTCAGGAGCGATTATTGATCCGGATCGTCTAGTCATTGGTACAGAGGAAGGTCTCTTCTGCTTAGATTTAGATCGTAGTGGTAAGTCATTGAACCGAGACGATTCTAGAATAGAAATAATTATAAAATAGTAACAAATACATATGCAAGACTACGAGTTTCTAGGTTTTTTCGTTTATGAAAATGGCCCATTTTTCAGACCTACTTTCGAGCGAAACCCTTAAGTAGATCCCCTTAAGTAATTTTAAAAATGCGAAAATCTTACTCGTTTACAAGGAGAATACATTTACGTAAGCAATTATACTTGACGATATACATATACTTGAGTGTGAATTTTAATGAATTTGTAGAAATTGCAAGAGTCGGAGAAGGAAAAAAGATATATCTTCTTGAATATGTTACTGAAGAGCAATTGATTGTGGTATTGAGCGGAAAACAACGTCATGTACGGCTGGTTCCAGTACGTGCCTTGGATGGGGACGAAGTCGAATGGATTAAAGTAGCTGAAACTAAAGGATGTATCACGTTAACGACTGGAGTAGTGCGTCGTAATCCGCTTAATTATTGCTTATGCGTTGCAATAAAGAAGCAGGTAAGGGCGCACGATTAGTATACATTATATACACATAATGACGTATGTAACATATCCATAATATTCACGTTTTGACGTATGTGTCTTATTTTTATAGAACGCATCGCAAATTATCATCTATGAAATAACACGTACGAAAACGAGGCATAAGCGTATACGCGAATTAATGTTACCGTGTCACGCACAAACCTTACAAGTTCTCTCCGAGGGTCGCTTGTGCGTCGGTTATCCGTCTGGTTTTTCCATTTACAGCATTTTAGGAGATCATCATCCTATTTGTAAGTATAATATAAGATATAAGACAAACGTATTGCTCAGTCCCGTTATGTCGCAACCAGCTTCTTAATCGAGACTTATGCTTGCTCCAGCTTTGGTCCACGCTGAAAATACGCTTTTGGGTTTTCTCACCTACAGTGCCGTGGATGCGTTACGTTGCATCGAGTTGGCACGTGGTGAATTCTTATTAGTCTTCCATACGTTAGCGGTGTACGTTGATAGTCAGGGAAGAAAGAGTCGAGATCGAGAGATAATGTATCCTGCAGTTCCTACGGCAGTTAGTAAGTATGATCATCGTGATTTCATATCTAACTGATCGTGCTACTTTTGTCGACCGTCTCGGAATTTAATATCTGTAGGTCCGTATTTTCATAGTCGGAACTTATTTCAAGACAGTCTTAAGTAATGTCTTAAGATGCTAATACGGCTCTGTGATTGGTTCATAACATCTTAAGATTGTACTTAAGACGGTGTTAAATATAAGATCTGACTATAAATACCGGCCTTAGAATCTCTTGTATCATTCTTTTCGTTCTATTTACGAATCATTTGTTTTGACTTTCAGGCTATTGCGAGGGATATCTTTTAGTATATAGCGAGACTCATATCGACTTGTTTGACTGTACATCCGGAGACTGGTTACAAACGCTTAATGTGAAACGAGCCCGACCGTTGAATATTTCGGGCTCTCTTACGTCTTGCGTGATAAATGACATGCCATATGTTATTTATCTCAGCAATCTGCATCAGCGTAAGTATTTTGCATCTAATAATAAGAAGAATACAGATGAAGAATACATTTTTTAATTCTTGCTACATTTATCTGCTATCTTGTTTGCGCCATTGGATTAATTTGCTATCGTTTAATAACGTTAAACACGTTACTCTAGGAGAACTATTAAATTTAATGACGATGGATGCGAGCGGTAGACAAATTACAAGGCCACGACGAAGATTTTCACTGCGAGAAGGCAATAGAGCCGTGCGTCCTACGGACAGACGTTCGAAAATGATTTCCGCACCGACAAATTTCAATCATATTAGTCACATGGGTCCAGGAAATGGGATACAGGTGTGTAAAAAGTTGAAAATCCAAAAGTTTAGATCCCGTAAACGGCAACTATTATTATATGTTATATAGCGGATACATAGACAAGCTAGATAGGTTTTAAAAGATAACTGGGTCGATTTGGCGTTTGCTAATCTCAGTATTGTGTATATGTACGTGTATTTGGGCAAGCACATCTTAAGTATTTTTTATTATTGTTATAGATACAACGTTTATTAGATTTGCCCACGACATTGGAAACTGCTGATCAACAGCATACGAGTCATCATGGTAGTTCTCATCTCCATAGTAGCCAGCAAAGAGTAAGTAATGCAAATCGTTCGTTTTTCGATGGACGAATAAATCGTAACAATTTTCTCTCACAAGTCCAATTTTAACAAAGCAAAGAAATACGTTTTGATCGCCTTTTTCACTCGACTATTTCTTCGTAGTTATACGATGCTACGCTTCAGACACCCAACAAGCCAGCACCACTGCCTCCTAGGCATCCCCCTTCCGACGCACGTCGTCTGAGCTCGCATATGTCAAGAAACTCTGGATATTCACCGCACAACGGTAAATTGATGTGGCATATCGTGAGGCATATGTGACACGTTGACAAACTTATTTTTCTCACGTATTTCTATAATATTATAAGCGAAATTGTATGTGTGAAAAACGTAACTTTCAATCTTCGCCACATTTTTACCGCGGTTAATCAGATGAAATATGTATATAGGCTCGACAACATCACGAAGAGGTCCCGCACCACCACGACCAACTGCCACGCCACCTTCCTTACCGCGCACTCCGGTGGATCAAATTGACTCTGAATCGGTACATTTGCGTTCACACACCCCGCTCTCTCTCGGCAGTATCGCATCTTTACATAACAAGGTAATTTACTATATTTATTACTAGAAGGTAATATTTACTACCTTTATTACTACAAACTTGTTGCTTTGCACATTATGATTAATTATCGTTGCGACATAAGGAACCAATTGAATTTATCTACGTACTTGTACAATTCTTAAAAATAGATTGTACGTTTTGCAGTTAGAAAATGTATGTGCATCCGCCCGCGCAAAAAGGAATAATATATATTGTTTTTTTTTTTTAATAGGAGCATCCGTCTGGTGGCAGTCCTAGACACTCGATAGCTTCGAACAATAGCTCAAATCCATCAACGCCACCGAGTCCCGCCCACGATCATGGATCGTCATCGTACGATTCGTAAATTTATTTAATACTTACGAGGATTTAGGTAAACGGTATGTATCTAGTACGTATTTAAGAGAAACGATCAATTCGGTATATACATACGCATATGTATACCTGTGCGCGTCCCTATATGTATGTATATATGTTAAGCTCTTATATTTTTACTATATATACATCTTCATTCTCCAGTTATCTTTTCCCGCTGTTGTTAAGAACGCGGATTTTAATAATCATCCTGTTGACTACGTTGACTTGTCAATCAAATCCGAACTTGGTCAATCTGGACCTCTCCGTTGTTTGATAAATCGAAATTTAATTTTAGATTCGCGAGCCTAACATATATAGTCATATATTTGTAATGTACTTTACAGACACACAGTACTCGTGTTTGATCATTGAAATGGAAAGTTATTTCGCGGTATTGCCTTTTACCGTCGTGCAATATAATTATGCATACTTAACGTTATATGAGTTAAAACGAGTATCGCAATCGTGCGCTTTGATGACTTTGTAATACCTACACCGGCGCGCTGCGTGATCTTTTTTATGTGTGTGTGTGTATGCGCGCGAGCGCACGCACGCATAAACATAAAGGTGGCGAATTTTCTTCGTGTAAAGATGCGTTAGTACATTTCTATAATTTTCAGATTTTCAAGAGAGTTTATATGTCATATATGTAATAATTTATGACCGCACTTAATGAAGAGACCCATTATTACAATATAATGGTAAATTATTGTAAATACTTTATACTTGACGAGAGAAACGATGTATCGTTGAGCTCGCTTTGCGATGCCATAGCCATTTCTTTCGATTATATTAGTCGTCGTTCTTTACTTCGAATGGGAATAATTTCAACAATTTACATAACAAAAAAAATTGGAATCTCAGTCAAATTAACTAGCAATAAAATTTTAAGCTATTTAATGTATCGTACGTACCCTCGACTTTAGACGAGAGCAGTAGCTGCGAACGTATAAGTATACTTAACTAACGTTACACCGGGAATAATTGCGCGCGATTTTTACAATGTAGTTAGTCTTGTTTATGGAGACTGTCGGTAATAACATGTCACGAACACTACGAGACGAGTCTCCCTCGATCTTTCCTTTCACCGTGCATATACGGATGATGGTTCTCTCTTTTTTTCCTTTCCTCGCCGGCACATTCTCGATTTTCTTTTTGATAAACAATGTCCATTTCTTCCAATGCAGATTAACTTTAATCTCAGTTTAACTTAATTTTTGTCCTTTTCTTAAAACTAGAAAAGGATAAAAAAATTAGAAACTAGCACATTCCTCATAATTTTTTTCGCTTCTAAAGTTTCCTCTATGAGGAATTTGCCAAATTATTAGCATATAATAGATTGGCTTTCTCATAGAGGAAGCTTTATAAGCGAAAAAAATGATGAGGAAGCAATATGCAAGTTTCTAATTTGCACACTTTTTTATTATATTGACAATTTTTTTCTAATTCTATTATATTCTTCAGTCTTTTCTACCCTTATTTCATATATATATATCTTTAAGATTTGATTGATTAGTTCTTGAGTTATAGAATCCGTACATACACATACACACATACGGACATTTTTTAAAAATACGATTTTTCGACGTTTTAGAACATTCTGAACACATTGGCAGCGGCAATTAAAAACAATTTTTTTTAACGAAAACAAAGCTTTCTCTATGAGGAAGCAAAATCAATTAAACCGAGATTAAAGTTAATCTACATTGGTAGAAATAGACATAATTCTTAAAACTAGAAAAAGATGAAAGGCAAGTTAAACCGAGATTAAAGTTAATCTACATTGATAGAAATGGACAAAAATCGGAGAAGATATTTATGAAACGCTTTTGCAAGCGGCATCAATCGCGCCCCGTGCGACTATCCCCGGTTTAACGAGGTAACGAATTAGACGGAGCGCGAATCGATTCGATGCCTTAACGACTAAACGTTTTCTATCGCGTCATAACGCGCTATAATGTGCACGGTATTATCCGACTGTGTGAATAGTAAAATGATCGTGTCGCGAGCTCCCGCTGATAATAAGTAGTTGTTTAAGAAAGAGGACTCACCTGTGTGCGCTGTAGGCATGGCGGAAAAGAAATATGTATCGTGTGTATATCGAGTGCGTGTACCCCAACTGGAAAGTAGAAACGAGAGAGTATTGTCTTTTGACGATCGAAGGCATAATATTATCGATTAACAGAATCTTAGCGCGGATTATTTGAAGAAAGCTAGTTGGTAATAGGGGGACGAAGGACCGTATTATACAGCCCCGTGGCAATTATTAGACGTATGAAAGATCACACGTACATAAATACATTTTAAGTGCAATGTATTGAAATTAAGGATAACGCTAAAAAGAAAATAGTGATGAGGCGACGAGGAGATATTGTCAGGTCGTTCGAGGAATATAGTTTCTCCCTTTTGTAAATTAATATATGCGAATTAGGTTTTAAACAGCGTGCACACATTACGAGACTGCGACGCGCTTTCGTTACTTTTGTACGTACGACGAGTGGGCGAAGTGCCAGTATGCAAGGCGGTATGACCAAATGAAACTAATTTATTTCAAACGACGAATGTACTGCTCGTCTTCGTAATTAACAATCTAACATCGGTTGCTGTCGGTTCTCTTTTTCATGAACTGTAGCTACGTTTTTTATAGCTGTTGTCGAAGAGGACGCGAAGAAACAAGGGGATTTAAATTGTCGAAACTTATATTACTTTAAACGCGCTTTGTAACGCAAACGACGTTATGTACGTGCACACAATTGAAATACAAGAAAGGAGGTGTTACAGTTACAACGTACATTTACTAAAAAGAGGAGAGAAGAGAAAACCAGCCGTGGAAAATTGTAAAAGTTTGGTACAAGAGGACAACTGTCTCAGGATTTTATGCCAGTAGCTTAAGTAAGCGATCAAGAGACTCGAAAAAACTGCTGATAGTGATTTTTACGTTCGTTGCTATGTCTCTCCTTCTTTCTATCTCTCTCTCTCTCTCTCCTTCCCCCCTTTCTCTCTCTCTAACTCAATTTTTGACTTGTGAAAAGCAAGAACGATCGAAATTCGAAAGTTTGGTGATGCACGAGCACGTTGAATAGAAATACGAATAAGAGGACGTTGCGCGATCGTACTTTAAACACCCTCTGATATATATCTGCTTCCTAGACACACATTACAGATACAAGTTACTACCGATGGCTGAACTCGAACAGCCTTATTCTAAATAAACAAAAGACGTCGATGCTACGTGAAGAGAATCGTACCGCTATGTATAACGTAACGCCGAAACCTTGTTAAAACTGATTGTGCAGAGATGAAAAGTTTTGCGTCGGTCGTAATCGCAAGAATTGAAAGAAGGATACATACGAAATGGACCCCCTATGCAGCACACAAACGTTGAGTCAACATCTCAAAAATTGCATTACAATATTTGCAATATTGTAATGAACGTTACGAAATATAATTTGAGATTCAACGATGAAGAGACATTGCAGAAACGTCTAATGTCCACTGAATTGTAATGCATTTACCGCGTTTAGCAGTGTTTTTTTTTTACAATTGTTTAAAGTTTTCCGAGCTCTTGTCAGATTGGATCATATTCCTCTAGATCTAAAAGAATAATCCTATCTCAGCTCAGAAAATTTCCAACAGTTGCAAAATGTTCTGCTAAACACTGCCATTTATTCAATTTACGCGATGCAGATTTCACAAAATATTAAATTTGTATATATTTTTTATTCAAAACAATATATAAAATTTATTTTCAATATCTTTATTTGAATTTCAAAAGATTAATAATTTGTTCAATGCTGTTTCAATGTTGTAGACCCATAAAGAATCAAAGTAGGAGAATCAATGTAGTTTCAACGTTGGAAAGATATTTATGCTTCAACAATCAACATTGCAACGTCTCGGCAACGTTTGTTTCAACTTTTTGTGCTGTTACATGGAGGAACGTCGCGCTGTACTTATAGAATCGAATGATCCGCCTATTCTTCCGTTACTGTTACTTAAAAGGTTTTAAGACGAGAGACATCGACTGTCTGTATTTTGGTTGCGTCGTCACTTTCGACCAGATCCGGCGATCGATGCATCACGCATGAAAGGAATTGTCATTCCTGTATATAGCATTGATTTCGTCTTTGTAAATAACTTCGATTTCGGTCTACTTCTCGAATCTATTTAAGGTATATAAATATATATATATATACATATTCCCAGTGACCCCCGATTGATTTGCGAGCCTATATCGTTATTTATATCGGACATATTCTCCATTGGGCTACTAAAAGGATATTATCCGGTTCATCAATTTTATATGTAAAAATGCGAATATCGTTAGATGCGTATATTGTTTCCTTTTTTTAATCAAGTATCGAGATATACGGCATTCTGCGCGCAACAACAAATTATATATTAATTACGTATATACAGACTGTACGAATGTGACTGGCATTTTTTTTTTTTTACATAAAGCGGGCAGTCGTCCGTTTTACCCTGTATAACCCAGTTTTAATTGTTTCGTAATGATTTTTTTTATACATTTTAATAACGCTATTTTACTAGACTGCTGGAAAAACTAAAGAAATAATTGCAATATCGATAAAAAACGGCCCCTCCTGTTTTCAACCCTCCACCCCCGCCTATATTGTCCCAAACAAACATCAATTGGTTTCTAATGATTATAATTTTGCTGAAAAATGAAATCAAACGTGAACGATGTGCAATGTAGGTCGTTCATCTTTTATAAAAAATTAAACTTTATGATATAATAATAATAATTGGGTTATAGAGGGTCGAAGAAACGCTGTTACGACATTTTAAATTATTAATCTCTGTCGGCGTGTAACAGTAAGATTATATTATTTATCACTTTGCAAACAATTAGATTAACGCCCCACCTCCCATCCCTCTCTCGCGCATACACACATACATATACAAGACACACACAAACACACACGTTATTTATAACAACATACGCGTATCGTTAGCAATATTTATTAAAGACGTATAGCGAAATATTATTTGCGCTTTGGATAAAAGTTGTACTTTATTGTAAATTATCGCGTGTGAGCTATTATTAGGAAGAAAGGAGACCAAACTTTATGTATCTAGTATCTCGCTATAGGGCGCCGAAACGCCTGTCTCTGTAGATTTTGTAGTATTTATATCGTTTGTCATATTCTTTCTCGCGTGTGAGACTACCTAGGAGGGTAGCGAGACGTGTACAATATATTTTTTATTTTATCCATTCGAAAACGAGTTAATTTTCCTGTGTAGAACAGCTATATTAATAAAAGTAAAGGAGAGCCCATTACCCGTTGTATGATTTACCACTTCAACAGCATTGATGTTATTTTACTTACTTATCTGAAAGTGAAAAATAGAATATAAGATTTACAATACAGCTCCAAGTACCGCTGCTTTCTTCTTCAACAATGTCGACTAAAAAAAATATATAGAAGCATTTTTAATTTGTCAGATAAAATGTAAGAAAGTGGATGCGATCCAACTGTAGAAAATATCAGGATATAGGAAGAGAGAGTAGGGTGATTCCACGTGAGAGCGATCGACTTGTAATCCCGGTTTGATTTCAAATCCTTTACCCCGTGTATATCTTGGTTTATAAATAAGAGTAGATTGGAGAGTAGAAAATTGTAAGTAAAGAAGTACAAGGTAAATAGTAACTAGTCACGGAAATAATAAATTGACTCATGCATAATAACGTTACGTTCGATGCCTATTAATTAGGCAAAGGAAATAAAAGTGCTCGCCGTTGTTCTATTTCATAATTTCAGCTTTAATTTCTTGATATTTTCGTAGTATGAGTACATTGTTGTGACGATTCTCTTCCTCTTTAGTATTAGTAGCTTCCGGGAACCATTTGCATCCAATCGTTTGAAAAGTTCATCAATGTAACATAAGATACTAAATTTTCTTCCAGTAAAAAAGCAATGTGAACGATTACAGGATCGTTCTTTCTTCTTCTTAAACAAAGATCGGCGCGAAAAACGCCATAATAACAATCATAGCTATTCACCCAATATGCTAAAAAAAACGTAAGCAACCGGTCGATCTTGTTACCGTTCTTAATTAAATAAATGTACAAAACATACCGCCCCACTTTTACATGCAGATATACCCCGCATATTCTTTTTTTGCTTCCTTCGTTATAATTACATTTTATTATTCTTGTTCGTATTTATAATTGCGTGTCTCTCACGGATGATTGCGCAAAATAAAATTTATAGTAAACCAATGTTGTAATTGTATACAACAGCTCCAGCAATATTAATCGAATTACAATATTTAAATAGGTATTTAAATATGATGCGCGGACTTGAGGTTACAATTTGTCAAGGTATGCGTTCAAATCTGGGAGACCCTCCTTCAATCCCTTCCTCTTACGTGTATCCTGCAAAGAAAAACACAAATTTTCATTAATACGTCGATTTGATTAAAACTGTAATAAGTGCAACTAGTTATCTCCATAAAAGCGTTGTGTTTATTCGAAAAAAAATTGTACGTTTCCCTATTCAGGCAAACCAGAAGAGACTACTGGAATACCGAAACTAAAAAACGATTTCTTTCCCACGAGATTAAAAACAGCGGCGCACTGAATCGTCGTCGCCATCAGTTATGCACGTGGTGAGATCAGGGAATCGCTTAGCGATAAAGCAATCGCCTGTTCGATGAAAAGCCCGGTATTTTGTCCCAATATTCATTAAAATTGAAGAAAAGGAGAAGATATGAGAGAGTACACGTACCTGAACGACTTGGTAAGGTCGAGTGCTGAGTTCCATCGGGTCACCTGGCAGTATCTGCCAGTGATCGAACACGCACTGTGGGAAAGCTTGACCACCAGTGTTGGAGCGCAAATCGGCAGTGAAGCCGAAGGATTCGTTTACGGGAAGGTACGCTTTAACTACGAACATGGGAGTACCCGCCACCTGTTGTTCTTCGAAAACGTGACCTCTCCTACGATTCAGCACACCGTAGATACCACCGACCGCTACCTCTGGGCACTGCGAAAAGACAATTTCGATATTTAGCTGTCCCGTCGATTTCCTATTGCGATTCGCGTGTAAAGTCGACGGTGCGCATTGTCGCAATATTTTACCTGAATTTCGCATAAGTAAACGGGTTCCATAAGACGGGGTGAGGCAGTGAGAAGACAGGCATAAAGGCAACGTCTTGTGGTAGGGATAATTTGACCACCACCTCTGTGGATCGCGTCGGCGTGTAGTGTTACATCGTGTATGTTGAAACGTACACCTCTCAAGTTCTCCTCCGAAAGAACGCCCTGTAGCAATGTGAAAGTAAATTATCGCGTGAACGTTAATAATCCGTGCGCTCGATCCAAAACAGGAAATCTGTTTTACCTCTTTCGTAGCCCACTGGAATCCAGCTACCACAGAGTCTTTAATTTCGTTGAGATACTGTACACCCTTAGTGCAGTCGACCAGTATATTGGGTCCGCTGCCGTCAGGTCCGAAGCACCAGATTTTTCTCGCCTCCGTCACGTCGTAATCGTATTTCTCGTTCAAGTAACGAGCGCGCACTTTGAAGTCATCTCGCGGATTAACGTCGCCCTGCAAAATATCGGAAAGATTTTTACCTTTGGCCAAAAGCATCGAACTGATTCGATTACAAACTACTGTGCTACTATCTTGCTCATTTGGATATCACATTTTATTCGATTTTAGAGGTACTGCGATATTGATTTTCCTGTAGAAAAAGAAATGAAACTTACGCTGTCAATGTCCTCGGCGAGACCATCTGGCATCGGACAAGCCATCATGAACAAACGATTGTGCTTGTTCGGGGATTTCGACAAACACATTTGATTCGACTGTTCGGAGATTGTTTCTCTGTACGATACGACGGGATCGGACTTCTTGATCGGTATGCATGCGTGATCCTCCTCCAGATCCTTCAAACAAATCTCGAGATGCAACTCACCGGCACCGGCGATAATGTGCTCGCCAGATTCCTCGATGATGCACTGTACCATAGGATCGGATTTCGCCAAACGTTTGAGACCTGTCGAATTGTGTATAATTAAATTAATAATGCGCAAACACGATATTAAATAATATTTAATATTTATCGACATATCGTCAGATAAAAAAATTTAAATCACGGATCTTCATAACCCAATGCTCATATAAGTCTCATCATATAAAATTAGTATCTCGATTTCATGCGAGGCTAACTAAAGATTATTAACAAAGTAGTATGAGATAATCTAATTTATATTTCAAGAATCACAGATTTCCAACAAAATTAATATACATTTTGAGTCTAAAAATTAATTCAAATATAAATTAATCCAGGAAGCTTACATACCTTCGACCAATTTTGGCAAATCAGCAGGATTCTTCGGTTCGACCGCGACACGTACAACAGGCGATACGGAAAACTTCATAACTTTCATGTTGTGCGCGTCCTTGAATGTTGTGATGGTACCGGTCTTAACCAAGAATTGATCGACGCCGACAAGACCGCAAATATTACCTGCGCAAATGAACCATTAGTTATAACATATGGATGCATGGCTGAATAACTCGAATTTTGTTTAGCTGAATCAGCTGGCCGTTCTAATCTGTCTATCACAAGTAAGTCAGAACAGGTCTGTGAAGAACAATCATCATGTGTGCAGCTGAAAATAAAATAAGCACCAATCTTGAAAAAGATACTAACCAGAAGGCACATCTTCGATAGCTTCGACGTAACGACCCATCATCAAGATAGTACGCTGGATAGCTTTCTCGTACAGATCTTCTTTCTTGCCCGGTTGGAAGTTGGGTCCCATGATACGGGCCTTCATGCCGGTACACACTTTGCCCGAAAATACTCGGCCGAAAGCGTAGAAACGTCCCTTGTCCGATGTCGGTACCATTTTCGAGACGTACATCATCAGTGGTCCATTCGGATCGCAGTTCTACACAAAGGAACGACTTAATTAATAAAAGCGGACTCTCTCAATAATCTATTATATGATTCTTCTCGAGTCAGTACTTCTATCATTCCTTCATTACGTGTCGGTACAGGTCTGTGAAATATGTTCATCATGTGTTTGAATCAAATATCCAATAGATCGGGCATGTATCACAAACCTTAATTCCAACAGCAGCCTCGTCATCGAGCGGTCCTTCGTATAGCATCTCCATACGGTATTTTTGAGCAGTTACAGGAGACGGCAGGTGAATGGCAATCATCTGAAGAAGAGCCTCTCCGGCAGGTAACCATGTTCTCATAACAACCTGGAAAAAATCATGTAACATGAAAAAAATATCCCAATTTGGAAGTAAACCCACATGTGGACATAGAATGTCCCTCAGATTTAGATTTAACACTCCCTCATTATAAATCGGAAGAGATGTCAGAAAAAAGCTATAGAATTCATCATTAAGCGCATTTACATCCAATATGTATCTGTACAACGATCGAAAAAAGTTTACCTTCAACAGAGCTTTCCCGTCCTTGTCCTTATCTTCAGGCTTCAGCACAATACCCAGCTTCTGCAGAAGATTGTCTGCTTCCTCCTTCTTGTAATTCATAATACAATCGAATACCTAGAAATAATTTTTAATTTTGGTTATCAACATTTTTCACAGCGATAACGCAGAGATACATTATCTTACGTAACGTTCGAGATTGCGAGAGCTTACCTTATAAATTGGATCTAAGACGTACATGCAGAAGGATCGTTTGTTATCGGCCTCCTTCTGTTTGCTCCACTTCTTGGTCTTCGGATTGAAGAAGGACTCGCCCCAGAGTCTGTTCATAAGTTTCACTACGTCAATCTTGAATTTCTCGGCATACATCTCAGAGAATTGTTTTAGAGTGAAAGCCCAGCCGTGAAGGCCGGAACCGAAACCTACAGATCCTTTGCTGGGATCTACCTATTTTACAAGTATACATTTAAGAACACGTACAAAGATTGTTGTTTTTTATACTAAGAAATCTTTTTGTTTCACTTACTCGAACTTCTCCCATAGGTCCATCGTCATCAGAGTATGTTGCAATAATAACGTTAACGTTTTCAACGATACGCTGGAAAGTCTGATAGAGATCTTCGCTATCGAGCTGGAGTTCCAACAGCGCGCGGTCCATTTTGTTCATGAATAAAACAGGTTTGATACGCTCAGCGATCGCTTGGCGCAGTACAGTTTCAGTCTGTACGCATACACCTAAAATGAAATAAGCGAATAATTACAATCACTTTTCTCATTTCGAAAAATCGTCAGTGCCACTTATTTTCCGATAAGAATTGTATTATTACGAAATAGTGAAATATACTCTGGAAAACGATACAGTAACATCATAAAAAAGGCAATGTAGCATCTGTATCGTAGCGTGTTAATACCGGACATAAGGATAGAGGTCCACTAACAGCGTTTAGACACAATTGCTTTCTTTACTCTTCTTCCATTGCACTGTCAACACTGTCAATGTACGCCGATCAGTTTATGCAAACCAAACGGCATACTGCAGAGTAACCCTTGTGTGCTGGAAGACCAATCTCTCCTATCGCGGTAAAAAAAAAAAAACCTAACATACGAAATGGAGGAACGGAAGAAAATCGTAAAACACATACCGGATACACAATCAACAACAACAAGGGCTCCATCAGTGACACGGAGGGCAGCTGTGACCTCGCTCGAAAAATCTACATGTCCGGGTGAATCGATCAGATTAATTAAAAAGCCCTTCTCATCTTTGTCACGTTGATCGGGATTTTTGATAAAGACTAAATCTTTCTCATCAAGTTCGAAGAACATGGAAATAGCGCTAGAAGGAGAGCAGTAAGCGATATTAATGCGTGACAATAATGGATAATGGATAAGAATTCAAACAGTGAGAGCATGAGCGGCGCAAACTTACGTGGATTTAATAGTGATACAACGCTCCTGCTCGTCCTTGCGGGTGTCCGTAAACCGGGTCTCGCCAGCCTTGGCGCCGGCGATAATGCCGGCCTTGGATACAAGGGAGTCGGTCAGAGTTGACTTTCCGTGATCGACGTGCGCGATGACGGACATGTTTCTGATGTTCTTCTTCTTGTCCATCATGGCACGGATCTCGTCTACTGTAAAGTTCACCTGCAACAACAGATTTTCCATTTAAGTACACCCTTAATTTTATAGCAACTGCAAATTATAACTGTCATTATGTAATAGCAACTTCTTAATATATTGATCTGCGATTCAAATCTATTTAAATGTACAAACATATGACATAATCAACCAGCAATGATTCGATAATAGGTTCAATTCGCTACATGCGTAATTTTTCCCACGACTATTGCAACATATTGCAACACTGGGGAGAAACGGGTCTTTCACAGATTGGACTTGAAAAAACACTTTCTTTCCACGATACAATATAAAATATCGAATCACATTTTGACCCTTGCAGAAGCGTGATACCTTTGCGATGGACCTTTAACAATGACCTTCAAAAAAATACCTTTGACAATGAACATATTGAAATGTACACCTTGAACATCCGGCAAAATATCTAACATCCAGAATCGTCTCAAACTATAATACTAAGGAAAGAAAATTCATCCCACTGTCCTAGGCACAATTGTACTTATACAGTGACTCATCTTTCAATACTCAACGTGTTACATGATATGTGAGCGTATAATACCACAAAGAAATCTCATTGTGACGTTTAACAGGGTTTTCTTGCGTGCTTTCTTCGTTCCAATCTGTGTCCCCGCAATCGTCGCCAAGGAGAGTCCCGAGGGAACGATAGCGCTCCGAGAGAGCACGTTGCCTCGCGCGTTAAAAGGCACGCGAGGCCCACCACGTTGCGAGCGCAGCATTGCAAACATATTTCTTCCATTCGGGACACCTCGCGACGATCTTTCCATGGATGCTCGACGGCCGATGCGTTTTCCTGCGCGCAGATTCTCGATTCCGAATTCCGAGAAGCGTCGGCGTCGATGGACCTAAAGGAGGAGCAGCGTTGCCCTGTTGGCCCCCCTCCCCCCCTTACCTAAATGAGCACGTTGCGTGTCGGAAGCCACGCGAGGCGCACCATGACACGTTGCGAGGCATATTTCCGCTCGCGGGGAACCACGCCGTGAGGATGCCGCGACGGCGGAATCATTCGCGGATTCGCGCGTTCTCCCCGGTTATGTCTCATCCCGTCCCGCGGTCGATGATCCGGATCCGGGGGTGCCCCCGCGAGATCCGGGACCGCCGACGGATCACGCGAGGACGGAATTGCGCAATCCGGAGTAATCGCGCCGTTGTGGCGAGATGCAGCATGAGAGCGCGTACGGAACGCGGCGACACGCGGAGGGGAGGATGCCCCGCGAGAACCGAAGCCTCGGCGTGCCGCCCGGGCCGCCGAGGGATAATCCGCGAAAAATATTGGCGGCCACGCGAGCGCGGAGACGCGCGGGCGAGGACCGCCGCGGCGGCGTCGCGACGCGGTTACGTACCATCTTGGATGTTGCCCGATTGCCGACGACCTGGTCCAAATTGTACGTGCACCAACTATGGCGGACTCCCTCGGAAAGAACAAGCTAGCCACCGTGAACCCGAACGTCGAGTCGCCTCTTATGAACTATGAAGGGAGCGCCGCGTTGCGGCGGCGCGCGCTTCTGCGTCCCCGTGACCACGACGCGCGTCCAATAGGCGTGAAGCTGCGCGCGCATGGCACGCGAGATTTCGAATCCCGTGGCGCAAATTTCGGGGCCTACGCGTACGTCGGACGAGAGCCGATTAATCTCTGCATCCGATTTCGCTTCGGATTCGTTCATTATCTTTATACTTTTTTTATCTATTTCTAATTCTTAAAACTGGAAAAAGAAAAAGTTAAACTCAGATTAAGGTTAAGGGAATCGTGCACCCGTCTGTATACCGACATTATCGGAATTAGAGAAATCTTTTAATTGGCTTTACAGAATTGCAAAAATCGCTTTACAGAATTAAAGTACGCACAAAAATGTAGAGTAAGGCACGCGATTTTATATAAAAAACCCAAAAAATTAAAAATAGTACTAATTTGGGCACATAACAGTTGTCACCTGATGACAATTTATTTGCTTAAAACAAAAATACTGTAGTTTTTATATACAAAATGAAAGTCGCTTACTCTAAGGAAAACATGTAAGAATAATATCGTGCAAGTAGAACCAAGATTCATCGTCTACAAAAAAAGATTTTTCTTATTTGCATTTTATGAAAGAGTAGTGTTGCGTGCAACAATAGTTGTCGGATTTTGTCAGAGATGGCGCTGCTGCAATCTGACAAGGACAGATATATCGTAAAGGTATCCGTTAGGGCTTAGACACAATGCGAGGAATAAGGAACAAGGAATAGATATTAATAGTCGCATCATTTTCCAATGCACGTCTATTAAAAAAGGATGCGACTATGAATTCTATTGCTTGTTCCTTATTCCTCGCATTGTGTCTGAGCCCTTAGACAAGGACAGGTATAGATCGGTAACATAAAAAATATAGTAAACGATCGAAATTATCGATTATTTTTAGTTCCGCGAAATGGATCGACACATATATATATATATATACTATACGTGTAGAGACCCTAGAATAAGAGTCTGGCCATAAGCGATTTTGTCAAAATCCTGCGAGAAAGGATATACATTGGGCGCGTTCAGGAGACACAGCCGCTCAGTAGCAGTCGAACGTGATTGGCTCTTACTTTTAGAACCAACCAATCAACGCAGAGTGTTAATAAGACAAACTCAACAGTTGTACAACAGTTGGTGTCTGCTGAACGCGTCCATTTGCTAGGTGTATTCAGTACTGCAATCGTGAGCTCTTGCATCTAATTGGGATATTCCTTTAGGGCCGGTATTCATAGTCGGATCTTATATTTAAGACCGTCTTAAGTTCAATCTTAAGATGTCATGAACCAATCACAGAGCCGTATTAGCGTCTTAAGACATTATTTAAGACGGTCTTGAAAACTATGAATACCGGCCATGGAGCACTACAGACTTCTTGAGACTTCCATTTTCTATTTTCTATTTTAGAGACCCTCTAATAAGAGTCTGGCTACCTGGTCCCGCTTTTTGATTGGTCCGCCATTTATGAGCGCTTCGGTATGTGTGCGAGTGAGACAGTGCTTCGCAACCGAGTGAGACAGCGAGCTCTCCCGAGTGAGACAGCGAGCTCTCTCTCGTGTGATTTCGCTCATAAATGGCGACCATCCAACAGTTGTGGCCAGACTCTTATTAGAGGGTCTCTATTCTATTCGGTACCTGCTGCCATCTGCAGACACGGTAGACACCAGATATCTTCGCGGCGGTTATCGCACGGGTTTCAAAGCGAGTTGTTCGATGTTTCTCTCCCCTTGGCAGTTCCATTTGCGACACTTTTACATGTTATCTCTTTATCTTTGCGGCTGGGAAAGAACAATAAGATATCGGGAAGTAACGAGAGACTTACTCCGTGAGTTTCTCCTTTCAATATGAGCTTTATTTTATAAAACTTTCTCGTTCAAGTCAATTACAAAGACGTACGTTATATCGCTCAAACGTTGAGTCTTACCGCTGAGACATTTGTTCTTTTTGTAGCCGGACCCTTTGTACTTTTCATCTTTCCCCTTTCTTCGTTGTTTAATTGTATTTCGTTTTAGGTACAAAATATATTCGACGCAACGCAGCTACAAGGAACAAATCCATCAGGATCGATACCGACGAGACGATCCGCGAACCAGAGTAACGATAACTCTGGGACAACGTATATACAACAAGCTGATCATTTATTTGCGTAATTAATTAAACTTAAATAAATTGCGTTATAATTATGCACTGATCCGTAACGTCTAACAACATCCATGCGTTCACGCAATAAGGTGCGTGTCGAGTGCAGTGTGTTTTGGATTATCGCTCACTTTTACAGTCCGAGCGTTTACTCCAAACAGAAAATCGCTAATCGCGAATTACATAATCGATATGCCATAGGTAATTAATAAAGTTAATCTAAACAGAAGCGAGTTTTAAGTAAAAAAAATTGCAAACGCCGCATATGAGTGCTATATCTTACATTACACAGTCGATGTTATTTGATATCCGTATATAAAACCAGACGGACTACTTCTAGAAAGTATAAGCGATATGTGATTAGTGTAATGTTTTCTGACAGGTTGATAGATGAGATCCGATGGACTCATTAACGGCTCCCTTTGCAGCTTTTCTCGTGGATGTTCACGCGATCGGGATTAAAAGTCCTTCCGCAACGCTTGCAAGGCACCAGCTGGCTCAGATGCGTCATCCAGTTGGCCTCCACCGTCGCCGTCTGATCGACCACGATATTTCCCGTTTGAGGATCCTCTGCGAACATTGAAGTCATTGCCGACTGTATCGTACCTTAAAAAGTGGTAGGGGAAGCTTTAAGAGCCCGTGGTTCTTAAGGAGGTTCGAGCATTACTTGTGAGTCAAAAATGCGATTGAAATAAATGTCATTACAACGATCCCGAATTATATGCAATATTAGTATAATGAATTGTGGATGCTACTTACGTGCTATATTCTTCGTAAATTATTAGCGTATAGAATATTAACAAACATATACTAGGGTATGAGAGCGTCAACGACTCGGGAATCGCTTATTTGGCCAACATTATAAGTTAGAACATGTCACTTTGTGACAATAAGCTTTCTATACTCGAAAGCCATCGTAGAGCCTTAATTTTTTTATATGATTTACATAAACACTTTACACAAATAATCGCAAAACTTGAGCAATATTGACCGTATAGATTTTCTGTAATATTATTCAGAAGTTGACCACTTTTAGTCTACCCTTATGGAGAAAGTCGCTCCGAGGTAGATTATCACTGGTTTAGTACACACTTAGCCACCTGAGGACTTTGAAAAACTAGCATTTGATAGATGAAACATCAAGGATTGTGTAAAGACTTTAAAAATCGGACTTTACCGTGTGGATTGAAGGCTATACTGTCACAAAGTTTAGATCCTAGCCTAGAATGTTGGATAATAAGCGATTCCCGAGTCGTTGACGCTCTCATACCCCGGCATATGTTTGTTAAATATTCTATACACTAATAATTTACGAAAAATATAGCACGTAAGTAGCATCCACAATTCATTATACTAATATTGCAAATAATTCGGGATCGCTGTAATGACATTTATTTCAATCGCATTTTTGACTCACAAGTAATGCTCGAACCTCCTTAAATCGGTTTGTAGGCGACTTGCCTGTCGCCTCAAATCGATAATCTCGCCACTACTATAACTTCACTATTAAGGCAACTCCAAAATTTAAATTTAAGATTCGCCGTTAATCCTAGTTCACGGCAATGTTTACATTTCAATTAATTCTTTTACCGCGTTTTTAATCCTACGTAAAAATCGAGGGACGTGGGTGACAAAAGACTTTCGTCGCGTTCTGTCAAGCGATTATCGATTCGTAGGCGGGCACTCCCGATCGAGAATACATCTGCGACGCATGTATAATTAATCAGGACTACACCCACTTCCATTCTATGGCAGGACACGATGAACCATTACGGATTCATATATCATACATGCGCGTGCAATCGCTTCGGCCCAATTGATTCACTTCATAGTGCTCTTGACCGTGACAGCGCGGGATTCAGAATGAACTTATATTCAAGGTGAGAGACAAGAATAGGCGCGAAAAGGGCAAATGTGTATTGCATATCAAAGAGACGTGCATGAGCTCCGAAAAAAATCGAATCCGAGCAGTATGCATTACTTTTTGAGATTGTTTTTTTTTTTGCGCTAGGCAAAAAGAAAGCGCGGAGAAAAGAAGTAAATTTGTCGGTATATTTAAAAGATAGAAATTGCAATATGATTAAATATTCAATAATAACTTTAATGTCCATTTCTACCAATGTAGATTAACTTTAATTTCGGTTTAATTTACTTTTTATCTTTTTCTAACTCTTATGTCCGGTTTCTACCAATGTAGATTAACTTTAATAAAAGGATAATAAGTAAGTTGAACAGAGATTAAAGTTAATCACATTGGTAGAAATGGACATTAGAATTAGAAAAAGATGAAAAGAGCAAGTTAAACCGGGATTAAAATAAACTTGCATTAGTAGAAATGGACATAACATAACTTTAGCATACACTTAACACTTTAAACACCTTAACATATTAAACTTGTCTTCCAAGTATATTGTAAATCTGTTTTTCCGTTATTTTTTTTTTCTTTCCGCGTTACGTTTACGCATACACGCGCGTACAAATATTATGGAAACAAGAACGTCGACTTACGTATGTATATAATGTCGGGTTTTTGCGGCTCCTTTCTTCTTCGAGCCGGCGACAGCTTGTCATTCTCGGCATGCCACTTCTTCAAGCACTGGGGCTCATGAATGGCGATACTGGATGATCCGAAATCTCGGCCACAAATATAACATGTAACTGTTTTCTTTTGCGACAAATCCTAAAATCAAGCAGTTTACACGCGTCTCCTTATTTCTCTTGTTATTTGAACTGTTTTAAAAATGCTACTCTTGTTTTTTTTATTCTAGTCGTTATAGCAAACTAAGCTTACTTTATCTCACACATGACAATGTGATGTAAGAGTGCTTTATTTCGCACATAACAAAGAGAACGTTTATAGAATATATAGAAATTCAGAATTTTTGTTGTGTCACAGAATATTAAAAAGGCTGGCTGCAAAGGGAAAGCATTTATTCGCACAAAAATTATACAGTGACACGAGTTCAGAAATTAAAGCATGTATGTTTTCCGTCCTTTAGAACTCACCGGATACATCGACGGTGAATCTTCCTGTCCACTATCGGCAGATTTCTGCCTGTAGAGGGTTTGATCTTTCTGCTGGCTCTGCGCTTGCCATCGCCTGTTGCACTGAGGCTCGTGAATCTTGATGCTCCTGGTACCGAATTTTCGACCGCAAACGCGGCACGTAACAGTAGGCGGCCCACTACGCGCGATTGCCGACGTGGCCAGTCGCTCGTTATTATTCTAGAAGAACAGACGACACGTGGAAAAAATTGAATGCCAAAGGGGCTGAATGAGTTTGATACCTTTGGCGTGGCTTTGCAGCTTCTCTCGTGGATCGGCAATCGTTCCGGCAAAAATGTCCTTCCGCACTTCGCACATGGAACTAATTGCTCCTATAAAAAAATCCAGGTTCTATATATATTTTTTTATTTAACTACAGAGAAAACCAAATTTGTGTATACTTGCGTTTAATTATATATAAGAAAACTGTATGTTCTATATAGAAATAGATTAATAACAAATTAATTATCGCACTAATAAGGACATTAGTGATTTAATTAATAATTGCAAAGTGGCCTGATGAAGATTATTCATTAAATAAAAAAGTCTTTTTGGCCATCTTTGAATCGATGTTTGCTCATGTGTAAATGTTGAAATCGCTGGTAATCACAGAGCATTAAAATCACCAATCTGTTATTCGGTGTATGACGAACGATTCTAACTTTTTACGCAAATGGTAGGTAATCGTCGGAGACCCTCCCTGCACAACGCGCAGTGCTCATTTGATATGCGCTCGTGCGAGTCGTATGCATATGAGATGTTAAAGAACAGTCTTTAATATTCGACGTTGGAATCACGCACTCGTGGACAACACGAAATTCTCGTAAACCGTGCACGCGATATATATTCTTATATACTGAAACTTATAACTTGATTCCAGATAAACTCGCAACGAATTTTTATTATAATTTTCTTTCTTTAATTTCGAGAATAAGGCAGCCAATTTTACAGAAGCGAATTTTTTTCGTGTTTGATTCACCAGGTACATCTTTCTAGGCGTTCCTATATAGAGCTCCGCATGTGCGTCCTATAATTGATTCTTACATCATCGACGAATAAGGATTGCATCGTCGCCCGACAAAATTAACGAAGCGCGAACGGCAACGTCCGCTCAAGTGGAAACGACGCATTTCGACTGCTTCGTGATATATTGTTAACGCGGAAATGTTAATTAAAATTGCAACGGAGAATCTACCTGACTCTGCTCCCATGCGGCTGCGTTCCAATCGGTGTGCTCGATGTTAACCACGGGTCTTTGCGGCCTGGGTCGTCTTTGAGACGGAGGCAGCAAATTATTCTCGCGCTCCCATTTCTGTAATAAAGATGTTTGCTTGAGTAAACATATAAACGATATAGTAAAGAATTATTATAAATAAATATATATAGAGTAGCATGTGTTGTATATTAAAAGAAGTCGCGTACACAAAATTCGTTGGCATGTTCTTGTTAGAAGAAAGCGTTCCGTCTTCGATATTTTTTAATGACGATAAAATTATCTGATCTGTTTTTATTCTCAAAATAATTATTATATTATATTTATAATATAATAGTTATAAATATAATTATGAAATTATAATTATATAAATATAATATAATAATAGTTACTTTGAGAATAAAAACAGATCAGTTAATTTTACCGTTATTAAAAAATTCTCGAAGGCGGAACTCTCTCTTCCAACAAGAACTTTCCAACGAATTTTGTACGCCTTCTTTTAATATACAACATGCAACTATTATTGTATCGATTTTATATTGCAACACATTGCTGCGGCGGTATGCAACGTTTGCTCTAATGTCTGTCGATTCAAAATATGTGTACTATTCATACATATATATATATATATATGTATATATATATATATATATATATATATATGTATATATATAAGAGTGACGGCGTGCAAATGGGAATTTTACTTATCGATCGCGAAGATCGCGATGTAAAAAGCGAGATAAGAATCGCGTAGCGTCACGTTCGGCGCTAAGCTTGTGCGAGCAAACGCGGGATATAGAGTATTCATTAAATAATCCATCGTTACGGGAAAAAAACGCGGTCGGTCGAAGACACCCCGTATAAGCGTACAAATTGCTGCAACCGATCGCTGCTCTCAACTAACTATAGCTCTCAACTATGACACATCGGTTACACGCGAATGCATCTGATATCGAGCTTAATGGTACATGCAACGCGACGTTATACCACCATCGATCTTGCAGAAGGGCCTTGACTTATTACATGCGCGCATACTGTTGCAGAGTTATTATATTATGAACCTTCTGTTGCTTCCGCGATGAAAATGGGGTGGGAAATTTATCGGTTACTCCACGACCTCTCTCTTCAAAATGCCAGTTGCATGTCGCCCTAATTTTAGGGCTTTATCTATTTTTAGGCGCATAAGCGATTCGAAGATAGATTGTAGAAGATATAGATTGTACTAGTTAGATACACTATAGATTGCACTTTAATTATTGAATTACATTAATTATTGTGTTTTAGGGTGTCACGACAATGTCGAGGCCACCTTTACCTCCATGCACTTAGGCTCGTGTATGGGATAGCTGGCGCTGCCGAATTCCCGGCCGCATACGTAACACGTGATGGTTCTGGGGCCTCGTTTCATCGGCGCGGACGACGATCTGTCTTGCTGGTCCGGGTCCTGAGAGGGACAATCCTGAGGGACGACCGGACACGATTTTGTCTCGACGTCATCTAATTTATTCTTGTTCCGGTCGCTACGAAAGTTTAACGCCACCGGCTTCTGGATGGACTTTGGCACCGCGGGTTTCGCTTTCGTCGTCGTCACCGGGATATCCTTGATTTTCTGACTGCCCTTCGGATGACTGTGGAATCTCTCCGGCTGATCCGGACGTCCGCAGGTCTTGCAAGGCTCCGGAGCGCTTTTCGCCGACGTGGCGGTGAATATTTCCAGGTCATTCGATAAACCGGGCCTCGTGTTCTTCTTCTTCACCGTCGACAGCACTTTGGGAGGACTGTTTCTAATCGTGTGAATTTAGAATACGTAAGTATAAAACAATTGTTTGAAAATGAGCGGAAATAAGTAGTTATGATCCTTAAATGATGCTGTAATTATTTTTCAAAGATAAAATGCAAGACTCGTCGGAATTCAAAATAATCTTGCAACTAAATACAAACATTTGATATTTTTTAAAAATAATTTAAAGAATATTATTAACTCGATTGATTCGCGATTGCAGTTTAATCCCTACTGACTTGTTATTGTTATCGTCGAGCCTTTTCATGTCGGAGTTTCGTTTGATGGACGTATGCTCCTGCATCGCGGCGGCGGCGGCGGCGGGCGACGTGGCCTTCTGACTTCCGGCGGGCGATCGCAATCCGTCGATCTCCTCCATTTGGCCCCTTGCGACCCGCGGCTCGTAAATCTGCTCGATGCTCCGTCGCTTACGACGCACTGGGACGCCGTCGTGAGACCAGGTGGTGGTCGTCGCGATGTTGACGGCGGCGCTCTGACGTCGTCTGGTTGACGACGGCGGCGACGGCAACAGCAGTGACAGGGACGACGATGACGACGACGATGTCGTGCCCCCACTGACCGGCTTGCCGTTCATGGACAATTGATGGAATCGCGTCATCGAGTCGCAGAGCAATTCCTTACTGAGCAACGACATGTCGAGCTTATCCACGAGCGCGGGGTCCAGCACACTCGGCCTCGTGAGATTCGCCGTCTTCGGCCTCTCCGGCTCGTCCCCGCAGAAAATCTGCACGCGCTTCATCTTCGGCGGCCAGGTGCCGGTGTGCGCCGCATTTTTCGTCGCTGCCTTCCTGCCGTCGGTTTTCTTGGTCGCCCCTATTTAGATAGGCACGATTTGTCGTTGATAGGAAGCGTCGACGCGAACGTAGATCGGTTAACCCGTTGAAAGCCATAGTTGCAAGAGATTTCAATGCGCGCTTTTTGGTTTTTAAATACCTCAGATCTTAGATTAATACCGTAATTTTTTATCAGATTCATAATTAAGATCTAGAAACTGAAAGTAATTAACTGAAGAATACTAGGGATAAGTATTAAAGATTTAAAAGAAAATCAATTATTGTTACAAATCATATTTCATTCACAATAATAAGATTTAAAAAGGAGACCAATTAGTATTACAATCATATTTTATTCGCGATAAGATTTTATTCCAAAGATATTATAGTTTTCAACGGGTTAAGACGTCGTTACTATCACACATTTCGAAAATAATCAGCCACAAAAGGAGAAATCGTCTCTCTTTAACTGACTAATTGTTTTTGAATCGATATAATCCATGTTCCATTTCAGAACTAAATTAGAAAGAAATTCTTTGGCACGGTGAAATACTAAATAAGTATTACCTTTCGAAATATCCAAGTCATCCTTTATTATGAGGAACGTTTTCTGCGACAAAAACTCGCACGGTCCTCTCTTCCACTTCATGGCGATTTTATCGATATCGTGAGCCTCGCAAATCTCGGGTACGAAAGTTCTTCACAAGCCGCTCGTTTCACGATACGAGCATTATCGTATTTTCCGCCGACGATATATTTTCTTCCGCGAATGCGCTCCGACGCTTTTACATCGATACGAAAACGATTATTAAAGAGTCAAAGTTCGCGATCAGCGCTTCAATTTCATTGTTCAGAAGTAAAACCTCGTTCTGTAATTTTCCGTATCAGCGACGTGTCGGAGAGCTCTCGTGACGGAAAGGAAATGTTTCTCGACGCCTACTAAATTTCGCTTTACGCTTCCTATACATGTAACGCGTACGGTCGTCGCTTTTCTTCGAATATGAGTTATCCAATTGACGTCACGAACGTGTAGCGTTTTTCCCGTCAGATGAAACAGGTGGTAGGTACCGATGCCTTTGTTACAATCCGAATAGACGGCACAGGAAATCTGATTAATTATATCAATTATAATTAGACAACGCCGAGGTAATTTACACCGCCCGAAATAAAAATGCGGGAACGTCCGCTATTTTTTGTTTTAGAAAATCGCACGTGCAAACACGAACACGGTAGAATGTAGATAACAGCCGCGGTCGTTGGTACGCAGTCCACGCGATCCATTTATTTTTAATTGTGCGTGAACGCAAGCGGAAGCGAGGCTTCCGACGACGCGCAGCTCCTTGCCACCGAATTACGCGGCGTACTGCGACTTGCGAGCTCAACTTCACCTTGCCATTAGCCCCCGCACAGCTTTTACCTTTCTACATGTATGAGTGTGCGGTCGACTGTGTGACAGTACACAGGTGGCAGAGGAAAAATCGATCCAACGACCGCCGTTTAAAACCGCTGACTATACCGCGCCCGGCGTGTGCTGCGTGTTCATCGTCATCGCGCGGAAGTCGTTCGAAACGAGCGAGCGATAAAAGTAGTATGGGCAGCTGCAAATTACGCATATTTCGTCACAACATTGCATAGAGCCATTTCACATCACGAGACTTTTATATTTTTTTTTGTATAAATATCCTCTTTTAAAAATAATATTAAAAAGTTTACTCGCGTATTGTACAACGGAACGATGCGATATATATGTACAAGTCGTCCATAAAATTGTATATATGTTATATAACGATATGTACATGCGTTAACGGCGGTATCTATATCTCTTGAAGTGAAACCACAGCTGGAAAATATTGTTGTGAAACTGACATCTAAATCCACGCTTGTACGAGTACTCCCATTCTCGATTGACAATTTTGAACGCGATGTCCTCGTAAGGCGGGCCTGCGTGAAATCGCAGGAGAGCGAAATCCTTGTTGTCGGCGCAGGGTGTCTGAAAATCAAAGAATTGAGGATTATTTATCGAGATTAAAAGATTTAAATCATTATCGTAATAGCTCTGCTAACGGAGAGAAAGAGAGATGTATGTCTTACAAGGAAATATTCCGGCGTGGTATTCTTGTCGATGAGGTCCGGATAGAAGATGTTGAACTTGTAGCCCTGCACGATCTTCGGCGGCGGATTGTCCATGTCGTAATGCGTCTGATTGTACTTGTTCCATTCGAAGCCGGTGTGCACGCGGTTGAAGTAGCGCGGTTTACGCGGCCGGTATTTGTCGGACCAGAGATAGATCTGCGCCTCCAACGACGACTCGACGCTGAACTCCGCCTCGTCCGAGCCCATGCCCTTGCGCGCCTCCTTTTGCATAGCCTGCTCCTCGGTCGTCAGCACATTCTGAATCTTCCTGCCGGTGCTGAGGACCTGCTGCCTCGCGTACTCCAATCGCTGATTGTCCTCGTCCTCCTGCGTGACGAGCGTGCCCGGCTCGAGTTGCGAGTAGGATACATAAGTGGGCGAGTAGCCGCCCGCTTCGTACTCGCGGAAGGATTCGGATAATAGATCGTTGGCGGCGTTTGTCTCCTCTTGATTATCGCTGAAAGATACGGTACGATTATGTATTTTTTTATTACCAACATTAATTTGTTTTAAGTAACAAAGTGACTTTGTTAATTACCAATTATTAACAAATATGAGGTAAAGATAAGAACTCAAATTTCGAAATATAAAAAAAAGAGATTCGAATCGGTGCAAGGGAGAGAACACTCACTCGGAATGACTATTTTCATTCTTCTCGACAGCTGTGCTGGATGAAGGTTCATCTCGCTTCACGGTGGACTCGCTTTCCTGCGCCTGCGAGCCTTCAGCCTCGTTTTCCGCTCTAGCCACTCCTTGCTCGGCGATCAGGACTTCTAACTTTTTACGCAAGTTTTCTTGATGCCGATCTCTGAGCCGCGCCCTCGCCATGTGAGCTGCACATTTAATACTTATTGTTAGCTATGAATGACACACATCATTATTTGCAGTTTTCGAATGCATTTTTAAATTATTTATTGTATTTTACCTTTTAACTGAGACAAAAGGCTTTCCCAGTATCCGATATCGACGCCTTCTGGCTTCCCTGTAATTTTCGCCTGAATTTGCAATTGCAAGGCTTCCAACTGCGCCGCGGTTTTACCCTTAAAAATGGCCGTGACATCCTTGGCGACCGACTCGTGAATCCCTTCTCTTCTGCCAACAGCTAAAAAAAAAAAAAGATCAGGTAAGTAAGGCAAGCAAACAAGAACAATAAAAATAGGAGAAAGAAAAAAAAGAATCGTTTCTCTTACCAACTTCGTATTCCGTTCGTTCCAACTTCCTGAGCTTGTGTAATTCGTCCTCTACGATCACCGTTATATCGTTCCAGTAATCTAAATTTTTGCCCCTCTCAAGTTCCTTGTAAACCTTTATGTCCTCTATAAGATCCTCCAAGTCCTTCACTTGCAAACCTCGCAAGTATGTGTACGGCTCGTGCATCTCCACCGCGTCGACCTCTTCCTCTGCGCTGATATACTTCGCGAGAAGATCGATAGGTTTCGCACGGCCGTCCTGGATCCTGATGCGGGATCTCAGTCTGGCTTGCTCGAGGTGAAACTGATCCTCCTGCCGGGCCCACTGTTCCAACTGAGCGGCCTCCTTGCCTCGCTGCAACATGGTCATCTCTTCCTCTCTCTGCTGCCGCTCCAACTCTCTCTCCTGCCTCCTCTTCTTCACCTTCTCCAGCTCTCTCTTGGTCTCCTCCTGCTTGTGCCTGTTACGAATCTCCAGTTCCTCCCTGCCCACGCCGAGCAGGCCCTCCTTCCCCAACTTCTTCGACCATACGAAGGTGGACAGGATGTTGCCATCTCCGAATGGATTATCTGTATTCGTGTAGTGCAAGTAGTCGTTGTCCCAGCCCATTCTCTCCTTACGCTTGCGTTCCTTGGCTTCCTTCTTTTTCAGACGGCGCAAGCGCTTCTCCTCCGGCGTCTCCGTCGCCTTCAACAATTCCTTTTGACGCTTACGCTCCTCCATCTGCTTCTTCCGTTGCTTTTGCAGCTTCTCCAGCAACTTGGTGGAGTCCGAGGACGAGGCTGTGGACGAACCAGCGCTGGACCTGCTCGAGTCCGACGAGGTTGATGACGACGACGACGATGAGGATGACTCCCTGGATTAAAAAATATACTGTGAACTCCGAGGTGAACTCGGTACAACTATGAAAGATAATTAGACTGTTCTTTTTAGCTAAACTTACTTTTTGCACGGTTTATCTTTCCTTTTCTCTTCACGTTGGAGAGAAAAAGAGAAAAGATGAACCGTGTAAGAAGTTCAACTAAAAAGAACAGGCCTAATATTTCTAAGATTTGAAGAATAAAGACCCACCTCTTTCGGCTCTTATGCTTGGAAGACTTGCGCGACTCGCGACGCGAGCGGGAGTCGTCCCTCGGCTTCTTACGCCTCTCGCTGGACCTCGCCGAGCGTTCATGCCTGGACTTCGAGCCTCCGGAACGGTGCTCCGCGCGATCGCGGACCCTCTCGCGTGCCCCTCGCGACACTCGGCTGTCGCCCCTGCGATCGTCATCACGCTCCTTCCTCGATCTGTGTTTACCGTGGTCGCGCGAGTGCTTCTCCATCGCGCCGAGGAAGCGGAGAAGAAAGACAGATAAACAAATAAGTCGTCAACCCTGCGGCACCTAACCTCACTTTCCTTCCCGACCATTCCCGACAGGAAGAACCGGATGAGCGTTTTCAGACGCGCGCCATCTTGCCCGCGATCGACGCAGCTGATTCCGGACGACGCGAGTCAACATCGACGAACGAGAAAAGAGATGCAAAGCTATCAGTGGAAACCTCGATATGTCCACTTCTCGCAATTTATCCCCGTCGCGCGAGAAATCGGCGACGACGCGGGAGGAAGCGGCCCCCCCCCCCCCCCCCGCCCCCCCTCAGTAAACGAGACCCCCTCTTGACTCGCGCAGTCCCGCGGGTCCCGCCGCCTCCACTCCGCACGCTCGGCCGGCACATCCGTTGGAACTTTCAAATTAGACAGCGTACGCACGCACGCGATCAAGGCTGGCCCTCTCGGAGTGCCCCGCCGTGCCCGTCTGGCGAGAACCCAGCGTCTCCCAAGCCGGTCGTTGTCCCGCTAAAAACGCCACCACGGAGTCGAAGGACACGATGCCGCACATCTATTACTCCGACAAGTACTACGACGATAAGTACGAGTACAGGTAGGCGATCGTTCCCCGGGCGAGAGTGGCCCGGTCCGCGGGGCCCCTCGCTAGCCCGAGACGCGATCGCAAGGGCCCCCGCAAGACGTAATGGCGTCCCCTCCCCCCACGTGAAAGTCCCACGTTGAACGTCCTGGCGTTTTAACCTCCGACGAGCAATCCTGCGCGATTCTTTAGCCCTTAATCCGGCCTTTTTCCCCTCCTTTTCTTCCTTTTTTCTCTTTCGTTCGTCTTGCCGGCTTCGCGATCGAAACTTTTGAATGGCCGGTCGAAAGTTCCCGAAACCGGACAGTCGATCGTTTTACTTCGGATCGCGAATTTTATTTAGTCAGGATCTTCCCACGTATTTTGCTCTCTCTGGCGAGGCTCGACTCGCGACTCGAGTACTCTCCTGGTAGAAGGACGCGTGAGAAAAAAAAGGATAAATAATAGTACCGGCGAGAAATGATTTTTGATGCGCGATTCTTTTCAAGCTAGAAGGATGAGAGAAAAATTCGACGATAATTCAAAGCAGTTATAAGAATCGCAAAATGTTTATTAGAAGCTGCTATTTCTATGCCTGACTATGCTAATTTTTAAAAGCTATGTATGTAAAATTGAACGGAAAGTCGAGTTCGCAAATTTCAATTTTTGATCAACTGTTAAAGAGAATGTTAAGAGAGATTTCTATTCTTAATTAACTATTAAAGAAATTGTACATTCAGATTTAGATTTGGAAATTTCTATTCTTAATCAACTGTTAAAAAGAGATGTTTAATGTTCATTTCTACCAATGTAGATTAAGTTTACTCTCGGTTTAGCTTACCTTTTATCTTTTTCTAATTCTTAGAACCAGAAAAAGATAAAAAGTAAGTTAAGCCGAGATTAAAGTTAATCTATATTAGTAGAATGGGGATTTTGCACGTTTTACAAATTTCTTTAAAAATCTATTTGCTTCTCAAATAAGAATATAGCCAGACAAATTTGCATAGCGCATAAACATAAGCATAAGAAAGTTGATTGGTCCATATATGAGTGCATATTCCATATAAGAGTCCATATACCAATTCATTTCCTTATGCATATGTTTATGCGCCTATGCAAGTTTGTCTGGATTCTGGATAGACCTGCACATATAAGATTTGAAAAAATCCACAAGTCAAGCTTATTGTACATATTTCTTACTTCTATTTTTTCCTCACGTATTTATTAATTTGATTTTCTGTTTTTATTCTGTTCTCATTTTATTATCTCCTCCATAAATTTTGTACAGGCATGTCGTTTTACCGAAAGAAATGGTGAAACTGGTGCCGAGGACTCATCTGCTGTCCGAACAAGAATGGAGAGCTATTGGAGTCCAGCAAAGTCAAGGATGGGTGCACTACATGATTCACGATCCCGGTAAATACTACAGGATATCCTAATACTTTGTGTGTGTGTGTATCGTTGCGGAGATCTTTAATCGAGTGAATCATTTCAGAACCACACATTCTGCTGTTCAAGAGGAAAATAACGACACCTCTGGAGATGAGAGGGGAAGAGAATTGATTGCAGCCAAGTTATGTTGTCTTGTAAATAACAATTCAGATCATGTTCATATTTATAGTGGAACATATTTGCTAACTACCGTCTCTCTTTCTCTCTCGGTCTTGCTAGCAAGACCGATGGTGCGCCTGCGTGCAAATTTGCTTTCTAAAAGTCTGATTGAAAGAAAAGAAAAATCGCGAACCAATCGTATAGAAATTTTCGATGAAATTCCACAGAATAGTATGTCCATGATCGTCTTTATTTTTAATTACTTCGCATTGCCATTCGTAGAAAAATGTCAAGCAAGTATACTGTATATATGTCTATAGATTATGTTAGTTTAATCCCAATTTAGCTTTTATACTTCTTTTTTCCTCTTTGCATTGGAATTCGAGAATAAAATGATATGTCGCGATATATTAACTCCGAAACAAAATGAAATATTCTAGTTGTTTCCAAAGACTGGTGAGATTCCGAAGCGAAGTAATTCATAAGAACATGTGATTACAGTGCCTTCTCGTAGGAAACTTAGTTTAAAATCTTTCAATTAAATTTAAGGCGCCTAGAATAATCGTTTTCCTTTTAAGTTTGACACTTAACGCGAAAGTTTTTTTTTATTTATACGAAGGGAAGTGTAAACCCATTTTCAGTTCTACGTGATTCATTCGTTTCGATTTTTAGCACCTTGACTTTGGCACGGGAAGTCTTGCGTTTATTTTTCTGTCGCGATTTTTGTGTTCTCCCGTTTCGAGTAAACTTATGTGCCGCATATGATTTATGTATCTTAAAAGCTATATAATATTGGCTGCATTAATTTCATACTCGAAATACATCAAGTCTTTCCCACATTCGCGTTAGCTTAGCATCCGGGCAATTTTGGTCTACTTTTTGTAAGAAAAGAAAAAAGAAAAAATGTATTACCAATATTGTATTAAATAAATGTTTGCATTTATGAGCCATGTTAAGAGTTTTTTTTTATGTCATTCAGTGTAAAGAAACGGACTTTTATTTCATAAAGACTTACATCTAATGCGCATATATTAAATTGTAACGTACGAGTACGCAGTTAAATAGAATTTACATGTATACTCGCGAAATTCTCGACGAGTGACAATTACTTTCTACGCGCTAGAAAAATTTAACACCTTGATTATCATCGAATGAGATAATCTCTGCCTTTTTGGTAGCTTCCAGCGTCCTCAATGATCTGATGAGCACTTCTGTATCCAGACCGTGGAATTCTAAAAAAGATTGAGATACGACTATTAATAAGAATATGATTAATCTATATGATTGACAAGAATGACAAAATTAATCAATAAATTGTTCAATGTACCTTGATCAGTCGTGTCCTCCCCTTGCGTCAGCTCGAAAAATGTGCACACAGAGCCAGTGAAGCCATTCTCCTGTGCCCAATTATAAATTATATCACCCCATTCTTCTAAAGTATGCCAATAAACCAGCCATCTCTGTTTAGTCTTATCTAGCGGAGACGCATTGCCTGATTTTCCTAATTCTTCCAGTATCACTAGCACAGCTTCGGATGGCAATCTTCCTGTTATCGCACCGTTAAGGAGCACTCAACAGCAGACAGATAAACTATTCTAATTAATATCAAAATATGTATTAAGAAACTATGATAATAAGCTATTATAATAAAGAAAACTTTAATAAATTGCATCAAGGAAATAGATCACTAATCACTAACAAACAGCAGGGCAAGAGCGTTAAATATAACAAAATTAGCAAAATAATTGTCATTCCATGCGACGAGTGGAAAGGATACTGTTTATGCTAGCGTTATTAAATAGAGGATTCGTGTGAACCTCGCGCACATCCACGACAGCCTGCTTTGTGATGCGATAGTACTCGAGTACCAAGCTTTTCCAGGCCGCTATCTGCTTAGCTCTCGTATCCGTGTGAGGCTGAAGCCTGCAACAAAAATAAAGCGTAGTCGTTAAATAAAATCTCGAATGCTTTTCAAATCCCCAGATCTGTAAATACGCTTTTGCCTGTAACCTACGTTCCTAACCTGCGACATGCGAGCTTTCGACGAAATGCATCTTACAGAGAAACAGTCATTCAATTTTATTAATATTAGCGCATATATATGCTGTAATTAGTAATGTCGAAATAATTTCGTTGGAATACACGCACTCCTCGAAACGATACTCACGTAAAGAACGGCGGAAAGCTGTACTGCCAGGGCCACTCGATCTCTGCCATTGTTTTGGTCGACTGTCGCAGACAGCTCACAGCTGTCACACTCACACGTGTGATGCGAGAAATGTCAGGAATGTCGTTGTACAGAAGAAAGAATTAGCTATATTCGTAAATGCTTGAAATATATTTTATTACAAAGATATAAATCTTATTACAAACAAAACGGAGAAAAGAATAATCATTGTATTTATATTTTATGTTACTGCATCCACGTTTTCTAGCTGTTCCATTTATAAACCATTACGCTCGACCGATATAAGATAATCGTTTCTACAAATAAAAAATAGCCTCTAGGATTTTTGGATTATAAATATAACGCAATTTATAAGAATAAGCAGACATGCATTCCGGAGTGTCGGATCACAGTATTTTGTAGTTTGTTTCGTGAAGGCACGTCGCGATTCGCGGTTTGTATAAGTTTCATACAGTTTTCTCTGCGTCCCTTCCGTTACATTTATTAAAAATTAAATTCCATTTAACTCTTTCATTTGGCGCGCGCCACGTTTTCTTCGGCAGCAAACACAGCCGTTATATTTTGTATCGGTCGCTTAAATTATCATATCAGTTACGAACAAAGACTCCTGTAGATAATTACATACTGATTCATATGAGATATATACTCCGGCCCGATGTTTCTAAATGGATTTAAACCAGCGAATGGATTCTTGCACCCATAGAGATAATTTACCTCTCTACGCAGGATTGTGTTTATTCTGTCTATCTCCTTCTGAAATTCTAGTTTCATGAAACACGTTATGATAAATGGACAATTTTGTTTCGCTAGCACCTGTATGGACGCAGCCCACGTTTCGTCTTCGGACCCAAGTTCACGCACGTAAATACCCAAGTTAAATCCTACAACCAAGTCCGGTTTTACGAATAACGGGCTACGTACATAGTTCTCGTATAACACATTGTGAAACATCAAACATCAAACATTTTTCTTTCGTAATTTACATTTGTCGCAATTGTGCAGCAAATTCTTTTGACATATTAATTTCGGCCCTATCATTATAATTGTCACTGACATCACGGTCTCTATCAAACGCGGCAAAACTTCCCATGCCATCGAGGTGTCTATTTCGACATCATTCGCACCTACAACATGAATGACTAAGTGTTTGCGTTTTGGGACATAGTTTAATAATCGCATAGCATGAAACAACGTCAAGGGACGTGTCAGAAAATGTGAGTGTTGGGCCGCTTGGATATTGTACGACATCTCCGAATCAGTCTGAATATCCCCAAAAGCGTTTATAAAGTCTTCATGTTCTGAAATGTACAGTTGTAGGAAACGTGTTTCAAGTAAGATTTACGCATGTCCAGAAGACCGATTTTCCCTCTCATACCTAATAAATCTAAACGAAGACATAGTTCCAGGGAAGCGCAGATGTCCTTGTGCTCAATGCCGTTTTTGTGATTCTTACAAAAGCTGGCAGCACACTTCTGACAATCCTCCAACAACTCAGCGTTCTGTTCGTAACAAACCAGACACTCCCTTCGACAATGGAGCATTTGAATCTCATCGTTTCTTAGTTGACGTCCCAGCTTGTTCGACACCGCCACTGCAAAGTGTGTCTTCTTGTACCAGTACACCAAAGGTACACCAAAGATGACATAGTTGCAATTGCAACGAGATCATCTAAACTATGGTTTGGCATCACGTCCTGTATGGCTTTGCACAAAGGTTTTGTGTTGCTTCCAGTGCTCCTTCTGATGTTGCTTACCACAATAGGCGATCATCCTGCAGCCACCGCATCTCTTCAAATGAACGCCGTCGCCAAACCGCTTTGCAAATGTGACACATGGTCGCGTAGAAAAACTGGTTATAGTCACTAAGTGGATTGCTCATTAGTAACATGTTATAGTCACTAATTGTTGGATTTCTCAATGGAAATTCCATGACTTCTGCCCACGTAGTCGCGTTATATCAAAGTCTTCTTCAGTATAAAAGACAAATACAATATTTGGAAAGTTGATTTCACAGGTTGCACCTGCATACCATGAGCGTTAAGAAAATATATGACAAAATGGTTAGAATAATTATCATTCGATGCGAGAAATAGGAAGGATACTTTTTAAGCTGGCGTTATTAAATAGAGGATTCGTGTGAACCTCGCGCACATCCACGACAGCCTGCTTTGTGATGCGATAGTACTCGAGTACCAAGCTTTTCCAGGCCGCTATCTGCTTAGCTCTCGTATCCGTGTGAGGCTGAAGCCTGCAACAAAAATAAAGCGTAGTCGTTAAATAAAATCTCGAATGCTTTTCAAATCCCCAGATCTGTAAATACGCTTTTGCCTGTAACCTACGTTCCTAACCTGCGACATGCGAGCTTTCGACGAAATGCATCTTACAGAGAAACAGTCATTCAATTTTATTAATATTAGCGCATATATATGCTGTAATTAGTAATGTCGAAATAATTTCGTTGGAATACACGCACTCCTCGAAACGATACTCACGTAAAGAACGGCGGAAAGCTGTACTGCCAGGGCCACTCGATCTCTGCCATTGTTTGGTCGACTGTCGCAGACAGCTCACAGCTGTCACACTCACACGTGTGATGCGAGAAATGTCAGGAATGTCGTTGTACAGAAGAAAGAATTAGCTATATTCGTAAATGCTTGAAATATATTTTATTAAAAAGATATAAATCTTATTACAAACAAAACGGAGAAAAGAATAATCATTGTATTTATATTTTATGTTACTGCATCCACGTTTTCTAGCTGTTCCATTTATAAACCATTACGCTCGACCGATATAAGATAATCGTTTCTACAAATAAAAAATAGCCTCTAGGATTTTTGGATTATAAATATAACGCAATTTATAAGAATAAGCAGACATGCATTCAGGAGTGTCGGATCACAGTATTTTGTAGTTTGTTTCGTGAAGGCACGTCGCGATTCGCGGTTTGTATAAGTTTCATACAGTTTTCTCTGCGTCCCTTCCGTTACATTTATTAAAAATTAAATTCCATTTAACTCTTTCATTTGGCGCGCGCCACGTTTTCTTCGGCAGCAAACACAGCCGTTATATTTTGTATCGGTCGCTTAAATTATCATATCAGTTACGAACAAAGACTCCTGTAGATAATTACATACTGATTCATATGAGATATATACTCCGGCCCGATGTTTCTAAATGGATTTAAACCAGCGAATGGATTCTTGCACCCATAGAGATAATTTACCTCTCTACGCAGGATTGTGTTTATTCTGTCTATCTCCTTCTGAAATTCTAGTTTCATGAAACACGTTATGATAAATGGACAATTTTGTTTCGCTAGCACCTGTATGGACGCAGCCCACGTTTCGTCTTCGGACCCAAGTTCACGCACGTAAATACCCAAGTTAAATCCTACAACCAAGTCCGGTTTTACGAATAACGGGCTACGTACATAGTTCTCGTATAACACATTGTGAAACACAAACATCAAACATTTTTTCTTTCGTAATTTACATTTGTCGCAATTGTGCAGCAAATTCTTTTGACATATTAATTTCGGCCCTATCATTATAATTGTCACTGACATCACGGTCTCTATCAAACGCGGCAAAACTTCCCATGCCATCGAGGTGTCTATTTAGACATCATTCGCACCTACAACATGAATGACTAAGTGTTTGCGTTTTGGGACATAGTTTAATAATCGCATAGCATGAAACAACGTCAAGGGACGTGTCAGAAAATGTGAGTGTTGGGCCGCTTGGATATTGTACGACATCTCCGAATCAGTCTGAATATCCCCAAAAGCGTTTATAAAGTCTTTCATGTTCTGAAATGTACAGTTGTAGGAAACGTGTTTCAAGTAAGATTTACGCATGTCCAGAAGACCGATTTTCCCTCTCATACCTAATAAATCTAAACGAAGACATAGTTCCAGGGAAGCGCAGATGTCCTTGTGCTCAATGCCGTCTTTGTGATTCTTACAAAAGCTGGCAGCACACTTCTGACAATCCTCCAACGACTCAGCGTTCTGTTCGTAACAAACCAGACACTCCCTTCGACAATGGAGCATTTGAATCTCATCGTTTCTTAGTTGACGTCCCAGCTTGTTCGACACCGCCACTGCAAAGTGTGTCGTCTTGTACCAGTACACCAAAGGTACACCCAAAGATGACATAGTTGCAATTGCAACGAGATCATCTAAACTATGGTTTGGCATCACGTCCTGTATGGCTTTGCACAAAGGTTTGTGTTGCTTCCAGTGCTCCTTCTGATGTTGCTTACCACAATAGGCGATCATCCTGCAGCCACCGCATCTCTTCAAATGAACGCCGTCGCCAAACCGTTTGCAAATGTGACACATGGTCGCGTAGAAAAACTGGTTATAGTCACTAAGTGGATTGCTCATTAGTAACATGTTATAGTCACTAATTGTTGGATTTCTCAATGGAAATTCCATGACTTCTGCCCACGTAGTCGCGTTATATCAAAGTCTTCTTCAGTATAAAAGACAAATACAATATTTGGAAAGTTGATTTCACAGGTTGCACCTGCATACCATGAGCGTTAAGAAAAATATATGACAAAATGGTTAGAATAATTATCATTCGATGCGAGAAATAGGAAGGATACTTTTTAAGCTGGCGTTATTAAATAGAGGATTCGTGTGAACCTCGCGCACATCCACGACAGCCTGCTTTGTGATGCGATAGTGCTCGAGTACCAAGCTTTTCCAGGCCGCTATCCGCTTAGCTCTCGTATCCGTGTGAGGCTGAAGCCTGCAACAAAAATAAAGCGTAGTCGTTAAATAAAATCTCGAATGCTTTTCAAATCCCCAGATCTGTAAATACGCTTTTGCCTGTAACCTAACCTGCGACATGCGAGCTTTCGACGAAATGCATCTTACAGAGAAACAGTCATTGAATTTTATTAATATTGGCGCATATATATGCTGTAATTAGTAATGTCGAAATAATTTCGTTGGAATACACGCACTCCTCGAAACGATACTCACGTAAAGAACGGCGGGAAGCTGTACTGCCACGGCCACTCGATCTCTGCCATTGTTTTGGTCGACTGTCGCAGACAGCTCACAGCTGTCACACTTACACGTGTAATGTCAGAAATGTCGTTGTACAGAAGAAAGAATTAGCTATATTCGTAAATGCTTGAAATATATTTTATTACAAAGATATAAATCTTATTACAAACAAAACGGAGAAAAAAATAATCATTGTATTTATATTTTATGTTACTGCATCCACGTTTTCTAGCTGTTACATTTATAAACCATTACGCTCGACTGATATAAGATAATCGTTTCTACAAATAAAAAATAGCCTCTAGGATTTTTGGATTATAAATATAACGCAATTTATAAGAATAAGCAGACATGCATTCCGGAGTGTCGGATCAGTCTTTTGTAGTTTGTTTCGTGAAGGCACGTCGCGATTCGCGGTTTGTACAAGTTTCATACAGTTTTCTCTGCATCCCTTCCGATACATTTATTAAACATTAAATTCCATTTAACTCGTGTTCTTTCATTTAGCGCGCGCCACGTTTTCTTCGGCAGCAAACACAGCCGTTATATTTTGTATCAGTCGCTTAAATTATCATATCAGTTACGAACAAAGACTCCTGTAGATAATAAGATACTGATTCACATAAAATACGTAATGCGACCCGATGTGTCTGTGTGGACTAAAACTAGCGAATGGGTTCTTTCCGCCATAAAGATAATCTACCTTCTTATCCAGGATTGTGTTTATTCTGTGTGTGTCCTTCTCAAAATCTTCTCGCACGAAACTCGTTAAGACAAATGGGCAATTTTGTTTCGCTAGCACCTGTATCGACGCAGCCCACGTTTCCCGTTCGGTCCCAGGTTCACGCACGTAAATACCCAAGTTAAATCCTACAACCAAGTCCGGTTTTACGAATAATGGGCTACGTACATAGTTCTCGTATAACACATTATGAAACTCAAACATTAAACATTTTTTCTTTCGTAATTTACATTTATCGCAATTGTGCAGCAAATCTATTTGACATATTAATTCCGGCCCTATCATTATAATTGTCACTGACATCACGGTCTCTATCAAACGCGGCAAAACTTCCCATGCCATCGAGGTGTCTATTTCGCTATCATTCGCGCCTACAACATGAATGACTAAGTGTTTGCGTTTTGGGACATAGTTTAATAATCGCATAGCATGAAACAACGTCAAGGGACGTGTCAGAAAATGTGAGTGTTGGGCTGCTTGGATATTGTACGACATCTCCGAATCAGCCTGAATATCCCCAAAAGCGTTTATAAAGTCTTTCATGTTCTGAAATGTACAGTTGTAGGAAACGTGTTTCAAGTAAGAATTACGCATGTCCAGAAGACCGATTTCCCCTCTCATATCTAATAAATCTAAACGAAGACATAGTTCCAGTGAAACGCAGATGTCCTTGTGCTCAATGCCGTTTTTGTGATTCTTACAAAAGCTGGCAGCACACTTCTGACAATCCTCCAACAACTCAGCGTTCTGTTCGTAACAAACCAGACACTCCCTTCGACAATGGAGCATTTGAATCTCATCGTTTCTTAGTTGACGTCCCAGCTTGTTCGACACCGCCACTGCAAAGTGTAACTTCTTGTGCCAGTACTCCAAAGGTACACCCAAAGATGACATAGTTGCAACGAGATCATCTAAATTATGGTTTGGCATCACGTCCTGTATGGCTTTGCACAAAGGTTTGTGTTGCTTCCAGTGCTCCTTCTGATGTTGCTTACCACAATAGGCGATCATCCAGCAGCCACCGCATCTCTTCAAATGAACGCCGTCGTCAAACCGTTTGCAAACGTGACACATGGTCGCGTAGAAAAACTTGTTATAGTCACTAAGTGGATTTCTCAATAGTAACATGTTAAGGTCACTAATTGTTAGATTTCTCAATGGAAATTCCATGACTTCTGCCCACGTAGTCGCGTTATATCAAAGTCTTCTTCAGTATAAAAGACAAATACAATATTTGGAAAGTTGATTTCACAGGTTGCACCTGCATACCATGAGCGTTAAGAAAAATATATGACAAAATGGTTAGAATAATTATCATTCGATGCGAGAAATAGGAAGGATACTTTTTAAGCTGGCGTTACTAAATAGAGAATTCGTGTGCACCTCGCGCACACATCCACAACCACCTGCTTTGTGATATGATAGTACTCGAGCACCAAGAGCTTTTCCAGGCCGCTATTTGCTTAACCCTGGTATCCACATGGGGCTGCAGCCTGCAACAAATAGAGTGTAGTCGTTACTTCGTTGGATAAAATCTCGAGTGTGTTTCCAATTGCCATATTTGTAAATACGCTTTTACCTGTAAACCTAATCTTCCTAACCTGCGACATGCGGGCTTTCGTCAAAATGCATTTTATAGAGAAATAGTTACTGAATTTTGTTATTCTTACCACATATATGTATATGCTGTTATTTTAGTAACGTTAATAATCTCGTTGGAATACGCGTTCTTCGGAATGATACGTAAAGACCAGCAGGAAACAATTAATTCCACGCCGCGGTCGCCGGTCACTCGATCTCTGCGGTCTTCCGTTGTTTTGATCGTCAACTATCGCAGGCAGCTATCAACAGCTATCACAATCACACGTGTGAGGCTGTCAGGAACATCAATGCAAAAGAAATACCTGCAATTTCATAAATGCTTGATATATACTATATTATAAAGATATATAAATTTTATTACAAACAATTAATGAAAAAGTCTTGTGTTTATAATTTCAAACAGAATTGAAAGTAACATTATATATAATATTTTATTACCGCATCTACATGTCATGCTCGACTGATATGTAAAACAATTGACTCTACAAGTAGAAAATAGGATTTTTGGATTAAAAATAAACCCAGATAGCAAAGTGACATTTAGTGACGGCAAATGCCGTAATAATGCCGTCTTAGTGACGGCAACACGTCAAGTTTCCGTCACTATGACGGCATTATTACGGCATTTGATGTCACTGTGCTATCTGGGAAATATAAGTAGACATTCTTCGGAGTGTCGGATCAGAGTAAATTGAAATTTGAATTTGTTTTGTGAAGACACATCACGATTCGCATATTTTTAGGTCATAAAGTTTCCTCCGCGTCCCTTCCGTTGCATTTATTAAACATTAAATTCCATTTACTGTGGTCGCGTAGAAGAAATGGTTATAAATTGTCACTAATTTCTCGCTAATTCTAATTCCATGACTTCTAGCAGAGAGAAGCTCTACTTTTGGTTACAGTATTGTTATATGTTAAATATCTCCTCTTCAGTGTAAAGGACAAATACAGTGGAATGTTATGATTCCATAGGTTGCACGTGTAGCATTGCGGTGCACGCGTAAATAAACGATTTACTCCCTCCCCCCGGCGCTATTAATTCTTTTTCAATGGCGCGTCCCAAAATGTTCTTAGGATATTGAAATCTAATGTTCGCGTCTCGTATGCTATAGATATAGATTTTAAGTATTGTCAATGCTGTCACATGTGTGGTGTCAGATATCTCAGGAGTATCGATGCTGAAAAAAGAATTGCCATTTTTGTAAATGCTTGATATATGTGTATGTATATATTTTATTACAAAGCTATACATTTTATTTAATAAAAAATTAACGAAAAATCGTGTGCTTATTACTAACAGAACTGAAAACAATAGTCATTGTATTAATATTTTACGTTACCGCATCCCCACATGCCCTGTTTATACATTTATAATCCATTATGCGCGACTGATATAAGACTATCAACTCTACAAATAAAAAAATGGTTCCTAGGATTTTTGGATTACAAATATAAGCATGGAGAAAAAAGCAAACATTCCGGAGTGTTGGATATTAGTCTTTTGGAGTTTGTTTCGTTAAGACACGTCGTGATATATATTCGCGGATATATAGTTCATACAGTTTTCTGTGTCGCTTCCGTTAAATTCCATTCAACTCGTGTTCTTTCATTTCGCGCGCGCCACGTCTTCTCCAGCATCAAACATAACTTTTAGTTTGTATCTCGGTCACTTAAATTACGCATATCAATTACGAACAAAGACTCCTGTAGATAATTACATACTGATTCGTATGAGATATATACTCCGGCCCGATGTTTCTAAATGGATTTAAACCAGCGAATGGATTCTTGCAACCATAGAGATAATTTACCTCTCTACGCAGGATTGTGTTTATTCTGTCTATCTCCTTCTGAAATTCTAGTTTCATGAGACAGGTTATGATAAATGGACAATTTTGTTTCGCTATCACCTGTATGGACGGAGCCCACGTTTCGTCTTCGGACCCAAGTTCATGCACGTGAAGACCTAAGTTAAATCCAACAACCAAATCTGGTTTTACGAATAACGGGCTACGTACATAGTTCTCGTATAACACACCGTGAAACTCAAACATCAAACATTTTTTCTTTCGCAATTTACATTTATCGCAAATGTGTAACGGATTGAATTGACATTCTAATTCCGGACCTATCATTATAATTTTTACTGACATCACGGTCTTTATTAAACGCGGCAGAACTTCCCATGCCACCAAGATGGTTTCCTCGACGTCACTCGAAGTCCCTACAACGTGAATGACTAGATCTTTGCTTTTTGGGACATAGTTTAATATTCGCATAGCATAAAACACCGTCAAGGGGTACGACAAATGTAGTGAGTGTTTGGCCGCCAAGATATTGTCCGACATCTCCGAGTCAATATGAATATTCCCAAAAGCATTTATAAAGTCTTTCATGTTGTGAAATGTACCGTTGTAGGAAACGTGTTCCAAGTAAGGACGCAGATCTATAATACCGCTTTCCCCTCTTATAACATATAAATGTAAACGAAGACACAGTTCCATATGAGGGCAAATGTCCCTGTGCTCAATGCAGTCTATGTGACTTTTACAAAAGCTGCAAGCACACTTCTGACAATCTTCCAACGACTGATTGTTCCGTTCATAGCAAACTAGGCACTCCCTTGGAAAATAGACCACTTGAATCTCTTCCAACTCTAGACGACGTCCCAGCTTGTTCGACACTAACCGCATAAAGTTCACCTTGTTCAAGAACTCCTTAATTACATCCAAAGATGATGTAGTTACAACGGGATCATCTGTACTGTGCATATTTTGTAGCACGTCCTGTATGGCTTTGCACAAAGGTTTGTGTTGCTTCCAGTGCTCCTTCTGATGTTGCTTACCACAATAGGCGATCATCCTGCAGCCACCGCATCTCTTCAGATGGACACCGCCAAATCGCTTGCAAACGTGACACAAGGTCGCGTAAAACACCTTGTTATAGTTTATTTGATTTATTGCTTCTAAATCCATGACTTCTGCCCACGTAGTCGCGTTATATCAAGGTCTCCTTCAATGTAAGACAAATACGTATGGTATTTGAAGATTTATGTGATTTTGCAGGTGGCACCCGCGGAACATGAACGTCAAGTAAAATAATATATGACAAAATTGGCAGAATAATTATCACTCGATGCGAATAAAAAGGATACTGTTTATATTGGCGTTATTAAATAGAGGATTTGTGTGAACCTCGCGCACATCCACGACCGCCTGCTTCGTGATGCGATAGTACTCGCACACCATCAAGCTTTTCTAGGCCGCTACCTGCTTAGCTTTGGTATCCACGTGAGGCCTGCAACAAATAAAGTGTAGTCGTTAGATAAAATCTCGAGTTTTTCGTATCATCTGATCTGTAAATACGCTTTTGCCTGTGACCTACATACGTTCCTAATTTGCGACAAGCGAGCTTTCGTCAAAACGCATTTTACAGAAAAATAGCTACTGAATTTTTTGTTAATCTTACAATTAGCACATACTTATATATGCTCTTATTTGTAACGTTAATAATCTCGTTTGAATACACGTCACTCAAAACGATATACTCACGTGAAGAACGAAGAAGCTTTTCTGCTACGGTCACTATAGCTACAGTCACTCGATCTCTGCCGTTGTTTTGATCGTCGACTGTCGCGGGCAGCTATCTATCACGCGTGTAATCTCATATGTTCTGTAGGATCTCAGGGGGCTGATTCTGTAACTGTTAACGACAGTTTCGTTATCCCTTATTTTTCATGCACGCGTTGCCACGCGTTAAATTGCGCGTCAAACGCGCGCGTTTAAAAACAACACGTATTTCATGGTAACCCATGGAGACGCATGTTTGACGCGCGTTATAACGTGCGGCAACGCGTGCATGGAAACCAGGGGTTAGCGTTATATTTGCGTTGCGCAGATATTTTATATAGTAAAAAAGCTGCGCAACGCAAATATAACGCTAACGAAACTGTCGTCAAGAGTTACAGAATAGGCCCACAGGAACATCGATGCAGAAGAAAGAACTGCCATTTCATAAATTCTTGATATATACTTTATTATAAAGATATAAACTTTATTACAAACAATTAATGGAAAATCTTGTCTTCATTACAAACAGAATTTAAAGGAATATTATATCAATATTTTACGTTACCGCATCCACGTGTCCTGTTACATTTTTAATCCATTATATGCTCGACTCATATACAGAAAATCGATTTTAAAAATAAAAAAAAAAGCCGACTAAGATTTTTGGATTATACTATATAATAAGCGATTTATAAACATAAGCAAACATTCCGCAGTGACGGATTTCAGTCTTTTGGAGTTTGTTCCGTGAAGACGCGTTGCGATGCGCGGTTGTAGTTAATGCAGTTTTTTCTGCGTTACTTCAGTTACTTTTATTAAACGTTAAATTCCATTCAACTGGTGTTCTTTTATTTCGCGCGCGCCACGTCTTCCTCAGCATCAAATACAACTTTAGTTTGTATCGGTCGCTTAAATTACGCACATCAGTTACGAACAAAGACTCCTGTAGATAATAAGATACTGATTCGTATAAGATAGGCACTCCAGCCCGATAGGTACACCACTTCTACCTGGAAATAAACTAGCGAATGGATTCTTTCTACCATAGACATAATTTACTTCTCTTCCCAGGATTGTGTTTATTATGTGTATCTCCTTCTGAAATTCTAGTAACGTGAAACACGTTAAGACGAATGGACAATTTTGTTTCGCTAGCACCTGTATGGACGCAGCCCATGTTTCGTCTTTGGATCCAAGTTCATGCACGTGAATACCTAGGTTAAATCCTATAACCAAGTCCGGTTTTACGAAAAACGGGCTACGTACATAGTTCTCGTATAACATATCGTGAAACTCGAACATGAAACATTTTTTCTTTCGCAACTTACATTTATCGCAAATGTGTGGCGGATTGAATTGACATTTTAATTCCGGCCCTATCATTATAATTGCCATTGACATCACAGTCTCTATCAAACGCGGTAAAACTTCCCATGCCATCAAGGTGGCTTCTTCGGTATCACTTGCACCTACAACATGAATGACTAGATCTTTGCTTTTTGAGACATAGTTTAATAATCGCATAGCATGAAACAATGTCAAGGGGTACGACAGAATCATTGAGTGTTGGGCTGCCAAGATATTGTACGACATCTCCGAGTCAGTATGAATATTCCCAAAAGCCTTTATAAAGTCTTTCATGTTCTGAAATGTACCGTTGTAGGAAACGTGTTTCAAGTAAGAACGCATGTCTGGAGGACCGATTTCTCCTCTTATAGTTAATAAATATATACGAAGACACAGTTCCAGATGAGCACAAATGTCCCTGTGCTCAATGCCGTCTATGTGACTTTTACAAAAGCTGCAAGCACACTTCTGACAATCTTCCAATAACTGATCGTTCCGTTCATAGCAAACTAGGCACTCCCTTGGAAAATAGACAATTTGCGTCTCTTCAATTTTCAGACGACGTCCCAGCTTGTTCGACACTAACTGCATGAAGTTCACCTTCTTGTTCAAGTGCTCCTTAATTACATCCAAAGATGATGTAGTTACAACGGGATCATCTGTACTGTGCATATTTTGTAGCACGTCCTGTATGGCTTTGCACAAAGGTTTGTGTTGCTTCCAGTGCTCCTTCTGATGTTGCTTACCACAATAGGCGATCATCCTGCAGCCACCGCATCTCTTTAAATGGACACCGTCGCCAAACCGCTTGCAAACGTGACACATGGTTGCGTAGAAGAACATGTTATAGTCATCACTAATAATTTGATTTCTCACTTCTAATTCCATGACTTCTACCCACGTAGTCGCGTTATATCAAAGTCTTCTTCAGTGTAAGAGACAAGACGTACAGTGTTTGGAAAGTTATGATTTTGCAGCTGGTTGCACCCGCGGAACATACGAACGTTAAGTAAAATATATGAAAAAATGAGCAGAATAATTATCACTCGATGCGACAAATAAAAAGGATACTGTTTATACTGACGTTATTAAATAGATTAATAGAGAATTCGTGTGCACCTTGCACACATCCACGACCGCTTACTTCGTGCTGCGACAGTACTCGAGCACCGAGCTTTATCCAGGCTGCTTTACCTGCTTAGTGCTTACCTCCGTGCGAGAGTGAAGCCTGCAACAAATAAAGCGTAGTCGTTAGATAAAATCTCGATTTTTTGAATCGCCCGATCTGTAAATACACTTTTGCCTGTAACCTACGACATAATCTGCGACAGGCGGGATTTTTCATCAAAACGCATTTTATAGAGAAGTAGTTATTGAATTTTGTTAATCGTAGTACATATATATGTTATTTGCGTAACGTTAATAATCTCGTTGGAATACACGTTACTCGAAACGATACTCACGTAAACTGTGAAAAACGAAAAAGCTATAGGGAAGCTATTCTGCCACTCGTCTCGATCTCTGCCATTGTTTTGATCGTCGACTGTTGCAGGCAGCGCCGGTCACGTGTGATATATGTCAGGATCTCAGGACCATTGATGCAGAAGAAATACCTGCCATTTTAAATACTAAAAAAAATATACATATTTTGATACAAAAAGATATAAATATTTCATTATTATTAGACAAGTCTTTTCTTCATTATATAATGAAGAAAAGACTTGTCTAATAATAATGAAATATTTATATCTTTTTGTATCAAAATATGTATATTTTTTTTAGCATTTAAAATAGCAGGCATTTCTTCTGCATCAATGTTTGTATACAAACAGAATTGAAAGTAACATTGTATTAATATTTTACATTACCGCATCCACGTGTCCTGTTATATCTATAATCATTTTCATTACGCTCGACTGATGTAAGACAATCGACTCTACAAGTAGAAAATGGCTCTTAGGATTTTTTTGATTCTAAATATAATTAAGCTGCAGGTATTTCGGAGTGTCGGCTTTGAGTCCTTTGGTGTTCGTATCGTGAAGGCACGTCGCGATTCGCCGTTGTAGTTCATATAATTTTCTCTGCGTCCGTTATATATTTATTAATTTCGCGCGCGCTACGTCTCCTTTGTCTTCAAACACATGCAGCCTTTAATTTGTATCGGTCGCGTAAATTACGCATATCAGTTACGAACAAAGACTCCTGTAAATAATTACTCATGCATATAATATACGTACTCCGGCCCGAAGACCCTAAATGGACTTAAACTAGCAAATAGATTCTTTTTACTATAGAGATAAATCTATCTCTCTACCCAGGATTGCGTTTATTCTGTCTGTCTCCTTAAATCTCTATAGTGCCATAGAAGGATAGGGACAACTTTGTTTCGTTAGAACCTCTGTATGGACGGCGCCCACGTTTCCTTCTTGGACCAAAGTTCATACTTGTGAATGTCTAATAAAAGACTCCGTAAAGACGTCTTTTCGACATGCGTGCTGTCTAGGCCTGCCCGAGTATGTTCTCCCGATACTTCATCAATGATATCAATGACTTCTGAGAAATTTCTTGGAAATACAGAAAATTCGTGGCAATTAAGAAAATTATACTTATAAATCAAGTAAAATCTTAGAAGTACACAGAGATTTATTAGAAATCAAGAAAATTCTTAGAATTTTAGACAGTGCGACTTCCTTGTCGTTCACGTTCTTCTAATACTTTATCAATTTTCAAGACTTGAGAAATTTCTTGAAAATACAGAACATTCTTGGAACGTGAGGCAATTCTTGGAAATTGAGAAAATTCTCGGAATTTTAGATAGTGGCGAGATCTCGTAAAAAAGCATTTTATAAAGAAACAATTATTGAATTTTGTTAATCTTAGCACGTGCATGTGCTGTTATTAGTAACGTTAACAATCACGTTATAATATACGCTCCTCGAGAAAAGATACTCACGTAAAGAGCAGTCGGAAATTGTACTGCAAGGTCAGAGGCCACTCGATCTCTGCCATTGTGTTCGTCGTCGACTGTCGCAGCTGTCACACGTGCACATGTGTGTTACGTCAGAGATTTTGGGAATATCGATGGAGAAGAAATAATTGCCACCCCGTAAAGTAAAAAATGCTTGATATACATTCTATTACAAAGATATAAATGTTATTACAAACAATTTAACAAAAAATCTTGGCTTATTACAAACCGAACTGAAAAGAATAGTTCATTGTACAAAATTAATATTGTACGTTACTGCATTCACGTGTCTTGTTACATTTATACTCAATTACGCTTGACTGATATAAGATAATCGACACTAAATAAAAAATGGCATCAAGATATATTGTATCATAAATAAAAACGATAAAAAAAAAAAATATAAGCAAACATTCTTGAAGTTTGTCTCGTAAAGATACGTCGCGATTCACTGTTGTCAATTCATATAATTTTCTCTGCGTCCTTTTAGTTACATTTATAAAACGTTAAATTTCATTTAACTCGTGTTTTTTCATTTGACGCGCGCCACGTCTTCTTCGGCATCAAGCACAACTTTTGGTTTGCATCGGTCGCTTAAATTACGCATCAGTTACGAACAAAGACTCTTGTAGATAATTACATACTTATTCCAATAAAGTAAGTACTCAGGCCCGAAGTTTCTAAATGGAATTAAACAAGCGAATGGATTCTCTCTACCATAGAGATAATTTACCTCTCTTCCTAGAATTGCGTTTATTATGGCTGTTTCCTTCTGAAATTGCAGTCTCATGAAACACGTTAAGACGAGTGGGCAATTTTGTTTTGCTAGCACCTGTATGGACGCAGCCCACGTCTTGTCATTGGACCCAAGTTCATGCGCCAGATTAAATCCTACAACCAAGTCCGGTTTTACGAATACCGGGCTACGTACGTAGTTCTCGTATAACACATCGCGAAACTCAAACATTAAACATTTTTTTTTTCGCGATTTACATTTATCGCAAGTGTGTGACGGATTGAATTTACGTTTTAATTTCGACCCTATCATTATAACTACCACTGACGTCACGTTCTTTGTTAAACGCGGAAAAACTTCCCACCCCATCAAGGTGGCTGCTTCGGAATCACTCGCATCTATAACATGAATGACTAAATGTTTGCTTTTTGGGACATAGTTTAATAATCGCATAGCATGAAACAACGTCAAGGGACGCGACAGATGATATGAGTGCCGGGCTGCTGTAATATTGTACGACATCTCTGAATCAGTCCGAATATTCCCAAAAGCCTTTATAAAGTCTCTCATGTTCTGAAATGTACCGCTGTAAAAAACGCGTTTCAAGTAAGAACGCAGGTCTATAATATCGCTTTCCCCTCTTATAACTAATATATCTGAATGAACACACATTTCCAGGGTAGCGCAGATTTTCTTGTGCTCAATGCTGTTTTTGTGACTTTTACAAAAGCTGCCAGCACACTTATGACAATCTTCCAACAACTGAGCATTTTCTTCGTGGCAAACTGGGCACTCCCTTCGAAAATAGACCACTTGCAACTCTTCGAATGTCAGAGGACGTCCCAGCTTGTTCGACACTAACAGCTTAAAGTTCACCTTCTTTTGCCAGTGCTCCATAGTTACATTGAAGGATGATATAGTTGCAAAGGGATCATCTTTCCTGTAATTTTGCAGCACGTCCTGTATGGCTGTGCACAAAGGTTTGTGAAACTTCCAGTGCTCCTTCTGATGTTGCCGACTACAGTAGGCGATCATCCTGCAGCCACCGCATCTCTTCAGATTGACGCCATTGCCAAACCGCTTGCAAACATGACACACGGTCGCATAAAACACGTGGTTATAGTGGCTTACTTGATTTACTGCTTCTAAACCTATGAATTCTGTACAACTGTACTTCCAGTTCCACATAGTTGTGTTATATCAGTCTTCTTCAATGTAAAAGACAAGTATAGTGTTTGTGTGGAAAGGTATCGATTTCACAGATTGCACCTACAGGACACAAGCGTTAAGTAAAATATATGACCAAATTGGCAGAATAATTATTATTTGATGCAACAAATAGGAAGGATACTTTTTATGCTGGCGTTACTAAATAGAGGATTCGTGTACACCTCGCGAACATGCACGCCTCGTATCGAATGCTTCGTGATACGATAGCATTCAAACACCAAGCTTTTCCAGCCTGCTTAGCTCTGGGATCCGCGTGAGGATGCAGCCTGCAATAAATAAAGCGTAGTCGTTAGGGCTGCATTCGGAAACATCACCCGAGTGTCCCCGGGTATCATCTTATCCTTGTTTAACATTCGGTGAACAACAAGGATAAAATGATACCCGGGGGCACTCGGGTGATGTTACCGAACGCAGCCTAGATATCGAGTGTTCCTCGAATCGCCCGATCTGTAAATACGATCTTGCCTTTGTAAGATTAGTCTTTGAACCGCGAAACGAAGCCGGAAAGGTCACGGACACGGAAACGACGAAACGAGAGTATTGTCCAGAGACAAACCTCACGTATATCGTGCAGGAAAGACAAAAAAGCAAGAGAGAACGGAATAACGGGCACAAAGGAAGTCAACGTGTGCGTGCTTTGTACTCACAATCAATGCGTATTTCAAACGTAGCCGTACAACAGCGTATAAACCACCACACACGACTTATGCAGAACGCACTTACTATGATACAAGACTTTAATTACAACACGACTTAACAACGCGGGACCGTGGACTGCCGACGTGAGCTTTTTCTGATGACAACCGACGACAGACACGTAAAATACGAAAGACCCGGCGGACGGGCGAACAATGACAGCCGCGCGGAAGAAGGACGCGCTTTAACACGACGCCGACGCTCACGCCGCCATCGACCAATCAGGTCGCGCACAACTGTAGCAATACTTCTTTGCGCAGATACCAGCGCTGTCACGTGTTCGGAGAACCAATCGTGGGCCAAGTAGCCGCTGCGCACGCCACTACACAGGCACACGGAGAAAACAAAAATGGTAGAAAGCGCGGGCTAACGCCGTTATCATTCTTTTATCATCTTATACCTGTAACCTACTTTCCTAATCTGTGACGTTGCGGGCTCTTGTTAAAACGCATTTTATAGAGAAATAGTTACTGAATTTTTTAAATCTTATATTCAACTGTAATTGGTCAATTCTTTAGAGGTTAAGGCTTAAAATACTTAGGCCCGGTTTTACCAACGTGATTTAATCTAATCGGTCGATTAAACTCACTCTTCGTCTCTTTCTAATTGTCCAGTTAGAAAGAGACGAAGAGTGAGTTTAATCGACCGATTAGATTAAATCACGTTGGTGAAACCGGGCTAAAACCAGCGATTTACTTCCCGCGTTTTTAACCCTTTTTCCAAAAGCGCGATATGTTCTGAGGATATTTGAAATCTATTGTTCACGTCATGTATGCCAGGTTTTCAATATTGTCATTTTCATTGCCAAATGCACCACAAAATATATTATATTTGTTGACGTTGCGTTTGTAATTTGTGCAGCTATTATTTGTAAATATAGCAATGAAATTGATATTGTAATAACTTAACCCACTGTTGTGTTGTTCGTAATTTGTATTACATTTGATATAACATTGCATTTTAAATTTAAGTGCTTAATTGTAGTTACTCATAATGTATAAATAAAAGAAATAATAAAATTCCGATTTCTGTATTAAAATATCACATCTTGTTCCCAAAAAATGTAACATTTTTTAAAAATTTTGACTTTAAAATTTCTAAATTGAGATTTTAGAAAATCACGATTCAAATGATATCAATGACTTGAGAAATTTCTTAAAATACAGAAAATTTTTGGAAATGACAATTCTTGGAAATTAAAATAATCCTTGGAATTTTAGATAATGGCGGACTTTCATCAAAACGCATTTTATAAGGAAATAATTATTGAATTTTGTTAATCTTAGCACACGCATGTGCTGTTATTAATAACGTTAATAATCACGTTGAAATACGCTCCTCGAAACGATGCTCACGTAAACGATCGAAAATTTTACTCCAAACTGCAAGAGCCACTCGATCTCTGCCATTGTGTTTGTCGTCGACTATCGCAGGCAGCTGTCAAACGTGTTATGTCAGAGATTTAGGAATATCGATGAAGAAAAAATAATTGCCATCCCTTAAAGCAAATGCTTGATATACATTTTATTACAAAGATATAAATGTTATTATAACCAATTAACAAAAAAACTTGTTCTTACTACAAAGTACAAACATAACTGAAAAGAATAATCATTATATTGAGGGAATTGAAAATATTTTTATTGGAAAGAGCACGAAACTTTACATAAAAATGTACACGTTATGAAAAAAATAACAGAAAAAAAGAAATCGGTAAAAATTTACTTTGAAACGATGTCGGAACGCGACATGTCAAGGCATGGGTTTAAAATTTTAAAAAAATTCACATTGTTTTAACTCACATTGACAAATATTTTTCTGCAGTTTGAACGGAATCGGTGACTATGGGTCCGGATTTCATATGCCGATTCCGTGAAATGACCCAAATATAAGCCATTAAAAAAAAATAAAAATAAGCAGACATTCCTGAATGTCGGATCTGCGCATCTTGGAGTTTGTTTCGTGAAGAATCGTGAAGAACGTCGCGACTCGGTTGTAGTTCATACAGTTTTCTCTACGTCGCTTACATTTATTAAACATTAAACTCCATTTAACTTGTGTTCTTTCATTTGGCGCGCGCCACGTTTTCTTCGGCATCAAATACAGCCTTTAGTTTGTATAATCGGTCGCTTAAATTACGCATATTAGTTACGAACAAAGACTCCTGTAGATAATAAGATACTGATTCACATAAAATAGGTGCTGCTCCGGCCCTAGGTTTCTAAATGGGAATAAACAAGCGAATGGATTCTCTTTACTATAGAGATAATTTATCTCTCTTCCCAAGATTACGTTCATTATGTCCGTCGCCATCTGAAATTGCAGTAGCGTGAAACACGTTAAGACGAGTGGGCAATTTTGTTTTGCTAGCACCTGTATGGACGCAGCACACGTTTTCCGTTCGGACCCAAGTTCAGCCTCAATAATACCCAAGTTAAATCCTACAACCAAGTCCGGTTTTACGAATAACGGGCTACGTACATAGTTCTCGTATAACATAAATAATATTAATATTTTACGTTACCGCATCCACATACGTGCCCTGTTTAAACATTTATAATCCATTATGCTCGACTGATATAAGACTATCAACTCTACAAATAAAAAATGGTTCCTAGGATTTTTGGAATACAAATATAAGCAATGGAAAAAAAAGCAAACATTCCGGAGTGTTGGATATTAGTCTTTTGGAGTTTGTTTCGTTAAGACACGTCGTGATTCGCGGATATAGTTCATACAGTTTTTTCTGTGTCGCTTCCGTTAAACTTATTAAACATTAAATTCCATTCAACTGGTGTTCTTTTATTTCGCGCGCGCCACGTCTTCCTCAGCATCAAACACAACTTTAGTTTGTATCGGTCGCTTAAATTGCGCACATCAGTTACGAACAAAGACTCCTGTAGATAATAAGATACTGATTCGTATAAGATAGGCACTCCAGCCCGATAGGTACACCACTTCTACCTGGAAATAAACCAGCGAATGGATTCTTTCTACCATAGACATAATTTACTTCTCTTCCCAGAATTGTGTTTATTCTGTCTATCTCCTTCTGAAATTCTAGTAGCATGATACACGTTAAGACGAATGGACAATTTTGTTTCGCTAGCACCTGTATGGACGCAGCCCATGTTTCGTCTTTGGATCCAAGTTCATGCGTGTGAATACCTAGGTTAAATCCTATAATGAAGTCCGGTTTTACGAAAAACGGGCTACGTACATAGTTCTCGTATAACATATCGTGAGACTCAAACATCAAACATTTTTTCTTTCGCAACTTACATTTATCGCAAATGTGTGGCGGATTGAATTGACATTTTAATTCCGGCCCTATCATTATAATTGCCATTGACATCACAGTCTCTATCAAACGCGGTAAAACTTCCCATGCCATCAAGGTGGCTACTTCGGTATCACTCGCACCTACAACATGAATGACTAGATCTTTGCTTTTTGAGACATAGTTTAATAATCGCATAGCATGAAACAATGTCAAGGGGTACGACAGATATGTTGAGTGTTGGGCTGCCAACATATTGTACGACATCTCCGAGTCAGTATGAATATTCCCAAAAGCCTTTATAAAGTCTTTCATGTTCTGAAATGTACCGTTGTAGGAAACGTGTTTCAAGTAAGAACGCAGGTCTGGAGGACCGATTTCTCCTCTTATAGTTGATAAATATAAACGAAGACACAGTTCCAGAAGAGCACAAATGTCCCTGTGCTCAATGCCGTCTACGTGACTTTTACAAAAGCTGCAAGCACACTTCTGACAATCTTCCAATGACTGATCGTTCCGTTCATAGCAAACTAGGCACTCCCTTGGAAAATAGACCATTTGCAACTCTTCATTTCTAGACGACGTCCCAGCTTGTTCGACACTAACAGCTTAAAGTTCTGCTTCTTGTTCCAGTGCTCCATAATTACATCCAAAGATGATGTAGTTACAACGGGATCATCTGTACTGTGCATATTTTGTAGCACGTCCTGTATGGCTTTGCACAAAGGTTTGTGTTGCTTCCAGTGCTCCTTCTGATGTTGCCTACCACAATAGGCGATCATCCTGCAGCCACCGCATCTCTTTAAATGGACACCGTCGCCAAACCGCTTGCAAATGTGACACATGGTTGCGTAGAAGATATGTTATAGGCATCACCAATAATTTGATTTCTCACTTCTAATTCCATGACTTCTACCCACGTAGTCGCGTTATATCAAAGTCTTCTTCAGTGTAAGAGACAAGACGTACAGTGTTTGGAAAGTTATGGTTTTGCAGCTGGTTGCACCCGCGGAACATATATAAACGTTAAGTAAAATATATGAAAAAATGAGCAGAATAATTATCACTCGATGCGACAAATAAAAAGGATACTGTTTATACTGGCGTTATTAAATAGATTAATAGAGAATTCGTGTGCACCTTGCACACATCCACGACCGCCTACTTCGTGCTGCGACAGTACTCGAGCACCGAGCTTTATCCAGGCTGCTTTACCTGCTTAGTGCTTACCTCCGTGCGAGAGTGAAGCCTGCAACAAATAAAGCGTAGTCGTTAGATAAAATCTCGATTTTTTGAATCGCCCGATCTGTAAATACACTTTTGCCTGTAATCTACGTTCATAACCTGCGACAGGCGGGCTTCTTCATCAAAACGCATTTTATAGAGAAATAGTTATTGAATTTTGTTAATCTTAGCACATATATATGTTATTTGCGTAAAGTTAATAATCTCGTTGGAATACACGTTATTCGAAATGATACTCACGTAAACTGTAAAAAACGAAGAAGCTATAGGGAAGCTATTCTGCCACTCGTCTCGATCTCTGCCATTGTTTTGATCGTCGACTGTTGTAGGCAGCGCCGGTCACGTGTGATATATGTCAGGATCTTAGGGTCACTTCGACCAACTCCGATTAATTTTAATCGACGATTAACTCGATCAGCAATTTCGTCAACAGCAAGACTTTTAACTGTATAATGTATACGTCGTTCTTTTTATATTTTTTAACCTATCTCTTCGTGATTTACCACTTCGTGAATAAAAGCTGCTTTTAATATAACAAATATTTTAATTTTTATTTTCGTCGATTAAAGTTAATCGGAGTTGGTCGAAGTAACCCTAAGGTTAGGACCATTGATGCAGAAGAAATACCTGCCATTTTAAATACTAAAAAAAATATACATATTTTGATACAAAAAGATATAAATATTTCGTTATTATTAGACAAGTCTTTTCTTCATTATATAATGAAGAAAAGACTTTTCTAATGGTTAATAACGAAATATTTATATCTTTGTATCAAAATATGTACATTTTTTTTAGCATTTAAAATGGCAGGCATTTCTTCTGCATCAATGTTTGTATACAAACAAAATTGAAAGTAACATTGTATTAACATTTTACATTACCGCATATATCCACGTGTCCTGTTATATCTATAATCATTTTCATTACGCTCGACTGATGTAAGACAATCGACTCTACAAGTAGAAAATGGCTCTTAGGATTTTTTGGATTCTAAATACAATTAAGCTGCAGGTATTTCGGAGTGTCGGCTTTGAGTCCTTTGGAGTTCGTATCGTGAAGACACGTCGCGATTCGCCGTTGTAGTTCATATAATTTTCTCTGCGTCCCTTCCGTTATATATTTATTAATTTTGCGCGCGCTACGTCTCCTTTGTCTTCAAACACATGCAGCCTTTAATTTGTATCGGTCGCATAAGTGTTACGCGTATCAGTTACGAACAAAGACTCCTGAAAAATAATTACTCATGCATATAATATACGTACTCCGGCCCGAAGACCCTAAATGGACTTAAACTAGCAAATAGATTCTTTTTACTATAGAGATAATCTATCTCTCTACCCAGGATTGCGTTTATTCTGTCTGTCTCCTTCTTAAATCTCTATAGTGTCACAGAAGGATAGGGACAACTTTGTTTCGTTAGTACCTCTGTATGGACGGCGCCCACGTTTCCTTCTTGAACCCAAGTTCATACTTGTGAATGTCTAATAAAAGACTCCGTAAAGACGTCTTTTAGACATGCGTGCTGTCTAGGCTTGCCCGAGTATGTTCTCCTGATACTTCATCAATGATATCAATGACTTTTGAGAAATTTCTTGAAAATACAGAACATTCTTGGATCGTGAGGCAATTCTTGGAAATTGAGAAAATTCTCGGAATTTTAGATAGTGGCGAGATCTCGTAAAAAAGCACTTTTACAAAAAGGTAAAAAAAAGACGCCAAGCACGCGTGGTATACCTTGAAAAAATCGAAGTAGTTATCTTTGTACCTCGAAAAAATCCAAGTAATATCTTTATCTTGAAAAAATCGAAGTAATATATTTATTACAAAAAAAAAGAAATGATATCTTTAAATTATGCGCCAATTAAATATATATTATATCGACAAATAACTATTGTTCTTTTAAAAAATGTATTCCCATTAAAGTGAAAAAATTAATATAAAATGTGAAAAATTTTAGTGAAAAAAACTTGGCGCTGCTAAACATAATAATATATATTAATAAAACAATTTCTATAAATGGAAAAAGTACTTTAAATTAATGTGTGAAAGTCTCTACATTCACATTGTAATTATTAATTTAATATTTTAAATTAGTTATTTATTGCTTTCAAATATTTTAAAATTTTGCAGCGCCAAGTTTTTTTCACTAAAATTTTTCACATTTTATATTAATTTTTTCACTTTAATGGGAATACATTTTTAAAAGAACAATAGTTATTTGTCGATATAATATATATTTAATTGGCGCATAATTTAAAGATATCATTTCTTTTTTTTTGTAATAAATATATTACTTCGATTTTTTCAAGATAAAGATATTACTTGGATTTTTTCGAGGTACAAAGATAACTACTTCGATTTTTTCAAGGTATACCACGCGTGCTTGGCGTCTTTTTTTTACCTTTTTGTAAAAGGTAATTTTGTACGGATATCACCCCTTTTTGTTACATCAAATGCCATAATGTCTATCGACATCGACATTTATATCTGATAAAATTAAATGTAAATATTTTTTGTGTTATAACTTACAAGAATTATATCTGAGTTTGATATCCTTAAATGTGCAGTGTAGTTTGTATAAATTTATAAACTATTTAAAAAATTAAAACACAAAATATGAATATATTAGGCAAAGTCAAGTTTGTCGAGAGCACGTTATGCAGTGTTTGCTTTAAATAAATTTTGTCGAAAGAAAAACAGATTTGATACAGAATTTGGCATGTACGATGCTATTGGCAGAATGTTATAGTAGATAATAATATATGTATAGTAAAGTTTGTTAAAAAAATAAGGCAATTAATAATTTATAATACAAACTACACTGCACATTTAATTAAAAATGTCACTGTCAGATATAATTTTTGTGTTATAATACAAAAAAAATTTAGATTTAATTTTATCAGATATATTCGATAGTCATTATTAGAGAAAAAGAGAGAGAGAGAGAGAGAGAGAGAGAGAGAGAGAGAACGCGAGCGGGGAGCGCGAGCGGGGAACGCGAGCGTGACCGCGAGAAAGAGCAATACGTACGATAGATATAACCTCGCCATCCTCGCTCAGGGTGTATCCCAGGAACCAGTCATCCACAAGGCGCGAACTCTGTCACTCTAGCACTCATGTGAGATTCGGAGTGTTCGGACGCGACGACGCGAACGGAATATTTCTCGACGACGCGGACGTCTGAAGCGGCCTATAACATGTACGAGTTCGATTCGCGAGCCGGACTCAAACATTTTTCACCACACACACTCCCGAATAGTCCCGAAATTTGGCTCGTCGGACGCCGAGTCCGTCTTGTAACATCTCACCCACGAACGAGTAGAAACCGAGCCGAGCCGGACTCGCGACGTGTATCGGCCGCTTTATGGTTATGTTATGTTTACATGTGTCACATCACATGTGATCGAACTAATGCCAGCGCCGCATCGCATAACGGCACGGACACGAAAGTTACAAAATCAGCAACTCAGTGCTGCTGCCGCGCGCCGTGGCGAGACTGCGAAAGTTACGATCTGGGACGATGATGACGTATCTTAATTGAAAATTTTACACTTTATCCTATGTATCGTAATATCTCCGCTCGTACGGCACGTAGGGAAAAAATAAAAATACTTTTATGATATAAATTTGGTCCAAGCTTTACGATAAGCCTAGTTAGAACTTGATCCGTTCACTGGTTATCGAGATCTAAAAATCTCGGGTACTCGCAACTCGTCGCGTCGCGTATATAGAGCCACGGCTGTCTCGCTCCGCGCGTACTTGGCGCGAGACACTACCGTGTCTCTTGATTTTATAAAGAAACAATTATTGAATTTTGTTAATTTTAGCACGTGCATGTGCTGTTATTAATAACGTTAATAATCACGTTAAAATACACGCTCCTCGAAACGATACTCACGTAAAGAACGGTCGGAAATTTTACTCCAAACTGCAAGAGCCACTCGATCTCTGCCATCGGGTTTGTCGTCGATTGTCGCAGGCAGCTGTCACACGTGTTATGTCAGAGATTTCAGAAATATCGATGGAGAGAAGATAATTGCTTAAAGTAAATGCTTGAAATATATTTTATTACAAAGATACAAATGTTATTACAAACAATTAACGAAAAATCTTGATCTTATTACAAAAAAAACTTAAAAGAACAGTCATTGTTAATATTTTACGTTACTGCATTCACGTGAACTACATTTATAATCCATTATGCTCAACTGCTATAAGTCAATTGACTCTACAAATAAAAAATGGCCCCAAGAATTTTTGGATTATAAATATAAAGCGTCGTCTATATACAATAGCTGTAAGCGTATATAGTAAGATGTAAGCAGTAAGCTATTAACCAACCACAGTCGATTATTTTTGAATTGTAAAAATCCCACTAGTCAATAGCTTACTGCTTACATCTTACTCCATACGCTTACGGCTATTGTAGACGACGCTTAAGCCATTTATAAAAAAACAAAAAAAAAAATAGCAGACATTCCCAAGTGTCGAATCTGAGTATCTTCGGGTTTGTTTCGTGAAGAATCGTGACGAACGTCGCGATTCGCGGTTGTAAATTCATATAGTTTTCTCTGCGTCCCTTCTATCACATTTATTAAACGTTACATTCCGTTTAATTCTTTTATTTGACTCGCACCACGTTTTTTTCGGCATCAAACATAGCCTTTAGTTTCATCGGTCGCTTAAATTATGTATATCAGTTACGAAAGACTCTTGTAGATAATTACATACTTATTCCCATAAACTAGGTACTCCGGCCCGATGACTTTAATTGGATATATATCACCGAATGGATTCTCTCCACCATAAAGATAATCTACCTCTCTACCCAGGATTCTGTTCATTCTGTCTATTTCCTTCTGCAATTCCATTAGCATGAAACACGTTAAGATGAATGGACAATTTTGTTTCGCTAGCACCTGTATGGGCGCAGCCCACGTTTCGTCTTTGGACCCAAGTTCATCCTCTCGTAAGTTAAATCGTACAACCAAGTCTGGTTTTACGAATAACGAGCTACGTACATAGTTCTCGTATAACACATTGTGAAACTCAAACATCAAACATTTTTTCTCTCGCAATATACAGTCACCACAAATGTGTGGCGGAATATGACAGTGATCACCTTTTAATTCCGGCTTCATTATAATCAACACTGACATCACGTTCTTTATTAAACGCGGAAAAACTTCCCATCCCATCGAGGTGCGTTCTTCGGCGCAACGCGCACCTACAACATGAATGACTAAAAGTTTGCTTTTTGGGACAAAGTTTAATAATCGCATAGCATGAAACAACGTCAAGGGACGCGACAGATGATATGAGTGCTCGTGTACCGAGATATTGTACGCCATCTCCGAATCAGCCTGAATATCCCCAAAAGCGTTTATAAAGTCTCTCAAGTTCTGAAATGTATCGGTGTAAAAAACGCGTTTCAAGTAAGGACGCAGGTCTGTAAAACGGTACTCCCCTCTTACAGCTGCTAAATCTAAACTAACACATAGTTCCATGGCAGCACAGATGTCCTTGTGCTCAATACCGTCTTTGTGACTTTTACAAAAGCTGGAAGCACACTTCTGACAATCCTCCAACGACTGAACGTTTTGTTCGTGGCAAACTAGGCATTCCCTTCGAAAAAAGATCATATGCCTCTCTCCCCTTTCCAGACGACGTCCCAGCTTGGACTTCACCAGCTGCATAAAGTTCAGCTTCCTGTAGATATATTCCTTCGGAGTTTCACCGTGATAATCTACACTATGGTTTTGCAGCACGTCCTGTATGGCTTTGCACAATGGTTTGTGCTGCTTCCAGTGCTGCTTCTGATGTTGCTGACCACAATAGGCGATCATCCTGCAGCCACTGCATCTCTTCAGATGGACGTCGTCGCCAAACCGCTTGCAAACGTGACACATGGTTGCGTAGAAGAATGTGTTATAGTGATCACTAATTTGATTTCTCACTTCTAATTCCATGACTTCTGCTCACGTAGTCGCGTTATATCAAAGTCTTCTTCAGTGTAAGAGACAAGACGTACAGTGTTTGGAAAGTTATGATTTTGCAGCTGGTTGCACCCGCAGAACATACGAACGTTAAGTAAAATATATGAAAAAATGAGCAGAATAATTATCACTCGATGCGACAAATAAAATTTCTGCCCTTGTAGGATACTAGTTCATGCTGGCGTTATTAAATAGATTAATAGAGGATTTGTGCGCACCTTGCGCATATCCACGACCGCCTGCTTCGTGATGCGACAGTACTCGAACACCAAGCTTTTCCAGGCTGCTATCTGCTTACCTCTGATATCTGCGTGAAATTGAAGCCTACAACAAACAAAGCATAGTCGTTAGATAAAATCTGGAGTGCTTCTCGAATCGCCCGATCTGTAAATACGCTTCTGCCTGTGTAAGGTTAGTCTTCGAGTCGCAAAACAAAGCCGGAAAGGTCATCGCCACGGCAATGGAAACGGCGAAACGAGAGTATTGTCTATAAGAGACAGATCTCACGTATATCATATATGATGCGGGAAAAGCAAAAAAGGCAAGAGAGAGTGGAATAACGGGCACAATGGAAGTCAGCGTGTGCGTGCTTTGTACTCACAATCACTGCGTACTTCAAACGTAGCCGTACAACAGCGTAGAAACCGCCGAAACCGAACACGTAAACACTCACGAGTCACGACTTATGCGGAATGCACTTTACTACAATACGGGACTAATTAACAACGCGACTTTACGACTCGGCCGACGCTGCACCGTGGACTGCGATATACTTAACCTTTTTCTGATGACAGCCAACGACAGACAGATACGTAAAAGACGAAAGACCCCGGCGCTTTCGGCGGGCGGCCGAAATCGCGAACAGTCGAACACAAAATGCACAACAAACTGAAACAACAACCACCGCACCGCGGAAGAATGACGCGCGTTAACATGACGCCGACGTTCACATCGCCATCGGCCAATCAGGTCGCGCACACTGTAGCAATACTGCTTCGCGCAGAAACAAGCGCTGTCACGTAATCGGAGAACCATTCGTGGGCCAAGTAGCCGCTGCGCACGCCACTACGACAGAAACACGTGGTCGGAAAAAACAAAAATGGTAGAAAACGCGGGCTAACGCCGCTATTTAACACCTTCCTAATCTGCGACATTGCGACTTTCGTCAAAACGCATTTTATAGAGAAATAGGTACTGAATTTTTTAAATCTTATATTCAACGATTGGTCAATTTCTTAGAGCTTTAAGCTTAAAACATTTATTGTAAACCGGGACGAAATCGGCGATTTACTATATTACCGCGCTTCTAATCCTCTTTTCCAATGGCGCGATGTTCTTAAGATATTTGAAATCTATTGTTCACGTCATGTATGTCAGGTTTTCAGTATTGTCATTTACATTGCCGAAATATAATTATATTTGTTGATGCGTTTGTAATTTGTACAGCTATATATTATTTGTAAACATTGCAATCGATTAATATTATTGTAATAACAATATTTTAAAATTAAGTGCTAATTAAATTCTAGTTACTCATAATGTAAAATGTAAATAAAAGAAAGAAATTTCTGATTTCTGAATTAAAATATGTATATGTCTCATCTTGTTCCTAATTGTATTTTAATTTTTTTTTCTTCAAAAATTTCGACTTCAAAATTGCAAACTTAAGATTTTAGAAAATCACGATTCTTTAAAATCTTGGAAAATTCTTAATAGCGAAAATTTTTAATAGCCCAATTTCCCTTAGACAGCACACCTAAAAGATGCCATAAAGACGACATTAGACATGCGTGCTGTCTGGGCCTGGCCGAGTATGTTCCCCTCGATACTTCAGCAATATCATTGACTTTTGAGAAATTTATTGGAAATACACAGAAAATTCATGGAAATTAAAAAAATTCATAGAAATCAAGGAAAATCTTGGAAGTACAGGAGAATTCTTTAAAAAATTAAGAATATTCTAAAAATTTTAGATAGTGTGATTTCCTTGTCGTTCACGTTCTCCTAATACTTATCAATTTTCGAAACTTTTGAGAAATTTCTTGAAAATACAGAAAATTCTTGGAACATGAGGCAATTCTTGCAAATTAAGAAAATTTATCTCAAAAAGCATTTTATAAAGAAACAATCATTGAATTTTGTTAATCTTAGCACATGCATGTACTGCTATTAATAACGTTAATAATCATGTTGGAATACACGCTCCTCGAAACGATACTCACGTAAAGAACGGTCGGAAGTTGTATGTACAGACGGCGTCATTGAAGCCTTCCCACCTGAAGATAGGCCAGTACTGAAAATCTATAGTATACGTAACGTAAACTATAGATTTTCAGAACGCAACCGGGAAGGCATTATTGACGCCGTCTGTACACTGCAAACTGCAAGGGCCACTCGGTGTCTGCCGTTATGTTTGTCGTCGACTGTCGCAGGCAGCTGTCACACATGTTATGTCAAAGATTTCAGGAATATCGATGGAGAAAAATAATTGCCATCCTTTAAAGCAAATGCTTGACATACATTTTATTACAAAGATATAAATGTTATTATAAAAAATTAACAAAAAATCTTGACCTTATCACAAATAATACTGAAAAGAATAGTTCATTAATTTTACTAAATTAATATTAATAATATTGTACTGCATTCACGTGTCTTGTTACATTTATAATCCATTACGCTTGACTGATATATGATAATCGACACTAAATAAAAAATGGCATCAAGATATATTGGATCACAAATATAAGCGATCAAAAAACATAAGCAAACATTCCGGAGTGTCGGATCTGAGACTCTTGGAGTTTGTTTCGTGAAGAACGTCGCGATTCGCGGTTGTAGTTCACCCCTGATTTCCATGCACGCGTTGCCGCGCGTTAAATTGAGCGTCAAACGCGCGCGTTTAAAAACAGCACGTATTTGATGGTAACCCATGGAGACGCATGTTTGACGCGCGTTATAACGTGCGGCAACGCGTGCATGGAAACCAGGGGTTAGCGTTATATTTGCGTTGCGCAGATATTTTATATAGTAAAAAAGCTGCGCAACGCAAATATAACGCTAACGAAACTGTCGTCAAGAGTTACAGAATAGGCCCACAGGAACATCGATGCAGAAGAAAGAACTGCCATTTCATAGATGCTTGATATATACTTTATTATAAAGATATAAACTTTATTACAAACAATTAATGGAAAATCTTGTCTTCATTACAAACAGAATTTAAAGGAATATTATATCAATATTTTACGTTACCGCATCCACGTGTCATGTTACATTTTTAATCCATTATATGCTCGACTCATATACAGAAAATCGATTTTACAAATAAAAAATAGCCACTAAGATTTTTGGATTATACTATATAACTATATAATATAAGCGATTTATAAACATAAGCAAACATTCCGCAGTGACGGATTTCAGTCTTTTGGAGTTTGTTCCGTGAAGACGTGTTGCGATGCGCGGTTGTAGTTAATGCAGTTTTCTCTGCGTTACTTCAGTTACATTTATTAAACGTTAAATTCCATTCAACTGGTGTTCTTTTATTTCGCGCGCGCCACGTCTTCCTCAGCATCAAACACAACTTCAGTTTGTATCGGTCGCTTAAATTACGCACATCAGTTACGAACAAAGACTTCTGTAGATAATAAGATACTGATTCATATAAGATAGGTACTCCAGCCCAATAGGTACACAATTTCTACCTGGATATAAACCAGCGAATGGATTCTTTCTACCATAGACATAATTTACTTCTCTTCCCAGGATTGTGTTTATTATGTGTATCTCCTTCTGAAATTCTAGTAGCGTGAAACACGTTAAGACGAATGGACAATTTTGTTTCGCTAGCACCTGTATGGACGCAGCCCATGTTTCGTCTTTGGATCCAAGTTCATGCACGTGAATACCAGCTAGGTTAAATCCTATAACCAAGTCCGGTTTTACGAAAAACGGGCTACGTACATAGTTCTCGTATAACATATCGTGAAACTCGAACATTAAACATTTTTTCTTTCGCAACTTACATTTATCGCAAATGTGTGGCGAATTGAATCGACATTTTAATTCCGGCCCTATCATTATAATTGTCACTGACATCACGGTCTCTATCAAACGCGGCAGAACTTCCCATGCCATCAAGGTGGCTTCTTTGGTATCACTCGCACCTACAACATGAATGACTAGATCTTTGCTTTTTGAGACATAGTTTAATAATCGCATAGCATGAAACAATGTCAAGGGGCACGACAGATATATTGAGTGTTGGGCTGCCAACATATTGTACGACATCTCCGAGTCAGTATGAATATTCCCAAAAGCCTTTATAAAGTCTTTCATGTTCTGAAATGTACCGTTGTAGGAAACGTGTTTCAAGTAAGAACGCAGGTCTGGACGACCGATTTCTCCTCTTATAGTTGATAAATATAAACGAAGACACAGTTCCAGAAGAGCACAAATGTCCCTGTGCTCAATGCCGTCTACGTGACTTTTACAAAAGCTGCAAGCACACTTCTGACAATCTTCCAATGACTGATCGTTCCGTTCATAGCAAACTAAGCACTCCCTTGGAAAATAGACCACTTGCAACTCTTCACTTTTCAGACGACGTCCCAGCTTGTTCGACACTAACAGCATAAAGTTCACCTTCTTGTTCAAGTGCTCCTTAATTACATCCAAAGATGATGTAGTTACAACGGGATCATCTGTACTGTGCATATTTTGTAGCACGTCCTGTATGCCTTTGCACAAAGGTTTGTGTTGCTTCCAGTGCTCCTTCTGATGTTGCTTACCACAATAGGCGATCATCCTGCAGCCACCGCATCTCTTTAAATAGACACCGTCGCCAAACCGCTTGCAAACGTGACACATGGTTGCGTAGAAGATTATGTTATAGGCATCACTAATTAGATTTCTCACTTCTAATTCCATGACTTCTGCCCACGTAGTCGCGTTATATCAAAGTCTTCTTCAGTGTAAGAGACAAGACGTACAGTGTTTGGAAAGTTATGATTTTGCAGCCGGTTGCACACGCGGAACATATAAACGTTAAGTAAAATATATGAAAAAATGAGCAGAATAATTATCACTCGATGCGACAAATAAAAAGGATACTGTTTATACTGGCGTTATTAAATAGATTAATAGAGAATTCGTGTGCACCTTGCACACATCCACGACCGCCTACTTCGTGCTACGACAGTACTCGAGCACCAAGCTTTATCCAGGCCGCTTTACCTGCTTAGTGCTTACCTCCGTGCGAGAGTAAATCCTGCAACAAATAAATCGTAGTCGTTAGATAAAATCTCGATTTTTCGAATCGCCCGATCTGTAAATACACTTTTGCCTGTAACCTACGTTCATAATCTGCGACAGGCGGGCTTTTTCATCAAAACGCATTTTATAGAGAAATATGTTACTGAATTTTGTTAATCTTAGTACATATATATGTTATTTGCGTAACGTTAATAATCTCGTTGGAATACACGTTACTCGAAACGATACTCACGTAAACTGTAAAAAACGAAGAAGCTATAGGGAAGCTATTCTGCCACTCGTCTCGATCTCTGCCGTTTTGATCGTCGACTGTTGCAGGCAGCGCCGGTCACGTGTGATATATGTCAGGATCTCAATTCTCAGGACCATTGATGCAGAAGAAATACCTGCCATTTTAAATGCTAAAAAAAAATATACATATTTTGATAAAAAAGGATATAAATATTTCATTATTATTAGATAAGTCTTTTCTTCATTATATAATGAAGAAAAGACTTTTCTAATGGTTAATAATAAAATATTTATATCTTTGTATCGAAATATGTATATTTTTTTTAGCATTTAAAATGGCAGGTATTTCTTCTGTATCAATGTTTGTATACAAACAGAATTGAAAGTAACATTGTATTAATATTTTACGTTACCGCATCCACGTGTCCTGTTATATCTATAATCATTTTCATTACGCTCGACTCTGATGTAAGACAATCGACTCTACAAGTAGAAAATGGCTCTTAGGATTTTTTGGATTCTAAATATAATTAAGCTGCAGGTATTTCGGAGTGTCGGCTTTGAGTCCTTTGGTGTTCGTATCGTGAAGGCACGTCGCGATTCGCCGTTGTAGTTCATATAATTTTCTCTGCGTCCCTTCCGTTACATATTTATTAATTTCGCGCGCGCTACGTCTCCTTTGTCTTCAAACACATGCAGCCTTTAATTTGTATCGGTCGCGTAAATTACGCATATCAGTTACGAACAAAGACTCCTGTAAATAATTAGTCATGCATATAATATACGTACTCCGGCCCGAAGACCCTAAATGGACTTAAACTAGCAAATAGATTCTTTTTACTATAGAGATAATCTATCTCTCTACCCAGGATTGCGTTTATTCTGTCTGTCTCCTTCTTAAATCTCTATAGTGCCACAGAAGGATAGGGACAACTTTGTTTCGTTAGTACCTCTGTATGGACGGCGCCCACGTTTCCTTCTTGGACCAAAGTTCATACTTGTGAATGTCTAATAAAAGACTCCGTAAGGACGTCTTTTCGACATGCGTGCTGTCTAGGCCTGCCCGAGTATGTTCTCCTGATACATCATCAATGATATCAATGACTTTTGAGAAATTTCTTGGAAATACAGAAAATTCTTGGAACGTGAGGCAATTCTTGCAAATTAAGAAAATTCATTTCAAAAAGCATTTTATAAAGAATTATTGAATTTTGTTAATCTTAGCACATGCATGTACTGCTATTAATAACGTTAATAATCACGTTGGAATACACGCTCCTCGAAACGATACTCACGTAAAGAACGGTCGGAAGTTGTACACTGCAAACTGCTAAGGGCCACTCGGTGTCTGCCGTTATGTTTGTCGTCGTCTGTCGCAGGCAGCTGTCACACATGTTATGTCAAAGATTTCAGGAATATCGATGGAAAAAAATAATTGCCATCCCTTAAAGCAAATGCTTGATATAAATTTTATTACAGATATAAATGTTATTATAAAAAATTAACAAAAAATCTTGACCTTATTACAAACAATACTGAAAAGAATAGTTCATTAATTGTACTAAATTAATATTAATAATATTGTACTGCATTCACGTGTCTTGTTACATTTATAATCCATTACGCTTGACTGATATATGATAATCGACACTAAATAAAAAATGGCATCAAGATATATTGGATCATAAATATAAGCGATTAAAAAAAAAAAAATAAGCAAATATTCCGGAGTGTCGGATCTGAGAATCTTGGAGTTTGTTTCGTGAAGAACGTTGCGATTCGCGGTTGTAGTTCAGTTTTCTCTGCGTCGCTTACAAAATGCTTACATTATTAAACGTCAATTTAACTTGCGTGTCTTAATTTTCATCTGGCGCGCGCCAAAAAAGCTTTGAGTATTTGAAACTTTAGCACATAATTCTATAATTTTTTCGTAGTTATTTTATATATAAAAACAGAATTGTCAAACAATATTAATAATAACGGGAGTTATTGGTAATGAAGGAAAGCAGTTTCAGTAGCTGGTAGTGGACATAAAATCTCGAAAACGGATCCAATTTCTTTCAAAAACTTTTTACATGTTGTTAAAAGCAATATCTAAAACGTGGAAAAGCAGAATTTTGAAAGAAATTCTTGAACAAAAATAAAAAATATTTTAGTTGTAAAAAAAGTTGAAAATTGCTATTTCTTCAATAAAATTGGAAAACATTTTGTTCAAATTTTGTGCAACACATTTTACTACAAATACTTTTCTAGATTATAAATTTGTTTTTATTCTTTTAAATTTTTCGTTACTCTGGAATCATGTCCACTACGAGCTACTGAACGGAAAGAACTGTTTCCCTTTATTACCAATAACTCCCCTTATTTTTTAATAATTTTGTAAAAAAATCTTTTTTAAAAATAACCATAAAAAATAGAATCATGAGCCCAAGTTTCAAATACTCAAAATTTTTTATCACGGTTGTCTACTCCCTTAACTCATATTTATCATTTTACACGCGCTATGTTTTCTTCGGCATCAAACGTAGCCTTTAGTTTGTATCAGTCGCTTAAATTACGCACATCAGTTACGAACAAAGACTCCTGTAGATAATAAGATACTGATTCGTATAAGATAGGTACTCCTGCCCGATAGGTGCACCACTTCTACCTGGAAATAAACTAGCGAATGGATTCTTTCTACCATAGACATAATTTACTTTTCTTCCTAGAATTGCGTTTATTATGGCTGTTTCCTTCTGAAATTCTAGTAGCGAGAGACACGTTAAGACGAATGGACAATTTTGTTTCGCTAGCACCTGTATGGACGCAGCCCACGTTTCGTCTTCGGACCCAAGTTCATGCACGTGAAGACCTAAGTTAAATCCAACAACCAAATCTGGTTTTACGAATAACGGGCTACGTACATAGTTCTCGTATAACATATCGTGAAACTCAAACACCAAACATTTTTTCTTTCGCAACTTACATTTATCGCAAATGTGTGGCGGATTGAATTGACATTTTAATTCCGGCCCTATCATTATTATTGCCATTGACATCACAGTCTCTATCAAACGCGGTAAAACTTCCCATGCCATCAAAAAAAAGGTGGCTTCTTCGGTATCATTCGCACCTACAACATGAATGACTAGATCTTTGCTTTTTGAGACATAGTTTAATAATCGCATAGCATGAAACAATGTCAAGGGGTACGACAGAAACACTGAGTGTTGGGCTGCCAACATATTGTATGACATCTCCGAGTCAGTATGAATATTCCCAAAAGCCTTTATAAAGTCTTTCATGTTGTGAAATGTACCGTTGTAGGAAACGTGTTTCAAGTAAGAACGCAGGTCTGGACGACCGATTTCTCCTCTTATAGTTGATAAATATAAACTAAGACACAGTTCCAGATGAGAGCAATTGTCCCTGTGCTCAATGCCGTCTGCGTGACGTTTACAAAAGCTGCAAGCACACTTCTGACAATCTTCCAATGACTGATTGTTCCGTTCATAGCAAACTAGGCACTCCCTTGGAAAATAGACCACTTGAATCTCTTCCGACTCTAGACGACGTCCCAGCTTGTTCGACACTAACAGCATAAAGTTCTGCTTCTTGTTCCAGTGCTCCATAATTACATCCAAAGATGACGTAGTTCCAATGGGATCATCTGTACTGTGCATATTTTGTAGCACGTCCTGTATGGCTTTGCACAAAGGTTTGTGTTGCTTCCAGTGCTCCTTCTGATGTTGCTTACCACAATAGGCGATCATCCTGCAGCCACCGCATCTCTTTAAATGGACACCGTCGCCAAACCGCTTGCAAACGTGACACATGGTTGCATAGAAGATTATGTTATAGGCATCACCAATAATTTGATTTCTCACTTCTAATTCCATGACTTCTACCCACGTAGTCGCGTTATATCAAAGTCTTCTTCAGTGTAAGAGACAAGACGTACAGTGTTTGGAAAGTTATGGTTTTGCAGCTGGTTGCACCCGCGGAACATATATAAACGTTAAGTAAAATATATGAAAAAATGAGCAGAATAATTATCACTCGATGCGACAAATAAAAAGGATACTGTTTATACTGGCGTTATTAAATAGATTAATAGAGAATTCGTGTGCACCTTGCACACATCCACGACCGCCTACTTCGTGCTACGACAGTACTCGAGCACCAAGCTTTATCCAGGCCGCTTTACCTGCTTAGTGCTTACCTCCGTGCGAGAGTAAATCCTGCAACAAATAAATCGTAGTCGTTAGATAAAATCTCGATTTTTCGAATCGCCCGATCTGTAAATACACTTTTGCCTGTAACCTACGTTCATAATCTGCGACAGGCGGGCTTTTTCATCAAAACGCATTTTATAGAGAAATATGTTACTGAATTTTGTTAATCTTAGTACATATATATGTTATTTGCGTAACGTTAATAATCTCGTTGGAATACACGTTACTCGAAACGATACTCACGTAAACTGTAAAAAACGAAGAAGCTATAGGGAAGCTATAGGTCTGTTCTCTATTGCTGCACTCTGAACTAGTGCAATAAGTTAGAGTGAGACAAGTATATTTTCTTTCACTCTAACCTACTGCACCAGTCGCACTAGTTCAGCAGTGCAGCAATAGAGAACAGACCTTATTCTGCCACTCGTCTCGATCTCTGCCATTGTTTTGATCGTCGACTGTTGTAGGCAGCGCCGGTCACGTGTGATATATGTCAGGATCTCAGGACCATTGATGCAGAAGAAATACCTGCCATTTTAAATGTTAAAAAAAATATACATATTTCGATACAAAGATATAAATATTTCATTATTAATCATTAGAAAAGTCTTTTCTCTTCATTATAATGAAGTAAAGACTTTTCTAATAATTAATAACGAAATATTTATATCTTTGTATCAAAATATGTACATTTTTTTTAGCATTTAAAATGGCAGGTATTTCTTCTGCATCAATGTTTGTATACAAACAGAATTGAAAGTAACATTGTATTAATATTTTACATTACCGCATCCACGTGTCCTGTTATATCTATAATCATTTTCATTACGCTCGACTGATGTAAGACAATCGACTCTACAAGTAGAAAATGGCTCTTAGGATTTTTTGGATTCTAAATATAATTAAGCTGCAGGTATTTCGGAGTGTCGGCTTTGAGTCCTTTGGAGTTCGTATCATGAAGACACGTCGCGATTCGCCGTTGTACATATAATTTTCTCTGCGTCCCTTCCGTTACATATTTATTAATTTTGCGCGCGCTACGTCTCCTTTGTCTTCAAACACATGCAGCCTTTAATTTGTATCGGTCGCATAAGTTACGCATATCAGTTACGAACAAAGACTCCTGAAAAATAATTACTCATGCATATAATATACGTACTGCGGCCCGAAGACCCTAAATGGACTTAAACTAGCAAAAATGGATTCTTTTTACTATATAATCTATCTCTCTACCCAGGATTGCGTTTATTCTGTCTGTCTCCTTCAATCTCTATAGTGTCACAGAAGGATAGGGACAACTTTGTTTCGTTAGTACCTCTGTATGGACGGCGCCCACGTTTCCTTCTTGGACCCAAGTTCATACTTGTGAATGTCTAATAAAAGACTCCGTAAAGACGTCTTTTCGACATGCGTGCTGTCTAGGCCTGCCCGAGTATGTTCTCCTGATACTTCATCAATGATATCAATGACTTTTGAGAAATTTCTTGGAAATACAGAAAATTCGTGGAAATTAAGAAAATTATACTTATAAATCAAGTAAAATCTTAGAAGTACACAGAGATTTATTAGAAATCAAGAAAATTCTTAGAATTTTAGACAGTGCGACTTCCTTGTCGTTCACGTTCTCCTAATATACTTTATCAATTTTCAAGACTTTTGAGAAATTTCTTGAAAATACAGAACATTCTTGGGACGTGAGGCAATTCTTGGAAATTGAGAAAATTCTCGGAATTTTACATAGTGGCGAGTTCTCGTAAAAAAGCATTTTATAAAGAAACAATTATTGAATTTTGTTAATCTTAGCACGTGCATGTGCTGTTACTAGTAACGTTAACAATCACGTTATAATATACGCTCCTCGAGAAACGATACTCACGTAAAGAGCAGTCGGAAATTGTACTGCAAGGTCAATGGCCACTCGATCTCTGCCATTGTGTTAGTTGTCGACTGTCGCAGCTGTCACACGTGTACATGTGTGTTACGTCAGAGATTTTAGGAATATCGATGGAGAAGAAATAATTGCTATCCCGTAAAGTAAAAAATGCTTGATATACATTCTATTACAAAGATATAAATGTTATTACAAACAATTTAACGAAAAATATTGGTCTTATTACAAACAGAACTGAAAAGAATAGTTCATTGTACTAAATTAATATTGTACGTCACTGCATTCACGTGTCTTGTTACATTTATAATCCATTACGCTTGACTGATATAAGATAATCGACACTATATAAAAAATGGCATCAAGATATATTGTATCATAAATATAAGCGATTAAAAAAAGAAAAATATAAGCAAAAATTCCGGAACCTCGGATCTGTCTTTTTTGAAGTTTGTCTCGTAAAGATACGTCGCGATTCACTGTTGTCAATTCATATAATTTTCTCTGCGTCCTTTTAGTTACATTTATAAAACGTTAAATTCCATTTAACTCGTGTTTTTTCATTTGACGCGCGCCACGTCTTCTTCGGCATCAAGCACAACTTTTGGTTTGCATCGGTCGCTTAAATTACGCATCAGTTACGAACAAAGACTCTAATTGTAGATAATTACATACTTATTCCAATAAAATAAGTACTCCGGCCCGAAGTTTCTAAATGGAATTAAACAAGCGAATGAATTCTCTCTACCATAGAGATAATTTACCTCTCTTCCCAGAATTGCGTTTATTATGGCTGTTTCCTTCTGAAATTGCAGTCTTATGAAACACGTTAAGACGAGTGGGCAAGTTTGTTTCGCTAGCACCTGTATGGACGCAGCCCACGTCTTGTCATCGGACCCAAGTTCATGCGCCAGATTAAATCCAACAACCAAGTCCGGTTTTACGAATACCGAGCTACGTACATATAAGTTCTCGTATAACACATCGCGAAACATAAACATCAAACATTTTTTCTTTCGCGATTTACATTTATCGCAAGTGTGTGCCGGATTGAATTTACGTTTTAATTCCGACCCTATCATTATAACTACCACTGACGTCACGTTCTTTGTTAACCGCGGAAAAACTTCCCATTCCATCAAGGTTACTTCGTCAGCATCACTCGCACCTACAACATGAATGACTAGATCTTTGCTTTTTGGGACACAGTTTAATCGCATAGCATAAAACAATGTCAAGGAACGTGATGATATGAGTACCAGCCTGCCAAGACATTGTACGACATCTCTGAATCAGTATGAATATCCCCAAAAGCGTTTATAAAGTCATTCATGTTCTGAAATGTACCGGTGTAAAAAATGTGTTTCAAGTAAGGACACAGGTCTATTTTACCGCCTTCCTCACTTATAGCTAATAATTCTGAACGAACACATAGTTCCAGGGTAGCGCAGATGTCCCTGTGCTCAATGCCGTCTTTATGACTTTTACAAAAGCTGGCAGCACACTTCTGACAATCCTCCAACAACTGAGCATTTTCTTCGTGGCAAACAGGGCACGCCCTTTGAAAATAGACCATTTGCAACTCATCGATTGTCAGACGACGTCCCAGGTCGTTCGACAATAACCGCTTGAAGATAACCTTCTTTTGCCAGTGCTCCAAAGTTGCACCGGGATCATCTATACTGCGCGTATTTTGCAGCACGTCCTGTATGGCTTTACACAAAGGTTTGTGCAGCTTCCAGTGCACCTTCTGATGTTGCCGACCACAATAGGCGATCATCCTGCAGCCACCGCATCTCTTCAGATGAACGCCGTCGCCAAACCGCTTGCAAACGTGACACATGATTGCGTAAAACAACCGGTTATAGTTGTTTATTTGATTTATTGCTTCTAAATCCATGACTTCTGCCCACGTAGTCGTGTTATATCAGTCTTCTTCAGTGTAAAAGACAAATATGTACTGTACAGTGTCTGAAAAGTTATTATTTCGCAGGTTGCACGGATGCACCCGCGGAACATATGAGCGTTAAGTAAAATATATAACAAAATTGAGAGACAAATCATCACACGATACGAATAAAAAGGATACAGTTTATACTGGCGTTATTCAGTAGATTAATTAACAGAGGATTCGTTGTGTCGCCGCCCTGGTGAAAATAGAAAGCCTCTCGGAGCGTCAAAGAAGCGTAAATGAAGAGATTTAACGCCTCTTTGACACTCCAATGATTTTCCATTGACTCTTTGCTGTTTCGAATACCCATACACGCTCCCCAAACGCTCCCCGAACGCTCCATAAAGTGTGTATGAAGCTTTCCGATACATTTCTCGCACACTTCACTGATTAACACTTCGTCTACGCTTCCGAAACGTTTCGTAAAGAGTGTATGGAGCTTATTGATACACTTCTCGCACACTTCACTGATTGACACTTCGTCTACGTTTCCCAAACACTCCGTAAAGAGTGTATGAAGCTTATCGATGCACTTCTCGCACACTTCACTGATTGACACTTCGTCTACGCTTCCCAAACGCTCCATAAAAAGTGTATGAAGCTTATAATACACTTCTCGCACACTTCACTGATTGACACTTCGTCTACGTTTCCCAAACACTCCGTAAAGAGTGTATGAAGCTTATCGATACACTTCTCGCACACTTCACTGATTGACACTTCGTCTACGCTTCCCAAACGCTTCGTAAAGAGTATATGCAGCTTACCGATACACTTCTCGCACACTTCATCAATTTTGTAAGAAATATATATATACATGTATATTAAACCGACCCTATTAAAAGGGTAATAATAATATAACTGACACCTTCCGTACGTCTGCTAACAATAAGTGTAACATATGTAGACAATATGAAACGTCTTCATCAATCAATGTTGTAGCACAGTGCGGAAGGTGACTGACTCAAGATCCAGGGGTTCCAGGTTCAAATCCAGCGGTGGTCGTAAGCAAATTTTCTAAGTACAATATAAATTTATTTAGTTAAGCTTGGACGTAATCAAGATTTTCAGCAATAAAATAATGGTTTACGATAAGTAAATTTTATATTTTATTTTGCAGTATAAATTATAAAAGCGCGGTTCCACAACGCTCGATTAACGCTTTTTTAACGTTTAGATGTCGCTTTCTTTACGCTCCGATGTTCCAATTTTCGCTTCTTACAGGCTTCACTTACACTTCCGTTACACTTCTCTTACACTCGACTTACTCTCCAATTTACGCTTTACTGACGTTTCTTTTACGTTTCATTTTCACCAGAGCGGTCGTGTGCACCTTAGGCACATCTACACGACAGCGCGCTTCGTGATGCGACAGTACTCGAGCACCAGGCTCTTCCAGGCAGCTCAGCTCTCGTATCCGCGTGAAACTGAAGCCTGCAACAAATAAAGCATAGTCGTTGAATAAAATCTCGAATGCTTTTCAAATCCTCAGATCTGTAAATACGCTTTTCTGTAACCTACGTTCCCAATGTGCAATCAAAAAGTATTTTATTGAGAGAAAATTATTGAATTTTGTTAATCTTAACACGTATATATGCTGTTATTAGTAACGTTAATAATTTCGTTGGAATACACGCTCCTCGAAATAATACTCACATAAAGAACAGCAGGAAACTACCTGTAACAGCTATAACTGCAACTTTCACTTGGATTTCTATACCATTGCTTTGATCCTAGACTCGCAGCCATCGCAGGCAGCGGTCACGTGTGATGTCATCTTAGGAATATCAATAAAGAAGAAATAACTGTCATTTCGTAAATGCTTGATATATCAAATGTCTCCTTCACTGTAAATAAGACAAATACTCAGTGTTTGGAATGTTATGATTACTTCCCGTGCTTTTAACTTTTTCCACTGGTCCCGAAATGTTCTGAGAATATTGAAATCAATTAAAATCTAATGCTCAGATATGCTACAGATTTTCAGCAATGTCAATGCTGTGTCACATTGTGATGTCAGATATCTCAGGAGTATCGATGCTGAAGAAAGAATTGCCATTTTTGTAAATGCTTCACATATATATTTTATTACAAAGATATGTTTTATTAAAAAGAAATTAACGAAAAATCTTGTGTTTATTACAAACAGAACTGAAAACAATATTTGCATTAATATTTTACTATAGCTTAATTTTACGTTATCGCATCCGCACGTGTAATGTTACATTTATAATCCATTACACTCGACTGATATAAGACAATCGACTCTATATAAATAAAAAATGGACCCTAGGATTTTTGGATTATAAATATAAGTAAACATTTCGGAGTATCAGATCTCAGTCTTTTGGAGTCTGTTTCGTGAATACACGTCGCGATTAGCGAGTGTTATAGTTGTACTTGTATAGTTCATATACTCTGTATCCCTTCTGTTGCATTTATTAAACAATTAAACGTAAAATTGCATTTAACTCGTATATATTTTTCATTTCGCGCGCGCTACATTTTCTTCGGCATCAGACACAGCTTTTAGTATCGGTCGCTTAAGTTAGGCATATCAATTACGAACAGACTTCTGTAGATAACTACGTACTGATTATGATAATACACACGCTCCGGCCCAAAAAATCTATGTGGTCTAAAACTAGCAAATGGGTTCTTTCCGCTATAAAGATAATCTACCTCTTTATCCAGGATTGTGTTCATTCTGCGTATGTCCTTCTCAAAATCCTGTAGCGTGGAACACGTTAAGACGAACGGGCAATTTTGTTTCGCTAGCACCTGCATGCACGGCGCCCACGTTTCTTCACTGGGCCCAAGTTCAAGCTCCTCAATACCTAGGTTAAATCCTACAACCAAGTCCGGTTTTACAAATAACGGGCTGCATACATAGTTCTCGTATAACACATCGTGATACTTAATAAACAAAATTTTGTTCTTGTGCAATAAACAATTATCGCAAGTACGTGACGGATCGTATTTATATTTTAATTCCGGCCCTATCATTATAACTTTTACTGACGTCACGTTCTCTATTAAATGCAGTAAAACTTGCCACGCCGCGCAGGTGGCTTCTTCGATGTAACACGCCCCTACAACATGAATGACTAAATGTTTGCTTTTTGGGATCACAAAGTTTAATAATCGCATAGCGTGAAACAACGTCAAAGGACGTGTCAGATGTTGTGAATATTCGGCTGCCAAGACATCACACGGTATCTCCGAGTCAGTCTGAATATCCCCAAAAGCGTTTATGAAGTCTTTCATGTTCTGAAACGTATCCGTGCAGGAAATGCGTTCCAAGTAAGAAAGCAGCTCCATAGGACTATGTAACTTCGTTATAGTTAATAAATCTCCACGAAGACTAAGTTCCAAGGGAGCGCACATGTCCCTGTGCTCAGTACCGTCTTTGTGATTTGTACAAAAGCTGGTAGCACACTTCTGACAATCCTCCAACGACTGATCATTCTTTTCGTGGCAAACTAGGCACTCCCTTGGAAACTTGAACATTTGTACCTCGCCCCTCTTCAGAGGACGTCCCAGCTTGTACGACACCAGCAGCGAGAAGACCACCTTTCTCTCGTCCCATTCCTCCGAAGTTTCACCACGATCATCCAAGCTGCATTTTTGCAGCACGTCCTGTATGGCTTTGCACAAAGGTTTGTGCAGCTTCCAGTGCTGCTTCTGATGTTGCTGATTACAATAGGCTATCATCTTGCAGCCACCACATCTCTTCAAATGGATGCCTTCACCAAACCGTTTGCAAACATGACACAAAGTCGCGTAGAAGACCATATTATTATACTTGTTAAATGGATATCCTCCTTCTAATTCCATGACTGCTGCTTCCCCCATCTCGGTATATCAAAGTCTCCTTCAGTGTAAGATGCAAATGCATATAGTGTTTTGAAAGTTGTAATTTCACAGGTTGCACCTGTAAGACATGAGCGTTAAGTACAACATACCACAAAATTGGCAGAATAATTATAATTCGACACGCGACAAATAGAAAGGATACTGTTTACGCTGGCGTTACTATAAAATAGAGGATTCGTATTCACCTCGCACACATTGGCACACATCCACGGCCGCTTGCTTCGTGATGCGACAGTACTCGAGCACAAATTAGCTCTTCCAGGCCGTTACCTGCTCAGCTCTCGTATCCGCGTGAAACTGAAGTCTGCAACAAATAAATCGTAGTAGTTAGATGAAATCTCGAGTGTTTTTCGAATCGCCAGAACTGTAAAGACACTTCTGCCTGTAACCCACGTTTCTATATATATCTCTAACACGCGGGCTTTCGTCGAAACGTTAATCTTATAGAGACACAGTTATCGAGTTTTGTTAATCACAATAAATGTATATGATGTTATTTTATTTAGTAACGTTAATAGTTTTGTTGGAATGCACATATTCCTCGAAACGATATTGCGTACCACTGCCAACCACTGCGTAGCGATAATCACGTGAAGACTGAAGAACGGCGGGACTGTGCTGCCACCGAATCACCGATTCAATTTCTGCTAATTGTTTATTTGTTTTGATCATCGAACTGTCGCAAGTAGCGGTCACACATATGGATGTCAGTAGTGCTCCTATTTTCCCAGGAAATTTAATTGCCGGCAAAGAACCCATCTTTCAGGTTCTTTTCCAGGAAAGGCACTGGGGAGAAAACATTTTTTGAAGAATTTTTCATCTCCTTCTGCTCTACTCACTTTTTGAAAGTCTCTATTTAAAATTAATCAGATAATTAATACAATGGTACCTCTAAAAAATTTATTTTAAAACTAAAATGAATTTTTCCGAGATACCATTATATTAATTATCTGATTAATTTTTAATATGTATATATACAATGTGAATCTTAATGGATGTACCAACCTTTTACCATGAGAGATGGGTTACCGACTGCAACTGTAATCAACCGAAAGATCCATAGATGACACCTGGTTGGATCGACCGCTCCGATCGACATACAGGGAAATCAAAAATTGTGCATCAAGTAACGTGTATCGCATTCTATACATACATACTTTTCTATTATATCCAACTCTTCCCATACAGCACAAAAACCTCTTAAAATATATTTAAAATATTTTTTAGGAAGTTTAAAATAATTTAAAATAATTCACGCAAATATTTTTAGAATGTTTCTATGTCCGCCAAATCATGTCAAAAGAATATTTTCAAAAATGTTTTAAAAGATTGCATACAAATATATTCAATAATATTTGTAAAATCTTTTAGAAATATTACTTCAAAAAATAAAATGTTCAAATTTCTAAAAGATTTTACAAATATTGTTCAATATATTTTTATGCAATCTTTTAAAAACATTTTTGAAAATATTTTCTTGACAATCTGGCGAACATAGAAACATTTTAAAAATATTTTTGTAAACTATTTTAAAAAATATTTTGTGCTGTATGGATTATGCGTTTTTTTACACAATTTTTTGTTAATAACGAGATTTCTTATTATTGCGCAACGTATCTACCGCATAAAAGAGATATTATTTGTATCTGTGTATCTTTTTTATACAATTTTTAAGAAATAATGATTCTTTAATAAAGTTACTTGGTAGCGATTTCTTTTCACGCTTACGCGGAACATTTTAGCGCGTAAAAAGAGAGTTGAACCTGAAGCGGCAAAAATGTAAAAATGTCTACCATTCTTATTAAAAAATGCGTAATTCTACTGCAAAAAATATTTTGCTGTATAGTACTTTATGGATATAAAATAATAACTTAAAAATTAAAAGTAATAACAGTGGACTTTCGCACCACCTCTGAGGTACCACCAATGGCGCGTTAAGTTTTTTAAAGTGGACCTTCGCCCGGAGCCATATTGTGGTACAATTTATTTTAAAGAATCATTATTTTTTAAAAATTGTATTATATAAAAAAGATACACAGATACAAATAATATCTCTTTTATGCGGTAGATACGTTGCGCAATAATAAGAAATCTCGTTATTAGAAAACAATTGTGTAAAAAAGCGCGTAATCCATACAGCACAAAATATTTTTTAAAATAGTTTACAAAAATATTTTTAGAATGTTTCTATGTTCGCCAGATTGTCAAAAAAATATTTTCAAAAATGTTTTTAAAAGATTGCATAAAAATATATTTAACAATATTTGTAAAATCTTTTAGAAATTTGAACATTTTATTTTTTGAAGTAATATTTCTAAAAGATTTTACAAATATTATTGAATATATTTGTATGCAATCTTTTAAAACATTTTTAAAAATATTCTTTTGACATGATTTGGCGGACATAGAAACATTCTAAAAATATTTGCGTAAATTATTTTAAATTATTTTAAACTTCCTAAAAATATTTTAAATATATTTTAAGAGGTTTTTGTGCTGTATGGGAAGAGTTGGATATAATAGAAAAGTATGTATGTATAGAATACGATACACGTTACTTGATGCACAATTTTTGACTTCCCTGTATGTCGATCGAAGCGGTCGATCCAACCAGGTGTCATCTATGGATCTTACGGTTGATTACAGTTACAGTCGGTAACCCATCTCTCATGGTAAAAGGTTGGTCCATCCATTAAGATTCACCCTGTATACAGGGTGAATCTTAATGAGTGCACCAACTTTTTACCATGGGAGATGGGTTACCGACTGCAACTGTAATGAACCGAAAGATCCATAGATGACACCTGGTTGGATCGACCGCTCCGATCGACATACAGGGAAGTCAAAAATTGTGCATCAAGTAACGTGTATCGTATTCTATACATACATACTTTTCTAGTATATCCAACTCTCTTCCCATACAGCACAAAAACCTCTTAAAATATACATATTTAAAATATTTTTTAGGAAGTTTAAAATAATTTAAACTAATTCACAAAAATATTTTTTTTCAATGTTTTTATGCCCGTCAAATCATGTCAAAAGAATATTTTCAAAATTTTTTTAAAAGATTGCATACAAATATGTTCAATAATATTTGTAAAATCTTTTAGAAATATTGCTTTAAAAAATAAAATGTTTAAATTTCTAAAAGATTTTACAAATATTGTTAAATATATTTTTATGCAATCTTTTAAAAACATTATTGAAAATATTTTTTTGACAATCTGGCGAACATAGAAACATTCTAAAAATAAATTGTTGTAAACTATTTAAAAAAATATTTTGTGCTGTATGGACTACGCGTTCTTTTTACACAATTGCTTTCTAATAACGAGATTTCTTATTATTGCGCAACGTATGTACTGCATAAAAGAGATATCATTTATTTCTGTGTATCTCTTTTATACGATTTTGAAAAAATAATGATTCTTTAATAAAGTTACTTGGTAGCGATTTCTTTTCACGCTTACGCGAAACATTTCAGCGCGTAAAAAGAAAGTTAGATCTAAAGCGGCAAAAATATAAAAATGTTCCACCATTCTTATTAAAAAATGCGTAATTCTACTGCAAGAAATATTCTGCTGTATAGTACTTTATGGATATAAAAGAATAACTTAAATAACTAAATGTAATAACAGTGGATTTCCGCACCACCTGTGAGGTACCACCAATGGCGCGTTAGGTTTTGTAAAGTGGACCTTCGCCTGGAGCCATATTATACCACAGTTGAAGACCTTTTTCAGTAACGGCTCAAACAGATAAATTGAAGTCATATTGCGTGCGTAAGAGCGCACGCAGATTAAAAATTGCATCAACGTGCGGCCGTGCGCAACATATCGCCAATTTATCATGTTTTTACTTTAGATGCTCGAAGTGTCCCCCATCCATTTTTTCCACTGTTATTACATTTAGTTATTTAAGTTATTCTTTTATATCCATAAAGTACTATACAGCAGAATATTTCTTGCAGTAGAATTACGCATTTTTTAATAAGAATGGTGAAACATTTTTATATTTTTGCCGCTTTAGATCTAACTTTCTTTTTACGCGCTGAAATGTTCCGCGTAAGCGTGAAAAGAAATCGCTACCAAGTAACTTTATTAAAAAATCATTATTTTTTCAAAATCGTATAAAAGAGATACACAGAAATAAATGATCTCTTTTATGCAGTACATACGTTGCGCAATAATAAGAAATCTCGTTATTAGAAAGCAATTGTGTAAAAAGAACGCGTAGTCCATACAGCACAAAATATTTTTTTAAATAGTTTACAACAATTTATTTTTAGAATGTTTCTATGTTCGCCAGATTGTCAAAAAAATATTTTCAACAATGTTTTTAAAAGATTGCATAAAAATATATTTAACAATATTTGTAAAATCTTTTAGAAATTTAAACATTTTATTTTTTAAAGCAATATTTCTAAAAGATTTTACAAATATTATTGAACATATTTGTATGCAATCTTTTAAAAAATTTTTGAAAATATTCTTTTGACATGATTTGACGGGCATAGAAACATTGAAAAAATATTTTTGTGAATTAGTTTAAATTATTTTAAACTTCCTAAAAAATATTTTAAATATGTATATTTTAAGAGGTTTTTGTGCTGTATGGGAAGAGAGTTGGATATACTAGAAAAGTATGTATGTATAGAATACGATACACGTTACTTAATGCACAATTTTTGACTTCCCTGTATGTCGATCGGAGCGGTCGATCCAACCAGGTGTCATCTATGGATCTTTCGGTTCATTACAGTTGCAGTCGGTAACCCATCTCCCATGGTAAAAAGTTGGTGCATTCATTAAGATTCACCCTGTATATATATGTATATCTTGTATTCTTGAGTCTATATCTTCAGTCTGTTTCTTTTTATCAGTGGCTTAAAAAGAATGCAACATTTCTGTAAATGTGAAACATGTATTTGTATCAACAAATAAAAACATAAAACACTACTGCGCTAAAATTTTTTAAAAATATAATTACAAAAAAATAAAATTATTATTTAATAATTAGGGATATCAAAATGTTATTAAAATTTTGTAAGCACCTCCAAACCTAAGCGTGAAAAAACAATACACAAAACACAAAAACATTAAAAAAGTATACTTTTGAAATAACAATGAATATTATTGTAAAGGTGGACACATTAGGAATTGAAAATATAATTTCTGCAGTACTTAAAAATAGACAAGGGAGCGAGCAAGGGAGAAATACCTGCCCGATCGCATATTTCGAGTTTGCATAATTGTTTATTTTTTAAAAATCTACTTATAAAGACAAGAAATAAGACAAATAAAATTTGTTTTTCTTGAAATAAGTACATTTTTTTAGATGTCATTTTCAAGATATATATATATATATAAATATATCAATAAGTAGAAAGCGCCTTATATTATCGGAGCTGGATTTCAGACATCTTAGAAATATCGATAAAGAAAAAATAATTGCCATTCCGTAAATGCACTTGATATATATATCCTATTACAAAGATATAAATGTTATTACAAACAATTAACAAAAAATCTTGGTCTTATTACAAACAGAACTAAAAAAAATATAGTCGTTATATTAATATTTCACTCTTCTGCATTCACGTATCCTGTTACATTTATAATCCATCATGTTCGATAAGACAAATCGACTCTACAAACAGAAAATGGCCTCGAGGACTTTTGGACTATAAATTATAAGCAGACATTCAGGAGTGTCAAATCTCAGTCTTTTGCAGTTTGTTTCGTGAAAACCGCGGTTCGCGGTTGTAGTTCGTACAGTTTTCGCTGCGTCCCTACCGTTACAATTATTAAAAGTAAAATTGGATTTAACTCGTATTCTTTCATTTCACGCGCGCCACGTTTTCTTCGACATAAAAAAGCTTTTGGTTTGTAACAGTCGCTTAAATTACGCATATCAGTTACGAACAAAGACTCTTGTAGATAAGTATATACTGATTCTGATAAAATATGGGCTCTGGCCCAAAGGCTCTCATTGGTCTTAAAGTAGAGAAGAAATTCTTGTCACTATAGAGATAATCTACCTTTCTACCCAGGATTGTGCTTATTCTGTCTGTCTCCAACTCAATTTCCTGTCGCACGTAACACGTTAAGGCGAATGGACAATTTTGTTTTGCTAGCATCTGTATGGACGGTGCCCACGTTTCTTCTTTGGACCCAAGTTCATACTCGTGAATACCCAGATTAAATCCTACAACCAAGTCCGGGTTAACGAATAACGGGCTACGTACATAGTTCTCGTATAACACATCGTGAAACTCAAACATCAAACATTTTTTCTTTCGGAATTTACATCTATCGCAAATGTGTAACGGATTGAATTGACGTTTTAATTCCGGTCCTACCATTATAATTGCTACTGACATCACGGTCTCTGTCAAACGCGGCAAAACTTCCCATGCCATTAAGGTAGCTTCTTCGGCATCACTTGCACCTACAACATGAATGACTAGATCTTCATTTTTTGGAGCAAAGTTTAACAATCGCATAGCATGAAACAACGTCAAGGGACGTGACAGAAAGTATGAGTGCCGAGCTGCCTTGATATTGTACAACATCTCCGAATCAGTCCGAATATTCCCAAAAGCCTTTATAAAGTCTCTTATGTTCTGACATGCACCGGTGTAAAAAACGCGATTCAAGTAAGGTCGCAGGTCTACTTCGTCTACATCAACGCTTTCCTCTCTTATATTTAATAAATCTAAACGAAGACACAGTTCCAAAGAAACGCACATTTCCCTGTGCTCAATGCAGTCTTTGTGACTTTTACAAAAGCTGTAAGCACACTTCTGACAATCTTCCAACGACTGATCGTTCCGTTCGTAGCAAACTAGGCACTCCCTTGGAAAATAGATCATTTGCCACTCTTCAATTCTCAGATGACGTCCCAGCTTGTCTGACACTAACAGCCTAAAGTTCTGCTTCTTGTTCCAGCGCTCCATAATTCCAGCCAAAGATGAAATAGCTACAGCAGGATCATCCGTACTGTGCATATTTTGCAGCACGTCCTGTATGGCTTTGCACAAAGGTTTGTGCTGCTTCCAGTGCTCCTTCTGATGTTGCCGACCACAATAGGCGATCATCTTGCAGCCACCGCATCTCTTCAGATGGATGCCATTGCCAAACCGTTTGCAAACGTGACACATGGTCGCGTAAAACACGTTGTTATAGTGGCTAATTTGATTTACTTTTTTTAAATCCACTACTTCTGCACTTCTGCACTTCCTCATAGTTGTGTTATATCAAAGTCTTCTTCAGTGTAAAAGACAAGTATACAGTTTGGAAAGTTATGATTTCGCTGGTTGCACCTACAGGACACAAGCGCTGAGTAAAATATATGACAAAATTGACAGAATAATTATCATTTGATGCGACAAATAGGAGGGATACTTTTTATGCTGGCGTTACTAGAGTAATGGAGGATTTGTGTGCACCTCGCGCACATCCACGACCGCCTGCTTCACGATACGATATAGTATCCAAACACCAAGCTTTTCCAGACCGCTATCGGCTTAGCTCCGGTATCCGCGTGAAAGTGAAGCCTGCAACAAATAAAGCGTAGTCGTTAGATAAAATCTCGAGTGCTTCTCGAATCACCCGATCTGTCAATACTTGCCTGTGTAAAATTAGTCTTTAAGCCGCGAAAGGAAGCCGGAAAGGTTACGGCAACGGAAACGACGAAACGAGAGTATTATCCAGAGACAAACCTCACGTATATCGTGCAGGAAAGGCAAAAAAGCAAGAGAGAACGGAATAACGGGCATAAAGGAAGTAACGTGTGCGTGCTTTGTACTCACAATCAATGCGTATTTCAAACGTAGCCGTACAACAGCGTAGAAACCGCCAAAGCTGAACGCGTGAACACTCAAGACTTGTGCAGAACGCACTGACTACGATACGGGACACGAGAATTATTATAACTCGACTTATCGACGCGGGACCGTGGACTGTCGACGTAACCTTTCTCTGACGACAACTGACGACAGACAGACACGTAAGAAACAAGAGACCTGGCGAGCGGATGAACAACGACCAGTCGACCACCGCGAAACCGCGGAAGAAGAATTGGCGCGCGTTAACGCGACGCCGACGCTCACGCCGCCATCGACCAATCAGATCGCGCACAACTGTAGCAATACTGCTTCGCGCAGATACCAGCGCTGTAAAGTGGTCGGAGAACCAATCGTGGGCCAAGTAGCCGCTGCGCACGCCGCTACAACATAAACACGTGGTCGGAGAAAACAAAAATGATAGAAAGAGCGGGCTAACGCCGTTATCATACTTATCATCTACCTGTAACCTACCCTACCTTCCTAATGCGACATTTACTATGTTTACGCGGCGGCGGTCTGCGTTTACGCGGTACATAATTTTCTATCGTTTACGCGTGCCGCGATTTCATTGACGCTAGAAACCAGCGTCAGCGTCAAATATAGTCACGTGACTAGATTTGCCGCTCGTCTAAGCGGCAAAACGTGCGCGTCGTGAAACCGCCGCTTACGACTTGCGATAACAGTAAAAGTTGACTGGTCCACCGATTTATTTAATAGCTCGTTCTCTGTGGTAGGAATATTACTCGACGTGCTACAATAAATGAACAAAGTAGGAATTACAGAAACAAATTGTGGAATTACAGTAATTTTATCGCTGTCTAATGATGTTCCTGGCACAAAAAATGAGCAATCTTAGAAATTTGGTCGAGTAGTTAGCCTCAAGATCAAGTGCAAAATCTGTTTGACATGGACAACATATACAGTAGCTGGGATAATATAGCTTTGTTTGCTAGCCCATTCCATTGAAATTGTTTATATATGTATGCGAACATGACTAAATAAGTAATTGTTTATTACTACCCTGGTGAAAATAAAACGTAAAAGAAACGTTAGTAAAGCGTAAATTGGAGAGTAAGTCGAGTGTAAGAGAAGTGTAACGGAAGTGTAAGCGAAGCCTGTAAGAAGCGAAAATTGGAACATCGGAGCGTAAAGAAAGCGACATCTAAACGTTAAAAAAGCGTTAATCGAGCGTTGTGGAACCGCGCTTGCCGAAGAGTTCCACAACGCTCGATTAACGCTTTTTTAACGTTTAGATGTCGCTTTCTTTACGCTCCGATGTTTCAATTTTCGCTTCTTACAGGCTTCGCTTACACTTTCGTTACACTTCTCTTACACTCGACTTACTCTCCAATTTACGCTTTACTGACGTTTCTTTTACGTTTTATTTAGCGTAAAGAAAACGACATCTAAACGTTAAAAAAGCGTTAATCGAGCGTTGTGGAACCGCGCTTGCCGAAGAGTTCCACAACGCTCGATTAACGCTTTTTTAACGTTTAGATGTCGCTTTCTTTACGCTCCGATGTTCCAATTTTCGCTTCTTACAGGCTTCGCTTACACTTCCGTTACACTTCTCTTACACTCGACTTACTCTCCAATTTACGCTTTACTGACGTTTCTTTTACGTTATAATTTATACTGCAAAATGAAATATAAAATTTACTTATCGTAAACCATTATTTTATTGCTGAAAATCTTGATTACGTCCAAGCTTAACTAAATAAATTTATATTATACTTAGAAAATTTGCTTACGTCCTCCGCTGGATTTGAACCTGGAACCCCTGGATCTTGAGTCAGTCACCTTCCGCACTGTGCTACAACATTGATTGATGAAGACGTTTCATATTGTTTACATATGTTACACTTATTGTTAGCAGACGTACGGAAGGTGTCAGCTATATTATTATTACCCTTTTAATAGGGTCGGCTTAATATACATGTATATATATATTTTTTACAAAATTGATGAAGTGTGCAAAAAGTGTATCGGCAAGCTGCATATACTCTTTATGAAGCGTTTGGGAAGCGTAGACGAAGTGTCAATCAGTGAAGTGTGCAAGAAGTGTATCGATAAGCTTCATACACTCTTTACGGAGTGTTTGGGAAACGTAGACAAAGTGTCAATCAGTGAAGTGTGCGAGAAGTGTATCGATAACCTTCATACACTTTTTATGGAGCGTTTGGGAAGCGTAGACGAAGTGTCAATCAGTGAAGTGTGCGAGAAGTGTATCGATAAGCTTCATACACTCTTTACGGAGTGTTTGGGAAACGTAGACGAAGTGTCAATCAGTGAAGTGTGCGAGAAGTGTATCGATAACCTTCATACACTTTTTATGGAGCGTTTGGGAAGCGTAGACGAAGTGTCAATCAGTGAAGTGTGCGAGAAATGTATCGATAAGCTTCATACACTCTTTACGGAGTGTTTGGGAAACGTAGACAAAGTGTCAATCAGTGAAGTGTGCGAGAAGTGTATCGATAACCTTCATACACTTTTTATGGAGCGTTTGGGAAGCGTAGACGAAGTGTCAATCAGTGAAGTGTGCGAGAAGTGTATCGATAAGCTTCATACACTCTTTACGGAGTGTTTGGGAAACGTAGACGAAGTGTCAATCAGTGAAGTGTGCGAGAAGTGTATCGATAACCTTCATACACTTTTTATGGAGCGTTTGGGAAGCGTAGACGAAGTGTCAATCAGTGAAGTGTGCGAGAAGTGTATCGATAAGCTTCATACACACTTTACGGAGTGTTTGGGAAACGTAGACGAAGTGTCAATCAGTGAAGTGTGCGAGAAGTGTATCGATAACCTTCATACACTTTTTATGGAGCGTTTGGGAAGCGTAGACGAAGTGTCAATCAGTAAAGTGTGCGAGAAGTGTATCGATAACCTTCATACACTTTTTATGGAGCGTTTGGGAAGCGTAGACGAAGTGTCAATCAGTGAAGTATGCGAGAAGTGTATCGATAAGCTTCATACACTCTTTACGGAGTGTTTGGGAAACGTAGACGAAGTGTCAATCAGTGAAGTGTGCGAGAAGTGTATCGATAACCTTCATACACTTTTTATGGAGTGTTTGGGAAACGTAGACGAAGTGTCAATCAGTGAAGTGTGCGAGAAGTGTATCAATAAGCTCCATACACTCTTTACGGAACGTTTCGGAAGCGTAGACGAAGTGTTAATCAGTGAAGTGTGCGAGAAGTGTATCGATAAGCTTCATACACTCTTTACGGAGTGTTTAGGAAACGTAGACGAAGTGTCAATCAGTGAAGTGTGCGAGAAGTGTATCGATAACCTTCATACACTTTTTATGGAGCGTTTGGGAAGCGTAGACGAAGTGTCAATCAGTGAAGTGTGCGAGAAGTGTATCGATAAGCTTCATACACTCTTTACGGAGTGTTTGGGAAACGTAGACGAAATGTCAATCAGTGAAGTGTGCGAGAAGTGTATCGATAACCTTCATACACTTTTTATGGAGTGTTTGGGAAACGTAGACGAAGTGTCAATCAGTGAAGTGTGCGAGAAGTGTATCAATAAGCTCCATACACTCTTTACGGGACGTTTCGGAAGCGTAGACGAAGTGTTAATCAGTGAAGTGTGCGAGAAGTGTATCGGAAAGCTTCATACACACTTTATGGAGCGTTCGGGGAGCGTTTGGGGAGCGTGTATGGGTATTCGAAACAGCAAAGAGTCAATGGAAAATCATTGGAGTGTCAAAGAGGCGTTAAATCTCTTCATTTACGCTTCTTTGACGCTCCGAGAAGCTTTCTATTTTCACCAGGGTAATTATTTAACATATCCAACTAATCCAAACATAGCTCTATTCCTCTACAAAAGTTATTTTAATCACTCATATATTTGCAGATATATCCAACTAACCTAAAATGTAGAGTTATCATAACTTATTAATACCATAAAAAGCAGCATATTTATGCACAAGAATGATCAAAATATTCCATATCTACCATATAATATTAATATATTACTTATTTCATTCTCGTTGTCATTTATTGTATAAACACCTTTAACCACCTTAAACACCTTTGAATTTTGCGGCACGCTGAAAAAGCTGAGACGGTCTGAACTTTTTCCCCCACTACATTTTCTTGACGCCAAAAGTCACGTGACCCCCATTTGACGCAGGTTTCTAGCGTCAATGAAATTGCACCTTTACGCGTGCGTAGTATATTCTGCGATACTTTTTTATACATACGCGGTATTTTTAAAAGACGTAAATGCGATTTAGAGGTTATCAGTTCAAACTTCAAATAATAAGTCGAAATGGATTCGACAAGTAATATTGTGAGTACTATTGCTGTTTTCGCCAAACAACATCAAGAAATATTGACGGCTGAACTCTTGTGCACCCTTGAGAATCAAATTCGCCGTTTACGCGAGGTATTAGCACGGAAAGTATTAGCTAATTTGAGTAACTTGCTTCAATTATCGTAATGTAGTCAACGGCTAGGGACCCCCGTTTACACGGAGTGACTTATCGTAAGTTACGATAATCTGAGTGAATTATCGTGTTACTACAGAAGTAACGGTCAGAGTGCAGCGAAAACAAACAGACCTATAGTTAATTGTGGGCTTTCGTCAAAACGCATTTTATAGAGAAATAATTAATGAATTTTTTAAATCTTGTATTTGACTGTAATTAGTTAATTTCTTAGGGCTTATTAAGGCTTAAATATCTATTGTAGACTGGGATATGAGATCGGCGATTTACTTCCCGCGCTTTTAACCCATTTTCTTCCAATGGCGCGATATGTCTGAGGATATTTGAAATCTATTGTTCACGTCATGTATGCCAGGTTTTCAATATTGTCATTTTCATTGCCGAATGCACCACGAAATATATTATATTTGTTGACGTTGCGTTTGTAATTTGTGCAGCTATTATTTGTAAACATTGCAGTGAGATTGATATTGTAATATTATAACTTAACCCACTGCTCTGTTGTTTGTAATTTGTATTACATTTAACGTAACATTGCATTTTAAAATTAAGTGCTTTGTTGTAGTTTCCCATAATGTTTAAGTAAATGAAAGAAAGAAATAATAAAGTTCCGATTTCTGAATTATAAAATATGTCACTGTTCATATAATTGTATTCTAATATATTTTTTTTAATTTTTACGATTCTTCAAAATTTTGGGAAATTCTTGAAATTTTTAATAGCGCAATTTCCCTCAGACAGCACACATGCCTAAAAGCAATTTTTGGCAATCGTTTGGTATATATAACTAAAGTGTACCAAACTGCACCAGACCGTTTTGGCGTTTGGTACTTTGTGGTCAACCGTTTTGGTATCTCTCTGGTTGGTACCACGCTATACCCTGCTAAAAAGCAGGGTAGTTTTTACATGCCTGGTACATACATATATACCAGAATAAGCTCCGCCCCTACCAATATCAACTTTGGTACGCATGCACCAAACGATCGCCAAAAATCGCCTTAAAAGACGTCATAAAGGCGACATTTAGACAAGCGTGCTGTCTGGGCCTGGCCTAGTATATATATATATATATATATATGTTCTACTGATACACTTTAGCAATGATATTAATCACTTTTGAGAAATTTCTTGAAAATACAGAAATTTTATGGAAATTAAGAAAATTTATATAAATCAAGGAAAATTTTTTGGAAGTACGGAGAATTCTTAGAAATTAAGAAAATTCTTAAAATTTTAGTCAGTGCGATTTCCTTGTCGTTCACGTTCTCCTAATACCTTATCGATTTTTGAGAAATTTCTTGAAAATACAGGAAATTCTTGAAAATTGAGACATTTCTTGAAAATTAAAAAAATTCGGAATTTTAGATAGTGGCGAGATTTCATCAAAAAGCATTTTATAAAGAAGAAATTATTAAATTTTGTTAATCTTAGCACATGCATGTGCTGTTATTAATAATCACGTAGAAATACACGCTCCTCGCAACGATATTGATCACGTAAAGAACGGTCGGAAATTTTACTGCAAACTGCAAGGGCCACTCGATCTCTGCATGATATTGTGTTTGTCGTCGACTGTCGCAGGAAGCTGTCACACGTGTTTAGTAATCAGAGATTTCAGTAATATCGATGGAGAAAAAATAATTGCCATCCCTGAAAGCAAATGCTTGATATACATTTTATTACAAATATATAAATGTTATTACAATTAACGAAAAATCTTGTTCTTATTACAAACATAGCTGAAAAGAATAATCATTATATTTAATATTTTACGTTACTGCATGCATGCATCCACGTGAACTACATTTATATTTATATTTAATCCATTACGATGAACTGATAGAAGTCAATCGACTCTACAAATAAAAAATGGCCCCAAGAATTTTTGGATTATAAATATAAGCCATTTATTTAAAAAATAAGAAGACATTCCGGAGTGTCGCATCTGAGTATCTTGCAGTTTGTTTCGTGAAGAATCGTGAAGAACGTTGCGATTCGCGGTTGTAGTTCATACATTTTTCTCTGCGTCACTTCCGTTACATTTATTAAACGTTAAATTCCATTTAACTTTTTTCATTTCGCGCGCGCCACGTTTTCTTCGGAATCAAACACAGCCTTTACATAGTTTGCACCGGTCGCCTAAATTACGCATATCAGTTATGAACAAAGACTCCTGTAGATAGTTACATACTGATTGAAATAAACTAGGTACTTCAGCCCGTAGTTTCTAAGTGGAATTAAACAAGCGAATGGATTCTTATCACTATAGAGATAATCTACCTTTCTACCCAGGATTGCGTTTATTCTGACTATTTCTGTCTGTTGCTGAAATTGCATTAGCGAGGGACACGTTAAGACGAATGGACAATTTTGTTTCGCTAGCACCTGTATGGTCGCAGCCCGCATTTCGTCTTTGAGCGAAAGTTCATACACCAGGTTAAATCCTACAACCAAGTCCGGTTTTACGAATAACGAGCTACATACATAGTTCTCGTATAACACATCGTGAAACTCAAACATCAAACATTTTTTCTCTCGCAACCTACATTTATCGCAAATGTGTGACGGATTGAATTGACATTTTAATTCCGACCCTATCATTATAACTATCACTGACATCACGTTCTTTATTAAACGCGGAAAAACTTCCCACCCCATCCAGGTGACTTCTTCGATATTAGTCGCACCTACAACATGAATGACTAGATCTTTTCTTTTTGGCTCATAGTTTAATAATCGCATAGCATGGAGCAACGTCAAGGGATATGACAAACAATATAGTGCCTGCCTGCCAAGATATTGTACGATATCTCTGAGTCAGTATGAATATCTCCAAAAGCGTTTATAAAGTCTTTCATGTTCTGAAACGTACTCGTATCGGAAACGTGTTGCAAGTAAGAACTCAGGGCCTCCTTCACAAGATCGCTTTCCCCTCTCATAGCTAATAAATCTGAACGAAAACGTAGTTCCAAGGGAGCGCAGATGTTCCTGTGCTCAATGCTGTTTTTGTGATTTTTACAAAAGCTGGCAGCACACTTCTGACAATCCTCCAACGACTCAGCGTTCTGTTCGTAACAAACCAGACACTCCCTTCGACAAAAGATCATTTGCCTCTCATCGTTTCTCAGTTGACGTCTCAGCTTGCTCGACACCGCCAGTGCAAAGTGTGTCTTCTTGAACCAGTACACCAAAGGTACACCCATAAATGATATAGTTGCAACGAGATCATCTATACTATGGTTTGGCATCACGTCCTGTATGGCTTTGCACAAAGGTTTGTGTTGCTTCCAGTGCTCCTTTTGATGTTGCTGGCCACAATAGGCGATCATCCTGCAGCCACCACGTCTCTTCAAATGGACACCGTCGCCAAACCGCTTGCAAACGTGGCAGATGGTTGCGTAGAAAAACTTGTTATAGTCGTCACTAATTTGAATTCTTGGTTCTAATTCCATGACTTTTGCTCCTCTAGTCTCGTAATATCAAAGCCTGCTTCAGTGTAAAAAACTTGTGACTCTGCGCCGCAGGATATGAGCGTTAAGCAAAATATATGACAAAATTGGCAGAATAATTATCATTCGATGCGAACAAATAGAAAGGATACTGTTTACGCTGGCGTTACTAAATAGCTAGGATTCATGTGCGCCTCGCGAACATCCACAACCGCCTGCTTCGTGATGCGAAAGTACTCGAGCACCAAGCTTTTCCAGGCCGTTACCTGCTTAGCTCTGTTTAATCCGCGTGAGACTGAAGCCTGCAACAAATAAAGCGTAGTCGTTAGATAAAATCTCGAAAGTTTTTCGAATTGTCTAATCTGTAAATACACTTTTGCCTGTAACACCCGTTTCTAATCTCTGACACGCGGACTTTCGAAACGTATCTTAATAGAGGCATAGTCATCGAATTTTGTTAATCTTTAACACATGTATATTGTATATGCTGTTATTAATAAGTTAATAATCTCGTTAGAATACACGTATGTACCTATTCTGACCTACTTATTCCTCGAAACGATACTGCGTAGTGCGTACTGCGATAATCACGTAAAGAACGGCGGGAAACTGTGTGCTGTGCCACCGATTTAAATTTCTGCTATTTTTGATCGTCGACTGTGGCAGTGTTGTAGCAAGCAGCAGCAGCGGTCAGCCGGTCACACGTGTGATGTCAGTAGTGTTTTTATTTTCCCGGGAAATTTAAATTGCCGGGGTAGAACCTATCTTTCGGGTATTTTCCCAGGTAAAGACACTGTGCAGAAAACGTTTTTTAACCAGTTTTCCATTTCTTTTTGCTTTACTTCTTTTTGAGTCTTCATTTAAAATCATTCAGATAGATGAGTTAATACAATGGTACCTCTGAAAAATTTATTTTAGAACTTATCTATTTTATAATTCTGATTTTAGAAGAACTTGAAGCTATATATATCTTGTATTCTTGATTTTTATCTTCAATCTGTTTTTTTATCAGTAGCTGAAAAAAAATGCAACATTTCTGTAAATGTGAAACATGTATTTGCATCAACAAATAAAAACATAAAACATAACACACTTTTCTATGCTAAAAATTTTTTTAAAATATAATATTCAATTACAAAATAATAAAATTATTAATAATTAGGGATATAAAAATGTTATTACTGAAATTTTGTAAGCACTTTCAAAGCTAAGTGTGAAAAACAAACACAAATACATTAAAACAGGTATACTTTTGAAATAACAATGAACATTGTTGTAAAGGTGGAAACACTTAGGAATTGAAAATATAATTTTTGCAGTACTTAAAAATGAACAACGGAGGAATGTCTACCCGATCGCCTATTTCCTGTTTACATAATTGTTTAATTTCTTAAAATCTACTTATGAAGACAAGAAATAAGATGTAAAAGTTTCTCTTGAAATAAGTACATTTTCTTAGAAATACTATTTTAGAGATAATTAATAAGTAGAAAGCGTCTTATACGGTCAGAGCTAGATCTCAGACATCTCAGGAATATCGATGGAGAAGAAATAATTGCCATTCCGTAAATGCACTTGATATATATTTCATTACAAAGATATAAATGTTATTACAAACAAGAAACGATTAGAAAAGTTTTGTCTTCATTACAAACAGAATTGAAAGCAACAGTCATTATATTATATGTATTAATATTTCACGCTGTTGCATCCACGTGTCCTGTTACATTTATAATCCATTATGTACATACAACTATAAATGTAAGACAATCGACTCTACAAATAAAAAATGTTTCTTTTAATTTTTGGATTATAAATATAAGCAGACATTCCAGAGTATCGAATCTCAGTTTTTTGGAGTTTGTTTCGTTAAGACACATCGTGATTCGCGGTTGTAGTTCGTACAGTTTTTTCTGCGTCCTGTATTCCGTTGCAATTATTAAACGCAAAATTGGATTTAACTCGTATTCTTTCATTTCACGCGCGTCACGTTTTCTTCGACATAAAACAGCTTTTAGTTTGTATGGGTCGCTTAAATTACGCATATCAGTTACGAACAATTAAGACTCCTGTAGATAAGTATATACAGATTCGTATAAAACACGTGCTCTGGCCCGAAGGCTCTATATGGTCTTAAACTGGCGAATGGATTCTTGCCACTATAGAGATAATCTACCTTTCCACCCAGGATTGTGCTTATTCTGTCTGTCTCCTCCTTAATTTCCTGTCGCACGAAACACGTTAAAACAAATGGACAATTTTGTTTCGCTAGCATCTGTATAGACGGAGTCCACGTTTCCTCTTTGGACCCAAGTTCATACTCGTGAATACCCAGATTAAATCCTACAACCAAGTCCGGTTTTACGAATAACGGGCTACGTACATAGTTCTCGTATAACATATCGTGAAACTCAAACACCAAACATTTTTTCTCTCGTGACGTACAGTTAGTCGCAAATGTGTAACGGATTGAATTGACGTTTTAATTCCGGCCCTACCATTATAATTGCTACTGACATCACGGTCTCTATCAAACGCGGAAAAACTTCCCATGCCATCAAGGTGGCTTCTTCGGCGTCACTCGCACCTACAACATGAATGACTAGATCTTTGCTTTTTGGTTCGTATTTTAATAACTGCATAGCATGAAACAACGTCAAGGGGCGTGTCAAATGAAGTGAGTGTTGGGCTGCCAAGATATTGTATGACATCTTCGAGGCAGGTCTGAATATTCCCAAAAGTCATTATAAAGTCATTCATGTTTTGAAATGTACCCGTGTCGGAAACGTGTTGCAAGTAAGAAAGCTTCAGATGAAAGCAGCTTCTATTTTCCTTCCTCATAGTTAATAATGAACGAAGACATAGTTCCAGGGTGGCGCAGATGTCCCTGTGACCAATGCCGTTTTTGTGACTTTTTACAAAAGCTAGCAGCACACTTCTGACAATCCTCCAACGACCGATCATTCCTTTCGTGGCAAACTAGGCACTCCCTTGGAAATTTGAACATTTGCATCTCTTCCAACTCTAGACGACGTCCCAGCTTGAACGATACCAGCAGCATGAAGTTCAGCTTAATGTTGTTCCATTCCTCCGGAGTTTCACCACAATTATCGATGCTGTAGTCTCGCAGCACATCCTGTATTGCTTTACACAAAGATCTGTGCTGCTTCCAATGCTCCTTCTGATGTTGCTGACTGCAATAGGCGATCATCCTGCAGCCACCGCATCTCTTCAAATGGACGCCGTCGCCAAACCGTTTGCAAACGTGACACATGGTCGCGTAGAAGAATGTGTTGTAGTCGTTCGCTTCTAATTCCATGACTTTTGCCCGGAGTCTCGTTATACCAAAGTCTATTTCATTGTAAAAGAAAAACGGACATCAGCTAGTGTTTGGAATGTTGTGATTTCGCAGGTCGCAGTGGTGTCGCACGTCGCACGTGTAGCATTATTATTGTGGCGCACGCGTAAATCGACGGAGTGCTTTCCCGCGCTTTTAACCCTTTTTCCAATCCAATGGCATTTCGAAATGTTCTGTACAGTTCATGTCACGTATGCTTTAGGTTTTCAGTATTGTTATTTACATTGCACCGATTGCACCACAATTAAATAATTCGACGTTGCATTTTAATTTGTCCAGCGATTATCTGTAATTGCAATGAGATAGATTGTAATAATTAACTTTTAATTTACTGCTCAATTGTTTGTATTGGTACTACTTTGATGTAACATCGCATTTTAAAATTATGTATGCAATTATAGTCATTCTTATAATGTAAAATGTAAATAAAAGAAAAAAATAATAAAGTTCTAACTTTCGAATTAAGATATGTAATCCCGTTCCTAATTATATTCTAATTATAATTTTCAGAAATTTTGACTTTTTAAAATTTCAAACTTACGATTCGAAGAAATCACAATTCTTGGAAATCTTGGAAAATTATTGGAATTTTAGATGCAACCTCCTTGGAGTTCTCTCTATTTTTTCGATTTTTCGGGTGTAGGAATCTCGAAAATTGATTCTAGGAATTGTCGACAAAATTTTTGGGAGAATTCTTGGAATTTTAGATAGTGCAACCTTCTTGCTGATTATGTTCTCCTGTTACTGTATGAATTTCGAGGTTTTAGATTTTACCGAATCTGAAATTATAAAAGTTTTCGGAATCACGATTATGGGAAATAGATGTAAGATACTCTTTACAAAAAAACACTGCAATGCTGCAACTTGTCATACTCTATAGATTTTAAAAATTAAATGCGAAATCTGATGTGACTCGATATTGCTTTATTGCTATTTATTCTGAAGATATGCAAAACAAATTTAAACGAATGTTAGAATTTACTTACGTGAAATGTAAAAAAACAGTATCACAGAAATACTTCTCTCGCGTTCTCCATTCTTGACATATAATTAAATTAAGAACTAAACTATAAAAATTGTAATTCCAAACGTTCTACAAGCTTTAGTTTATTTTAATTCTACATTCAGAATGAATCTATATATATATATATATATTATTTATTTTCATAAAAAAGATACATTCTGTACAATACAGAATTTATAAAATTTCCAGGAGTCACAGGAGCTTGGAGTGTTACGAGATATGTGCACACACACATA